>CM046372.1:24372487-24684987 GCA_025413025.1 Ficus hispida
TCTTTGTGTTTAAAAAACAACGTGTGATCTGTTTGTGCCTGAATATATCCATTCCTCTTCATTGCTTTCATGAATCTGTCAAACCAAGGCACGAGGAGATTGTTTGAGCCCATACAAACTCTTCCTCAGTTTTACAACTTTGCCATGGCTGCCTTTGTCGAATCCAGGCGGAAAATCCATAAAAACTTCTTCCTCCAGTGCTCCGTTCAAGAAGGCATTCTTCACATCTAGCTGCTGTAGAGGCCAATCCAAGTTGGCAGCAAGAGATAGAAGCACACGTACCGTATTAATTTTTGCAACAGGAGCGAACGTCTCTTGATAATCTACGCCATAGGTTTGTGTATAGCCTTTTGCAACAAGTCTGGCTTTATACCTCTCGATCGAACCATTGGCCTTGTATTTCACCGTGAAGACCCACTTGCATCCAATGACAGCTTTATCTTTAGGCTTTTCTACAATATCCCAAGTTTGATTTTTCTCCAATGCACGTATTTCTTCCAAGATAGCAGCTTGCCAAACAGGTTTCTTCAAAGCTTCACCAACCGTTCTTGGTATGTCTTCCTCTGTTAGGTTTGTAACAAACGTCTTGTATCCTCCAGAGAGCTTATCATATCCAACGAAATTAGATATTGGGGTGATGAGTACATAACCTGCTTTTGTTTCCCACATCCACCGGAATTTCTTGCTGCTCATGATTCTCAAGACCTGAGACCCGGTTTTGAGGATTGAGACTGCAGGAGCTCAACGTCTTTAGTTTCCTTCCGATTTTTCCTCCTGGAATAAGTTAGCAGATCTTTGATTCTGTGATTAACACTAGGGACAGGCTGTGGGTTTGTTTCTAAAGGAATAGGCGCCAATTGAGAATTTCGTGGGATAGGATCCCAGTTCAACTCCCACAGATTTTCGCCCGGATTGGAAGTAATAGGTCTTGACGGAGAAATTTCCTCATTTGAGTTCGTACTTATTTTGAATTGTTCCCAGAAATTGGACTCACTCACACTCTCCCCCTGAGGCAAATTTCGGCTATAAAAGGGTTGATTTTCAAAGAAAGTGACATCAGTAGAGGTATAATATTTTCGTGTTTGGGGACAATAACACCGATAACCTTTCTGAGTAGCAGAGTATCCAAGAAAAACACATCTTAGGGAACGAGGATCTAATTTCGACCGCCCTTGACTCGGCACGTGAACAAAAGCAACACTCCCAAAAACCCTAGAATCAAGTTGTGAAAAAGAACGGTAGGTAGGAAAGAAAGTAGAGAAAAAAGCAAAAGGTGTTTTGAAATGTAGGATTTTGGACGGAAGGCGATTAATCAAATAGCACGCAGTTAAAACAGCATCTCCCCAGAAGTGTTTGGGAACATTAGTTGAAAACATTAGTGCTCGTGCAACCTCAAGAAGGTGACGGTTTTTTCTTTCGGCCACACCGTTTTGTTTTGGAGTATCAATACAAGAGCTTTGGTGTAAAATACCATGGGTCCGGAAAAATCACCAAGAATAGAATTAAAGTATTCAGTTCCATTGTCGGTACGAAGAATTCGAATTTTGGTATCAAATTGTGTTTGGACCATTTGGTAGAAATTCTTAAAAACCGGTGATGCATCAGATTTGTCTTTAAGAATATAAACCCAAGAGACTCGTGTATGATCGTCAATAAATGTGATAAACCATTTTGAGAGGAGAGGGTAGAAACACGTGAAGGGCCCCAAATGTCACTATGGATAAGAGTGAATGGTGTAGACGGATGATAATGTTGAGGGGGTAAGAATGTGCGGGTGTGTTTGGCCAATTGACAAATATCACATTGAAAGCAAATATTTTTATTGGAAAATAAATATGGAAACAAATGGTTCATATAGGTAAAGCTTGGATGTCCTAATCTGAAATGTAACATCATTATTTGTTTTTCAGCAGAAACAGTAGACAAACACATGCTAACATTATTCGCTGGAGAAGAAACTGAAAGGTAGTAAAGTCCATTTGAGCTTCTAGCACTGCCAATCCTCTTCCCCGTCCTCAAATCCTGAAAAACACAAGCAGATTTGGAGAAATTAACACCACAAGGCAGGTCGGTAGTAAGTTTACAGACAGAGATTAAATTATATGTTAATTGCGGAACATGGAGAACATCCTGCAGGAGAAGAACAGGAGATAGGCGGACAGTTCCTTTACCAGCTACTGTAGAAAAATTTCCATCGGCCATTTGAACCTTTTGCTGACCGGAACTAGGCGAATAAGATAAAAAGAATTGAGAGTTACCAGTCATATGATCGGTAGCTCCCGAATCAATAATCCATTGCTCACCGGGATTCAGCATATGGGCTACAGAAGGTTCCAAACTATCCTGCCGTGCCATGAGAGAGACGTTTGGAGCAGGAGCCGAAGGACTTGTACCAGGGGCGGCCTTACTGGTAACCGTGGACTGGGAAAGCAGATGCCGCAATTGTTCCACTTGTAAGCTCGTAAGATTAACTACACCGGGTGGAGCAGATGGTGGTGTAACGCCTGGCACAGATGGCGGTGGGACTCCTTTCTTCTTGAGTCGGTTTGGGACAAAGTTTTCAGGCTTGCCATGAATCAACCAACATGTCTCCCTTGTGTGGTAAGCCTTGTTGCAATGATCACACCAGGCATGATTTTTAGAAGCATTTGGGGAGCGGTTTGAGGAAGAACGATTTGCAGCAAGAGCCGAGGCATCAAATTGGACAGCTCCGGTGGCGCCAAGCATAACCCGACGACGATGATCTTCACGACGAACTTCGGCAAAGATTTCGTCTAAGGCTGGTAATGGTCGCATCCCCAGAAGGCGGCCACGGACATCATCCAATTCTTTATTCAAACCTGCCAAGAAATCATAAATGCGATCCTTTTGAATCAATTTTTTAAAAAAAAGAGCATCGGCTGGATCTTTCCAGGAAACCGAATGAAACATATCAACCTCCTGCCACAATTTACGCAAGCTGCTATAATACTGAGTTACATCCAGATCACCCTGACGAAGATTACGGGCGCGGTTTCGCAACTCAAACAATTGCGAGGAATTCTCCAAGTCGGAATAGGCGAGAGTAACAGCATCCCAGATTTCCTTAGCCGTAGAATAGAAAAGATAGGTTTCTCCTATCTCATCCTCCATAGAATGAATCAGCCACGCCATGACCAAGGAATTTGTAGCATCCCATGAAGCATACAAAGGGTCATCAACGGGTGGACGGAGAGAAGAACCATCAATGAACGAAATTTTTCCTTTGCCACGAATCACCAGCGCTGCCGATCGGGACCAGGGTAAAAAATTTTTCCCATTCAATTTTTGGGAAGTAATCTGCAAACTATGAGAAGTATTTTCAACAGCAACAGTAGGAGCAATTGTGGAAACAAATTGAGAAGGCCCAGATTGAGCCTCTGAATCGTTTCCGCTTGCCCTGGACATGGTTTCCTCAACTTATAAAATCTCTTCTTATTGCTCTGATACCATAAAAGAGATTAGAAAGGAAGAAACCCTAAGTCTATACTGCGCTGATATGAATAATCTTCTGTATATTCAAGTAAAGGAGTACAATGGCTTTATATAGCCGTGTAGATTACAAACAGCCCTCAATATACATATTCCAATTAATGGAATGTTTCCTAAAATAACATAACTAATTAGGACTTTCTATATTTAGAAGATTACAGAATTATTATAGAATATTCCTACATATTTATATCAAGAAAATGAAACTTTTGTTGCCAGAAGATGCAAATGGATTCAGATTCATTTGGGATTGGAATCTTTTATAGGAAAGTGGGAGATACAAGGGTGTAAGATTAGCTTCAGGTCAGGATTTGTTCAGCGATCAACTTGTTCTGGATCCAACCTTCACTGTCCCATCTCCACCAGATCCTCTCAGAGGAAGTCTCAAAGGATTAAGTCTGAGTGATATGAAGGGGAAGGTGGCTCGGGGGATATGTGTCATTGCAAGTTCCTTGAAACAGGGCATATCTAATTTTCTCGTTGTATACCCCCCACGTAGTAAGTTTGCTCTCCGATTTTGTACCCTTTCAATAGACTATGAACAAATGAGTGACAAATTTGATTTTCTTATTGTCCTTAGCTCTATCCCCTGAGCAGAATACGTCAATCAGAGCTGTGCAGATTGGTGGTGGCTTGGCCGTCTGTCCTTTGGGCATGTAAGTGATATTAGTTTCTAACATAGCCAATATTTCTCTTCATTTATGGTTACGATCCTTTCATTTCTTTTTATTCGCAAATGCTTTATTTTAGAGTTTTTTAAGCCCATATGCCTCTATATTCTGGAAATTTTGTGCTAATGAGGAAATATGCAAATGCTTAATGAGATTTTACTCTAGTTATGAGAAGAATGTCTCGTAAGGAATCCTATTATGAAGAACGTGCATAGGATATCATTTTCACCTTAGGCCCACCCGTATCGGTATTTTTATGTTACTTCCGTCCCTGGGAAATCTATGAAGATTTAGTTTAAGTATTAAAGTTCTTTTTTGGTATTAAAGTTCTTGATCAGACATTGATACGGTGATTTATCTTTGATATTGTTTTCATCTTTTAAACTAGTAGGCTTACATATGAATAGCGAAGCCTGATCGGATAATTTTACGCACATCTCACTGTTTCTTTGAATACGTGAAGCTTGACACTGTATAATGGCTGTTCTTCAGGTTTGTATTGTACTTTTCCGCATTATGCAATGATGCAAAACAAGGGAAAAACTTGCTTCGTGCAGCTATGAATGCGCTTCTCAAGATCCCCGATTCTGAAAATGCTGAAAGTAGTTCTGAAGCTCAGAATGAAAATGCAAAAGTAAAACCTACTTTACTTTGGAATGCAATGTATATTCAGGAGCTGCCCACGGTGTGCTTCTCATTCTTACTTCTGTGTATAAACACTTCCTGGTAATATGCGATCCCGTCTCCTGTTAACGGTTTTTACTTTATTTTTTCAGGGTCAACTTGGACATATCAGCTCCACTCCCATGCCAGATGGAAGTCTTGACTACAATGATTTATTAGACGCAACTATGAAGGTACTGTTTCTTGAAAGAATTGTTTAAATTCTTTTCCCACATTATTCCACCTTATCCCACCTTTTATGCCGGTTTTCGACAGCTTTTCCAAAAGATGTATCCGGATGGAGAATTCTTCCCTGAGAATGCCTCTTCCGAGGATGTTGAGGATGAGGGCGAGCTTAGTCTGGAGAGCTAACGCTTCTTTCATGGATTCGATGACCATATCATGTGTGCGCGGATTTTCTGTGCTAGAGGTCTGAGGTGTATCTAGCTGTGAGACTAGTCTCTTGCGTTTTGCGCTGAGTCACTCTACATTCATTCTCGTCGCAGCATTTCTCCTTTGAATTTTGTACACAAAATGCACTTTGTCGGTTTTGGGGACAAAAGAATGAAAAAGAGCTGGAAATGATAATATTTTATCACCATTTTGTTTTAGGGTGTTACAATAAGTTATGCTCTCTCTCTCTCTCTCTCTCTGTAACCTATTGCTTTAATTTGTATCAAAATTTCCAAGATTGATGTGTTGAGATTCTGTGAAATATGTTGATTAATTGATTTATTGATTGAATATTCTTGTAGTTACTATTTTGTAATTATTTCTATATTTAGAGAATATGCAAAAATTATACATATCAATTAGCATGATTGTAGGGTTTGATTTTAAATTACCTATTTTAATTTCTTCTCTATATAATCTTCTACCAAATCAACATAAATTGTAAATGAAAATTATTTGAACCCAAAAAACATCAAATAGCAAATCAACAAAAAGCACCAAAAAGCAAAATTCTCATCATCCTCGTCGAAATCCACCGTAATTATCAAATCAGTGACCGTTCTTCAATTTAGTCATCTAATCACAAATTGACAAACCCCAAATCACAAATCGCAAATCGCAAATCAGTATATCAAACAAGTAAATCACCATGCAGAGCCACTTCGCCTCCAAAATCAAAGACATGCTGCTTTCATTTTCCCAAGTCGAAGGCTTGTGTAAAGTAAAGTCTGTGTCTTTGACTATTGTATCTTTTTTAAATTCATCAAACTATAAGTGATTTTTGAAGGGGGGAAAAAAAAAGAAAAAGGGCAAAAAAATTTTTGATTGCTGATTGCCAAAAAAAAAAAAAAAAAAAAGAAGGGGGGGGGGGGGGGGGGGGGACAAGATTGAAGCAAAAAAAAATATAAGAAAAAAATAAATCAAGGAAAGAAAAAGATTTATGTTATTAAAAAAAAGTTGATTGTTTGATTGAAAAAAATAAAAGGAAAACAAAAAAAAAAGAGTGAAAAAATATTGAATTATCCGTGACAAAATTTTTATTGTTGTTGTTAAATATGAAGTGATCAATATTCTCTCTAAGGCTTGTTAGATCAGGAAATTTCAAAGTTTGTAGGTAAGTTGATATGCACTTACTTGAAAGAAGTTGAGATTTTGTGAAATATATTGATTACTTGATTTATTGATTGAATATTCTTGTAGTTACTAATTTATGATTCTTTTCATACTTAAGATTATATAAAAATTATATATCAATTAACATCATTGCAGAGATTGACTTTAAGTTTTCTGATTGTAATTCTTTTTTGTATAATTTATAAAAATACAAATTATAAAAAAAAGTATTTGAATCCTAATTTTTTAAGTTGATGCAACTTGTAGAATTATTTGAATCGAAAGCTGTATAAGTAGTATACCCTATTCTTGCATGAAGTTGTTATGAATTCACTTGACAGCTTTTTGAATTACGAATTAAAAAAAGAAAAATAATATAAACGGCAAAGAGGCGCACCGACCGAAGAATTTGGTGCCACGGGGAGTTAGGAATAGCAACTTGAATGGTTATGTGAGTAAAGAAAGGATAAATTATATTATTTCTTGTTAACTTTAAATCTTGTTAGAATATGATCTGAATTTTAATTTATAATATTTTTTTATTTTAGAATGAATTTTTCTTTTTAAGTAAATTTTTATAAAAAAATACACACAATATTTGTTAAAAATATGAGTTGGATATATTAAATATAGAATTATAAAGTGACAAAAAAAAAAACTATTAACATCCTTTATTTTTATTAAATATGAAATCTGAAGTTACCGGAATTACTTTAAAAAAAAAAAAAAAAAAGTAGGTGGCACGTGATAGTTGCTATGCTCGTGCGCCACCTTAATGGAAGTCTTGTTTGGTTCTTTCTAGGTGAGAGAGAAAAGCCGCCACTATTTGTTTGTTTGTCAGTGCCAGTATTCTGAATGATGTGGCATCTAGAGTGCCACGTGGATCGACCAAAACAATCTTCATCCCACCACGTTCACACTCTCTCTCACAAGTTTTGGTTTAAAATAAAAATTAAAAAACAAAAAAAAAATAAAGACACGAGTGAGCGAGACCCACTAAGCCTACCTAGCTTACATATACATATATATATATATATATATTATTTTATATATTGTTATATTGAGAAGGTGACAAATAAACAATGTCTCACGTGTTTCGTAACGAAGATGGTCACATCAGTTGGCTTGGTTTGGTACATACATTATTACATTACATTACAATGGTAGTACTACTGACCAGATAATGTATATAACTTGTAAGAGGTCTCATGTTCATGCCGACGTGTCGTCCTTTTACGGGCGTTTTGATTCCTAGATTCCATGTCAATTTGAATTTTTCCCCCGGTATGGCCCAATCATTTTCAAATATTTAGATTATTTTATTGAATAGCCCTTTCAAATATACAAATGTACGTTTGTTAAAAACAATTTGGAAATAAAACATTCAAATGTGATTCACGTTTTCATTTTTAAATTGTAAAAATTCTCCCCGCAAAATTTATATTCTGATATATATATATATATATATATAATATTCTACATTGAAAATCAAACAAGTTCTAGAGTTTGATGAGATTGAAGGAATTACTAAACTTACATAAACTTTCTCTAAATAAGCAAAATAGTTAAGTTATCAAAACTATGTGCACAAAGTATTAAAAAAAATCACAAGCAAAACAAAACTCACACAAAATCAAGCATACAAGCAATAAATACAATGTTCATAATTTTTCAATAGCTATAATTATTTCAATCTATTCATTATTCTTGACATTTGACAATCAAACATAATCAATACTCACAAAAAGTTTGTTTGTTCGTTTGTTTTTTTTTTTTTTAATATTTTTTTAGGGCTTCTATCCCCAAATTTAAAATGCACATTGTCCTCAATGTGTAAGCAATAGGAAAATCAATAAGGTTGTAAAAAACTCCCTCATTAGTGCTTAGGCATGATGGTACGGGCTCCCCGAATTAGATCCTTTGCTCCAAAGATTGTACCTAGAGAAGAACAATAAAGAAGAAAATTAAAGAAATCCTAAAACATACAATTTAAAAAAATTCAAACAAAACTAAGAAAAGGATTTAGAAACTTGGGTTAATCCCAAGAAGTGCTTGATTTATATAGTCATCAGCTTGACTATGGAAAAGGGCTAGTCAAATAGTGGCTTTCACTCATAATAGGTGTCATATAACACCACAGACGGGTCTTGATTATAGATGCCCTCAAACTTGACAAGATATGGAATGAATCGGGCACGTGTTCTCAACATGATTTGGCTTTGTTGTATGTGCTTAGTAGGCATGTATGATTGATGCTAATGTCCGCAGAAGAGGTATAGGGCACATTGAATCTTTAGAGATGTGATCTTGAATGATGAATGTTGGCACAAAAGGTTGGGCACTATAGACTCCATCTTGTGATTTTTCTTCCATGGTTAAGTCATGTACCTCCACTTCACTTAAAGAGTAGCCATCATGGTACAACTCCAAGTGCTCGTCTCTTGGTGTTGGCTACTCAAAGCAGCAATCATCTATGTTGATTATTGGAACAATATTCATAATAGGAACTAATTAATGCACTCAATTCTCTGAAGTTTTCCACCATTGTTGCCGTCCTTCTCATGTATGCACATGATTTCTCTCGAAATTCCTTCATCCACTTAAGATTTTGATCCATCTTCTCCAAACGGTAAGCAAATAAGGGTAGAAATTCAGAAGATGTCTCTGTATCTTGATATTGGGTGTCAATCCATGGCTTCATAGGGTATGAATTATTCTCCCAACTGTAGCTGTTCATTGAACAATTTAAATTCCAATAATCGAACTCGGCCATGTCTTCCAACATATAGTAGGCTTCATCAATTGATTGTTGGTAGAAAGAGGTGATACCATTTCCCCTTTCAACCCAATTTCTTGTTGTAGCATGCAAGCCATGAAGGAAGAGTTGAATATGAAATTCCTTTGAGAAACCATGATAAGGAAACTAAAATAGCAAATCTTTGTACCTCTACCAAGCACTATACAACGGCTCCGAATCATGTTGAATGAAATTCATAAGGACTCGTTGATGAAACATCTTGAAGTACCTCGGCCAAGATAAAAACAAACATAATTAAAATAAATAAAAATAAATAAAAAAGAAAAAATATTCAAATTAAAATTAGAGCTATTTGGTATCATTAGCAAAACAAACAATCTCTGGCAACGGCGCCAAAAACTTGTTACGGATTTTCTGACGTAAGTGTACGTTATTGTTAACAAGTAATAAAATGATAAGTGGAGCATTGTTCCCACAAGAATTGATTGATTATTAATTACCGAAATTGGTTAACTCTAATTTTATTTGAATAAACCAAAAAGGAATTTAAAAATAAAAATAACAATAACAATAAAAACAAAAATGAAAAACTCAAAAATACTAAAAATCTAGGGTTCCGATTTCACCTTAATTACTCCGCCTTAATTATTTAATCCCAAAAGCCTCAATTTATTTTCATAACTGATAGTCGATAATCCATAACCTGCTCACTAGCCCCTCTCGAGGTCTAACAAAAAATGTCCTCAGAAGATAATCTACTATATTCCTGTGTGAATTAAAACCAATAAGAACTCATTAAAATTTGTGATTCCTATATAGCAACTACACAAGTCATGAAGGTATATTCCTATCCCGCATTCAACACAATGAACTAGACACATAATTCTCCTTTTGGTTTTTATTATGATTAACCAATCAACGAAATAGTTGTTAGTTATTTAGAAGCATTAAAAACAGTGAAAATCACTCAATAATGAAAAATAAATTAATAACTAAATTAAAAGAATAATCAAAACATCATAATTTGACTAAACCGGAATCCTAGATAAGAAAATTAATTCATAAATAAAAATTTACAAAATAAAAGTTCAACCATTATTAAATTACAAAAATCAAAAGATAAAAAAATAATAAGAAAAATCTCTTTATATAGTTGTCACAAATCTCCAAGATTTTTCTCTAATCTCCTCCTCCTCCGTTTGACCTTTAAGATGATATTTCTCTAATTTTATAGAAAACAAAACCTAAAACTCAAGAAATATATACATTTTTTTTTTTTCCTTTTTTTCTTCATTGGTTTCGGCACTACCAAGCTGTTAAAGACCATACGCATGAAGCCCTAGGGCTTCTATTTAGAGCCTCCCAACAAGCTGACTTTCATCCTTTTTTTTTTTTTTTTTTTTTTTCCTTTCCTCCTTTTCTTGGCTGCAGCAACAGGCCTGACGCAGTCAGCCTTGGGGCCCACGCGGACAGGTGGCTAGAGTCGGTTAGCTCGAGTACAGTGCGGACGCGTGGCGGGCTGGGGTTGACGAGAACACAGAGGAGCACGTGGGATTTGGTGAGGATGCACACACGGGATCTAGCATCCCTGAGTTGGCCTGACATGCGGCTTTGGACATGCGGGTTGAGGGCAAGAACCTTGAACTCGCGATCTGGACCATTCGATGCTAATTCGATGGCTGGATAAGTGCGTGGGAGCACGTGGAGAATGCTTGAGAGTGATGGAAGCTGATTCCGAATTTTGCCAAGCAATTTAAGGATGTTTTGACTTTTGACATTATTTTAAGCTCCAAATTACCAATTTTTCTCTATTATTATAATTAACTTACACATTTTGGAAAATATAATAATTTTGAGGAAAAATCAAAATAAATATCAAGATTATAAAAAAATATATATAATATTAAGAATGCTAAAATAACTCTATAAAATAGAGTTATCATCGTTCGTAGAACAACCACTTCGTTGCATGCTGCTGCAACTCAAAGGAAATCGATCAAACTCGATTGAAGGTAAGAGATCGTTGTACTGACCATCGGATCAACAAGGCCACATACGTCGGATCCCAAACTGCTGGAAGCTAACCTGGCTAGATCTAGTCGAGAAATTCCTAACTAGGACCTTCTAACTCCATCTCTATGCCAAAATCACCGAATCGCCAATCACCCTCGCTAGCAGTGGCTTTGTCAGACCAACTGAAGTGCTCCAATTGAGTCATGTTCAACGATAGTGGAGGAAGTCCTATGTAAAGGAAAACGTTAATGTTCGATAAATTTGAGAGAGAGAAAGATGAGGAGGGATAAGAATGTTGCAGCTTTTAGTCCGAATTTTGGTTTTCTGGCAAAATACAAAATTAGCCATTTCTTTATTGGTTTTAGCAAGTTAAGAATTTAGTGACTTTCATACCACCATAGCTGATAGAACGTGGAATGATATGATCTAGGAAAAAATAGAGAAAAGATACAACAAAAGAGAGAAATAAAAAGTAACGGTAAGTGTGACATTCTTATCAGTTATAGTGGGTGAATTGTTTGGATCAATGGATATCTCTATCAACAAAATATAATAAGGGTCCATTTGAGGCACCATCTTTAAATAGTATTTTACTATATGGATTTCAAAATTTTAATTTTAAATCAAACTTTTCATCTTTTCTATTTTCAAAAAAACTCAAACTTTAAAAGTTCATAAATTTCTCATTTCAAATTGAAATGAGATGTCTTTTTATGTCAAAATGCTTGTACTACGAGACGAACAAGATAAGATTCATTTTGCATATTTTTTTCTGAACACATTTCAAATTTTTACACTATTTTCTATATCATATTACTTTTTCAAAAGTTTTTCCCCCAAACATACATTTCCAACTCAATTTTCCAAATACCAAATCAAGATGTCCCCAAACGAGCCCTAAATAAATAAATAAATAATAATGACTAATTCCTCAACTGAAAAATAATTCATGAACTATTTTTGTGACTATATTGCTGTAGATGGCGTTTATCTACGATCAAATTTTTAACAGAAGTTAGTCGAAATAAATAAAACAGATAAGGAATTGGACCCTTGGAAATCGTTAATAAAATTCATAAAACAATAATGTACGGAAATAATGAAATAAGTAAAATTATAACAGAATTTAACAACACAAAGATGTAAAGAGGTTCACCGGAAATATGCTACGTCATCTGAGTGAGTATCTTTATATTAGACTGTTCTTGATTACAAAAGATAATTTATGGGAATTCTTATAGAGTACAGATAAAATCTGACAAAAGTTGATATTATGCGAAAATGAATATTCTGCAAAAGCCGATCCCCTATCTGAGGGGGTCTCTCTCTATTTATAGAGGGAGATCTGTGGGTTAGGACCTGCAAATTTGAAAAAGCAGTTTTCGTTCTCTCTGAGACACGTGTTAGAGTGTCAGTTGTTCTTCAGACATAGCGGTTACTGAAATAAATCATGCCACGTATAGTGGGCTTAGCAGTTATTAATGCGCATCCATTGGTAGTTATAAATTTATCAGTTTTCATAATAGGTATGATACATCATCGTCCATCGTAGATTTAATGGTAGTGGGAGATATTCCCTGTGATTTGTATTATAAACGAACGACGAGCGGTAAATAGAAAACAAGATTTTGTCCTTGTGATCCATCGTTCGTGGCTTATTTGAGATTTGATATGTGAAAGATCATGCTTGATCTGCACGTTCGATGTTCGATTGTGAATGTTCACAAATCATAATGAAATGAATTAGAATCGCTAAATGGGTCCGGCCCATTTATACGAGCGATCAACGTTCTGGATCAAACAGACCAATGAATTGGGTATGGCCCAAAACATGAAAATGTCGGAATTGAAAATGAGAGTTCGTCGTTCGTCGGACAAACATTAAAGCTAACACTGTAAAGAGAAGACGAAATCTAACCCTAACAATTGTGATGTACTATAGCTATATTTTTCCTTATATATATATATATGTTTTTCTAGACATGTGCTGAGTCAATTTATCTATAAATGTATATAGAAATAGATTCATATGCGGTGTCGCAAATCATGTGGTTTTTGTAACTTCAGATGTAAAAACTTTTAATAACTAATTGATTTGTATGTAATTTTTTATTTAAAATCTTATAATGCAATACTATTTAGATATTAATATAAATGACAAATATTACTGTGAAATTCGAATCACCTAATTAATATAAAGAAATATAAATTACATTACAAGTAGTGGATGCGAAAGGCTGCATGCAAGAGACAATTCATGTATATAAATTTTCAAATCAAAATTCTTTCTTTTCTTTTATCTTTTTTTTTTAAGAAAAATATTGAATTTTTTTAACTAAAAAAAGATCTGATAGTGATCCTGTCATTTTTTATTTTTTAAGTTTACGAGGACACTCTCTTAGTTGATAGATGATTCAAACATTTAATCTCTTATTTGATGAGATCCTAAAATTACCTCTCGTGTTAAATCATCTACCTCTACATGTTCGGAAAAAATTGGATTTGAATAAGAAACCATATTGGCTAATACCGCAGAAGCTACGTAGAGAGGAATAAGCCTATGAACAACAACAGTCCAAATCCGTGGTTCTTTCCAACCGCAAAAAAAAAAAAAAAGGTCTAAATCCTTTAAAGAAGATAGCGCCTAAAATAGTGGATTAATGAGCTAATTGCATCAAGTCCTTGAACATGACAACATTGACAAAAATAAAAAATAAAAAACCACATCACAAGTTACAAGACATCACATCACTAATGTCAGACATCAATCCATCATAAATCCAAGTGAGGGTGGGCCGTTTACATTTGTCTCCTTTTCTAAAAATAAAAATGAAAATAAGAAACGATTTTTTTTCATTAAAGATTACAATTGTAGGCTTAAATATCAAGATGGATATAATAAACAAATTCAGTATAATAAATAGAACAGATAAGTTATTTAATCGATTGAAAAGCAACAACGATTTTTTTTTCCCACCCGATTAGCATACATGTAACTTTATAAGCGAGATAAAATCGAGTTCTACAGAAAATAAATTTTCACGCTTTTAAAATACCATCCGACTATTGTTTGGATTCTTTATGTCGATACATTAACACTATCAACGTCCATGTTCATGTCTTAGAAATATTATAATCTGTCACATAGATTACATTTGACAAGAGACCATTTAAAAATACACTAAACGAGAAATCTTGAAAGGAAAAAAAAAAAAAAAAACCAAATTAAATACATATTTCATATTTGTGTGGATCGAACCTATTAATATTATAAATTGAGATCTAAATAGATATATGTTTATTCGATATGCAAATAATTTAGATGAAAAGGACAAAATAAATAAAAAAATTTATTGAATAGAGGACGTAATATTCCGTGGAAAAGATAAGCGAGAGATGTGTCTATTTCGAAGGCAAAGACCACACCATTTCATATAGTGAAACTTCTGATATCCATCGTGATTTTCACGTGTTCTATTTTATCTTTCATAAGCATGACTTGGAAAAGTATCCTCCACACAAGAAACTTTAACCTATCAAAAAAAAAAAAAAAAAAAAGTAAGCACTTTAATTCTGGCTTTATTCCAGCTCAAATCTTCTAAAATTCTGTTAAATAATCTTAAACTTTACTATTTTCGGAAGTGAAAACTTTGTTATTTTAGGGGTCATATTAAAAATATTCATGCAATGTTATTAATGAACATCCTGATATCTTCTCTCATATATATATATATATATATATATATCTATATACATATATATAAGTGGTGGAATTATAAATTAGTTGCATCAATATAGTCTGAGTTACTGTAACTCCCCCAACATCTATTCATCCCACATAAAATTGATTATTTAAAATAACAAAAAAGTTTGATTTAAAAAAAAAAAACAACAACAACAACGCCACAACAAAAAGAAGATAAAACACAATAACTACTGCTACATTATGATCCTATATAGATCTACCCAGACAAATCTACTCAATATCCCATCATTTTGTTTTACCTATTACAATTTTTTTTTTTTTTGGAACTTTTAACCAATCACAACTTTGATATCAACATTAGAATTCACAATTTAATAATAATTTTTGCAAGACAAAAATAGTTTTTTTTTTTTTAAGTTTGACTGATATAATTTTACATAATAATCATTGTCTCATCAAAGAATGTTTTATTTTAAGATAAATTGTTAGTTTAATTTTTAACCTTTTATGAAAGTTGCAATTCAGTCCCTATCCTTTTTTGTGACTAAAAGATTATTAAATTCTTTTAAAAAAATGTACAATTTGGTACTTATTAAATAACACATATAAATTGGATAATGTAAGTATTTTTTCAGCTATTCTTTAAATTTTTAAAGTTTATTAACAAAAAGGATTATTTTGTAACATTTAAACAAAACTTTAGAGACCTTCTAGCCACAAAAAAGATTAGAGACTAAATTGCAAATTCATAAAATGATTGTAGACTAAACAAGAAATTCATCATTTATTTTATTTTAATTTTTTTGTTAAAACAAATATCTGATGATGGCCCTATCATCTCTCATTTTTTAAGTTCACGTTAATAATAACACTTCTCTAAGTTAACTGGAAATTTAAACCTCTAATCTCCCATTGATGAGATCTTAAGGTTACCTTCATTTTCAACTCATTTTCTTCTCCGCAATTTATCCTTTATTTTATTATCAAAGAATCTTGATCCCTAATCGGACGGTGACTGAAAATGTGGGGACCACAAACCCAAAATCTTGAGAAGTCAACAGAACAGAGGGTCAATAGTGGGGCTGCAAGCTGATCGAGTTAGAAATTTTTGCAATAGGAGACAAAAGCAGAAGTGGTCCCAACCGTAGCCAATCATTTTTCATTATTTCTAGAGCCAAAAAAAAAAAAAAAAAAAAGTCATGTTGCAGATAGCATGCTTCTGCCCCCAAAAACGTTGTCTCAGCTTTAGTTCGTATTGCGAGGTAGACTTAAAATTTTAAGTTAGAATTAATTAATTTTAAAAAAATAATTATAATTTTTATTAATTAAAAAAAATAAAAAATTAATCGAAAAAAACATAGTTCAATTAGAGATAAAATGAAACACCAAATAAGTTTTTTATTTTATTAAATTCTTGATTTGACCAAACAGCTGATATGTCATTTTTTTTTAAATTTCCCTAAAGGGTAAAAAAGAGGACATTAGCATAGTTTGAATCACGCATTTATTATTATTTTTTTAATTGGAAATTTTTTATAAGAGAATGTTTGTATCAACTTTTTTCATCGTTATTTCATTTTGAAAAAGAAAAACTATCTCATTTTTAACTTATTTTATCTAGCACTCTTTCGGAAAAACAAAATGAATTTTTTTTTAATTTTTTCACAATGCACAATTTCCATCACTATTTTTTGTCACTCCAAATAACTTTTTGTTTTTTAGAAGAAAATTTTATACACATCAAACACAATCTTATTTTCAAAATGAAAAGGCTTTTTATTTAAAACAAAAAAAAAATTTCCTTTTCGAAAATGGACACTCCATCCAAACAAATTTAAATACTTATTTTAAAAGAGAAAGTCTTTTCATTTTGAGAAAAATATGATGTTTGGATATGTAAAAAATTTTCTTTTTTGAAAATAAAAAGTTGTTTGGAATGAGAAAAAAATGATGTTAAGAATAGTGCATTGTGGGAATATTTAAAAAAAATCCATTTCTTTTTTCAAAAAGATATTGTATAAAGTAAGATTGAAAATGATAAAGTTTTTTTTCCCCCCCACAAAATAAGAGAATTATGGAAAAATTGGGAAAAACACATTTATATAAAAAATTTCCAATTTCAAAAATTGGATATGTCATCAAAACATAGGGGTAAAATTGCAAAAAAGGAGCTTTGGTTCTTTCACATCCAATTTAATCTTTTCTTTGAATACTAAATGGCAAGTACGCGTGTAGACAAATAAAGCAGAGCATAAAAAAGTAAAAAGAAAATACATATGACAGATGAGGTAACTTATCGTCATGTGACGAATGATTGGACTATCATGTGGGAACCTAGAAAATTGTTCATAGTGCATTAGTCCTTTTTAAAGGATAGTGTAGCTTTCTCTGTCAATTCAACTTTTGCTTCAATTAGAAAAGAACTCTGCATTAGATGATTTTTTAAAAAAAATAAAAAATGTATGTTTCTAATCTAAAGAAAAAACTTTGTCAAACTCATAAAACCTTATATACCTCTAATAAATAAGAATAGAGCATAGAATTCTCCAAAACAAATCTGATGACTTTAAATACTTTTACTCTAAATCTAAAGTTAAACTAGAATTGTCAATCACCTACCAAACAGAGAAACAACAAAAACAATAAAACCTTTTATCTTTTGGGCACAAAAAAAGAAAAACCTTTAAAACATAATTTATAATATGTCATGTGCTTTAATTTCTTTATATAAGTTATTGTATAATCATATATTCTACTCTAATTTGTCTCCTTATGTTTAGATATTACAAAGATATCCTTTAAATTTAAAAAACTTGTTTTAATTTCATCGCTCAAATACTTTGTGAATGAACAAAGGTGGTGAAATGACTTAAATTTTCTTAAATAATTTATAACAATTATTTTTCACATTTAAAAGCATAATAACCGTAAAACAAAACATCCGAATTCAAAAACAGATATTTTATTGTATTTTTTTTAATTTTAAATGTTTTCTAATTTTTTCTCAAGAAAAATATGTTTTAAAATAAAATTTGTCTAATTAAGGGTATCTTTTCCTTTTTTGTCCCTTACTTTTTTAAAATTGAAATAAGTTTTTCAAATTCAAATTCAAAAAAAAAAAAAAATTGCAGTTCTTAAAAGCAAAGAGATTAGTTAAAAAATAATTAACATAAAAAGATATAGCTATGTAATTAATCCTTATTATTCTCTTTTACCATGTGCGTGGAATTTGATTCAAGTGCTTAAAAAAAAAAAAAAAAAAACTATACAATTGTGATATTTGATTATTTATCAATTATTATCATAGTATGCTTGATTTCGGCGCCATAGGTAGGAGTACCACACTATTTGGGTTAATTACACGATTATACCTTTTTGTTTTAATTATTTTTGAATTTATCCTTTTGTTTTTATAAGTTATAAAGATATTCTTTGATTTTTTTTTCACTTGTTTCGATTTCATCACTCACACATTTTGTGGACAAAAAAGGAAGGAGCAAAGGAAAAGACAAGAATACCCTTGTTGGACCTAATTTATTCCTAAAACTATTCTTTTCATGAGAAACAAATTTTAAATTTATATAATATTTATAAAAACATAAACTTCAAGATGTTTTTATTTAATTTTGAAATTCCATGTTTTGTTTTGGGGTTATGTTTTTAATTAGTATAGTAGATATTCATAAAATATTTAAGGGCATTTACATGATTTCGTCCAAATTCAACCCATTCACAGCATATACGGGTGATAAAATTAAAATATGTTTTTTCTAAATAAAAAATTTAAATGATACTTTTGTAGTTTCTAAACATAAAGGGAAAAATTGAAAATAATTAAAACTATAGATCTATTTTTTATTTTATTTTTGAGAACTTATGAATTTCAAAGATCTACAGTTTATTTATATCACACATTCACTTGGTATTATATTTCAATAGAATGGATGTATTTGAATATATGATTAGATATCATTTTTAACTATTGTATTACATTTGAATAGTGATTTTAATATGTATTGAAAAATTGAAAAATACAAGTAGGCCATCCTTTATTTAGATGGACTATCCATTTTCTGAAATAGGAAATTTTTTTTCAAAAGAGTGTTTTTTTCAAATTTTAAAAATGAAAACTATCTCATTTATAAATACATTTTGTAAGGTATTATTTTGGAAAAAGAAAATAAATTTTCTTGAAATTTTAAAAATGAAAACTATCTCATTTGTAAATACATTTTGTAAGGTATCATTTTGAAAAAAGAAAATGAATTTTCTTAAAATATTCTCATAATATATTATTCCCAACATCATTTATTTTCATTCTAAACAATTTTTTATTTTTTAAAAATAAAACTTTTTTTATACATTTAAATACCATTTTATTTTAAAAGATAAAAAATATTTTCATTTAAAATAATAAAATTTTCTTTGTTTTTTTTTTTTTTTTTTTTAAAACAGGCATGTAATCCAAACCAAGCCCGAGTACTTCAGAAAAATGTGTTTATTTGTGGCAAGAGAAATCAAAATCCGTCTGGTCCCAGCACGAGGCAGAAGAAAGAATTTAAAAAGAAGCCAAGCCGAGCTGACTTTAAGCCGCCTTAAGTGGAGGCCAGCAGCCGACTCGGAAGCCGCTTAAGCTAGACTCTCGTAGGACCCATCCAATACAAGTGCGCCACGTAAGGATCCTCATCAGACCAAGAACGTCCAAATCACTGAAATGCTATTTTAGCTACTTTAAACGCAACAAACCAAAAGCCCCGTCTCTGTGCTCTCCACGTGGCCACTTCCCATTGCCTTCCCAACTTTCCCTTCTTCTTTATTTTATTTTTGAAATTTTTGAAATTTTTTTGTTCCTCACTTTTTAAACCCTCGTCGGAACAGATACTCCGAATATCTTCCATTTCATCGGAGCGTCCCTCTTGTCCGCTCAGTGCTTAGAGAGAGAAAACTCTGATTTCTAGAGAGAGAAAGTTTCTCAAACTCTCTAGGTTTTCTCTCTATTTCCATTTCTTTTTTTTTTTAAAGCAAATTTCTCGAAGCTTTGAGGTTGAAGATTGTGATTCAAGTTTTTTTTTTTTTTTTCTTTGAAGGAAAAATTTTCTCGGGAAATTTATTTAGTTTTCTTTTTTGCGTCGACCGTAAGTTGCTTTCTTTTTGTTTTTGTATCTAGATAATATTGTTTTCTTTTATTCTTCTTTTTCATAAACTGCACGAAAAACGAGTTTTCGAGCTCAAGCAAAGTTGTTTCAGACTTTGAACGGTGGATTTTCCGGGGAAGTGATAAATTTTCTCGGGAAAATAGCTTATTGTGTGAGAAGAAAGCTGCGAAATAGTAGAGAACCTTCTGAATGGTTAATTTGGACGAGAACGTCTCAGTGTTCAGAAGAGGGGATAGACACCTGTTCTGTGGTGGTTTGAGGAAGTTATGCAAATTGAATCGGTTTTTTTGGTGAAAGTTGATCCGTAAACGGATTGAAAACGATGGGAATTGAGTGAATACCGCGGAGAGAGAGGGCTAGTATGGGGAAATCGGGCATAATTTGAGGGGTTGCAACCATGAGTTGCGGCGAAAGGAACGGAGGAGGAGGAGGAGGAGGAGAAGAAGAAGAACAGAGGAGACATGAGGAGCCGCCGGTTTTGCGGAGGTCGGTTGAGCTGGACACGAATTCGGTCTCGCAGAACGGTTTGGTAACCGCCTCGCAGTTGACAATCGACGAGAATTTGCTGGTCGACCCGAAACTTCTGTTTATCGGGTCGAAAATCGGTGAGGGAGCACATGGAAAAGTCTATCAAGGAAGGTCAGTGTCAACTTCCTAATCTGAGGTCGTGTGATGTCGGAATTTGGTGGCCTTTTTTGAAACCAACAGCCGCAATTGTTGAAACTATTACGAACAAGTTATTTGTGTATATTCTTTGGTGGATTATGGTTTTTATTTAAGTTGTAATATTTGTTGGACTTTAGATTGGTCTGCTATATGAAGTTTTTCAAGATGGTTTTTTTTTTTTTTTTTTTTGGATGATTTACACAGTGGCTTTTAAGGAATTAATCTTGGCTGCCACTTTATTTTGTAACCAAACATGAAAATGGTCCAGTTTCTGTAATGAGCACATTGAACATAACCCAGTTTCTTAAATGCTATAATTATATAAACAATTAAAGATTATTTGAGGTTTTCATATTACCAATTAATACATTTGAAAATTTTGCTTGCTAATAAGTTGTGTTCTCTCTTTGGTAATTGGAGTTACTTCTTCCATAGTTTTAAAAGAGGGAAGAGGCAGAGAAAAACTTGTGTCAGGGGCTGGATTGTTTAACAGTATCTGTTTGTTCAATGTATACTGATGTTCCAGGTATGGTGACCGTATCGTTGCTGTCAAAGTTCTCCATCGGGGGAGTACTTCTGAAGAAAGAGCTTCACTGGAGAATCGTTTTGCCCGCGAAGTTAACATGATGTCTCGAGTTAAACACGAGAACCTTGTCAAGGTAAGTTTCAGAAGTATTTACATCCTTGAAAGCTTTTACCCTACATAAATGGAGGTTCTTGCCTATTAAACTACTTTTGGTTAATGTTGTATCTTATTAGTTCTATAGGGTAAATATACTTCTTCTGCCTTTGCAGTTTATTGGAGCTTGCAAAGATCCTTTGATGGTGATTGTGACTGAACTATTGCCTGGGATGTCCCTCCGGAAATATTTAGTTGCTGTTCGTCCTGGAAAATTAGACCTTCATGTGGCGATAAAGTTTGCTATTGACATTGCTCGCGCAATGGAATGTCTACATGACAATGGGATCATACATAGAGATCTGAAACCTGGTATCATATGCCTAGTCTAAGAAATATTCATCGCCAAGTTTGTTATTGCTAGATAATGAAAAAAATATGATAATTTGATTGTTAGTATATATAATGTGTGTAAATTATTTATTCTAAATCCTATCCATCTTGTTGGAAATTCTTGCTGTAATTTTGTTCCTCATTGATGCATAAAACGTGTTAAACTTACACCGAGACTGAAGTTAGTTGGAGCAGTGATATATCATGCTTATCTAGTAAAACCAAGAACAAATATTTGTTGAGTAGAATTTGGACTGCTGGATTGTAGACTTTGTTCAGAATGATGCTTTCCCTTAGTCACTTTATGCTATAGTTCAGTAATACCCATGTAAGGGGAAAAATGAAAATGAAACACGTCTTCATGTGCGAAGCATGAAATCTTGGGTCTTAAAGTGTTCCATCTCTTTTTTTGCTCAAGTTTGATTCTGTTTGTTATTGGCATTATCATGTATAGTTTGTTATATGCAAAGAATGCATTTTCATTTAATTTTCCAGTTATGAATATAGAGTTGTGGTTTGATGATGCAGACAATTTATTGCTTACGGCGAATCAGAAGTCTGTGAAGCTTGCAGATTTTGGCCTTGCAAGAGAAGAAACAGTAACCGAGATGATGACTGCAGAAACTGGGACTTACCGTTGGATGGCTCCTGAGGTTTGTATGTTGCGGCTAATGTCATTTGATTGCTTATACTAAATCTGCTGTTTTGTTTGAAATTAATGAATCAATGACACCGGTATTATTATTATTATTACTATTATTATTATTATTATTATTATTATTATTATTATTATTTATTTATTATAATTTTACTTGTTTATGCTTTTCTTGTTTGGTCTGGAACTTACTGGAAACAGACTGCATCTCCAATTAAGACAAGCTGCATGTTTGTACGGCTAATAAATTCACTCCTCTAGGGTCACCTTGTTACATTTACCGTACAACATATTTCGAATTAAATGTTTCTTTGAAGAAACACTTCCCACTAATTTTTTACAGATTTAGAGATGTTATTGTTTCTTTTACTGTTGACACTTACCGTTTAAAGCCATTAAACTTTGTGTCTATTATCTAGCATTTACTAGTTCCTACTTGCAAAAATAAGGTAAATTTGATGTTGTTAGGTTTTTTATTTGGCAACCTATTGTCAAACCGAACATCATATAAGCATAGTTGTACATATGAGTGGATATGAATGAATGCGGGATCTACTTAATTTTGTTGTTTGGACGACAGGTGCTGTAGAATTGAGTTTGGTGTTTTTCTTTGGTTGATAAGCAGAATAAAGTGCAACATCAATAGTGGAGCTAAACATTCTAGACATCTTTAGCAATGAATAAATAAAAATGAAATAAAATCCTTTAACTTACCCAATAGTTTCTCCGATCATTTTGCTGTAATGTAATGAATCATGAACTTGGTGTCGATCACACAATCCTTATGCTGAACCATCAAAGAATGTTGCTCTAATAACAGACAGTCTTAACACTGCTTCTGCTGCAAAATTGTGAATTCTGTTTCACCAAACATGTGGACGCTCTTTTGCAGTTGTATAGCACAGTGACATTGCGTCAGGGAGAAAAGAAGCACTACAATAACAAGGTTGATGTATACAGCTTTGGAATTGTCTTGTGGGAATTGTTAACCAACCGCATGCCATTCGAAGGCATGTCAAATTTGCAGGCTGCCTATGCTGCTGCTTTTAAGGTGCGGAGTTATATCTGTTTTCCCTGTTAGAGCATGCGGTCATTTTAATGTCCGTGTTTCCTTTGAAGTTGCATCTTGGTTTCCACATTATAGTGATTGATTAACTGTCGTCTGATAATGCAGCAAGAGCGGCCTAGTCTGCCTGAGGACATATCCTCTGATCTTGCTTTCATCATACAGTCATGTTGGGTTGAGGACCCCAACCTGAGGCCCAGCTTCAGCCAGATTGTGCGTATGCTCAATTCATTTCTCTTCACGCTTTCACCAGCACCATCCTTACTGGATTCCGATGCTAACGATGATGCAACTTCTAGTAATGAAAGTGATTCGATGAACGACTTGTCTGCACGGGCAAGAGGGAAGTTCTCTTTTATTCGGCAATTGTTTACTGCAAGGAAGGCCAAGAATACACAATGAGCAGGTCTATTTTTAAGATATTTTTGGGTTCCAACTCGAGGAATATAGGCATGTGAAACAAATATGCTCTTCGACAAGTTTGTGATTACTCGCGTAAATGATGAATGATCTGCAAAGTGTGAAAAAATGCCAATGAAAATGTAATGTTGACTCGGGAACTCATTGAAAGAATAATACGAGAAGTTGACCTTTACACAGTCTAATTAACCTTATTGTAAAGAACAAACGTGGTTTTGAACTTTTTTCTGATTCATATAAATATTACCTTCTTTAGATAGAGTTATATGTGTGTGTGTGTGTGTGTGTGTATTTATGTATTTACAGAGGCTTTAGAGATATAGCTAATCCCCGCCCCACCCCACCCGTATCTTTATTGACCCTATGTTTTGAAAGAAGGAAAGAAAACAAGAGAGACAGGCAAAACGGATGAGAGAGAAAACAAGAGGGGAAGATAATTTATTTTCTTTTATATTGTTTGGTGTCACAAAGGAGAAAAGAAGTTAAATTACCTTGTTTGGTATTGCAAGTGAAAGTAAAAGGTGAGAAGAAGTATTATTCATGCAACTACTATTTTATCCATACTTTCTTTTGTCTTTTAAGGATTTTTATTAGTATATACACAAGAATGGTTTAATTGTAGTTTTATCTTTTGGCGCAGAGTTTTTTTTTTTAATTTAATTTTGAAGAGAATAAAAAAAATGGGTCCAACAAGGTTTTTAACCCCTTCTAATTCCATTTTCCTTTCCCTCCAAAACTCACTTCAACCAAACATCATAGTTTTAAAATTTCCATCCTAAAATCCCTCTACTTTCTCCTTTTCCTTCACTTTTCATCCATACCAAACTTAGTATGAATGTCTAGATTTTGCATTTTCTGTCACGTAGGTCACTAGAAATTAATAATACTTTGTAAAATACAATAGTGGTTTATAGTTAAATGGCCTCTTTTCAATAAATGGTCCAAGTTTTTAAAAATGTGTTAAAAAAGCCCAAGTTTTTAAAAAGTAGTTAAAAAGCACCCCCCCCCTTTTTTTTTTCCTTAGAATAGTTAATCAATTTTGTAAATGGTCAATCATTGATTGATCATATTTTATAGTTATCACTGATTGACCATTGGTTAATTATTGATTGATTATCGATAAATCACTGATTAACCACGATCAGTCACGATTAAGTATCGGTCAATCATTAATTAACTATCGGTAAATCAATGAATATGATAATATAACTCACAAATTTTTGTAGTGAATCACTGATTGATTGACTTTAATATTACTCACCAATTTTTGTAGTCAATCGCTATTGACCCATAATGAATCACTGATTGACCATATTATAAAAAACAATGCCAACTCACTCTCCCTCCCCCAGCCCTTACTTGTGACAATCTCTCGCTTCCTCATCACCGATCTACCCTTGCCGACTTTGTGAAGTCGTTGCTAACCCTACCTTATCGTCATTCTTGTCACTAGGCATCCTATCGGTGGTGATAAGATCGCAACTGCAATCGGATCTCGAAGACGAAGAGATCATGACCTCGCAGGAACTCCATGAACGACGAGCAGCAGATTCCGTTGTCACATAGCTTGCGATTGCTACCTTTTCGGAACTCCACGAACAACAAGCAGTCATCTCCGACGGCCAAGAGAGAAATGGGCAGAGAAAAAGAAAGTTCGGAGAGAGAGAGATAGAGGAGAGGGGAGAGAGATGAGCGGGAGGTGTTTGGGATTTGGGAAAAATGAAATTGATTAAACAAAACATACACATTAGGCCATTTAACTAATTAAAAGGAAAGTAGACTATCTAGTAGATTAGCTAATAAATAAAGGTCACCCACCCTAATTTTCCTAAACAATATTGTAATTATCCAAAATCTATCACCCATCTCCCTCTATGTTATCAAATGGTATAAGGAATTTATATATTTTTATCCATCATTCATATTCTCTATCATTCCAACCCTCTCTTCCCTTCCTCGTCATAAAGTTTTATGTCATTTCTTAACACGATGACCTTTTGCTCTCAATTTCTCTTATCATTTACCAGCTTTAGAAAGGTAGAATTTAAATAGAATGACACAAAACTTCAAAAAAGAGACAACCATAATACTAGCGCATGCTTTCTTGTTGATGAAAGGAAATGGATATTTACTTTAAGGGGAAATTGTAGCAAACATACTTTATTGGTACTTTATAAGTTTATTGTAAGTTTTTTTAAAACATGATAATTTTAAAAAATATTTTTTGGTATATTTTTGGATTTTCTAGTGAATTGTTGGATTTCCTTGGATTAAGAAGAAGGGGGAGGCGGAGGAGGAGGAGTAGTGAATTGTTGGATTTTCTTGGATTAAGACGGAGGAGGGGGGGAGGAGGGGGGAGGGGGAGATGGGGGAGGCGGGGGACGAGTAGGAGGAGGAGGAGGAGTAGTGAATTGTTGGATTTCCTTGGATTAAGAAGAAGGGGGAGGGGGAGGGGAAGGCAGGGGACGAGGAGGAGGAGGAGGAGGAGTAGTGAATTGTTGGATTTCCTTGGATTAAGAAGAAGGGGAAGGGGGAGGAGGAAATTTTCTTAAAAATAACAGATTTCATGTTAGATTTTAATAACAAATTAATGTGAGAGAGGAGGAGGAGATTCTCTTAAAAATAACAGATTTCATGTTAGTTTTACAAATTAATGTGAGAGAGAGAAGGAGGAGGAGGAGGAAATTTTCTTAAAAATAACATATTATTTTCTTAAAAATAAAAGATTTCATGTTAGTATTTAATAACAAATTAATGTGAGAGAGACGAAGAGGAGGAGGATAGGGTTTTTTTTTTTGGTTATTTTGTTAGTCATAAATTTAATAATACTTTTTATTACTTGGTTTTAAGTTTTATACTAAAATGTACTATTATTCTATTCAAAAATATTATTTTACTCTTTCTCCTTTTATTTAAAATGTTGTAACAAACTTTTAGTTGCAATATTAAAGCAAAGTTCTAGCAAATAGTTTTTCCCTCCTTTTTTCTCTTGGTAAAATGGTTGAGCTAGCAAGCGGATTTGTTTCTTCTTAGTTTGCGTTTGGAATACCGGTTTGGAATATAGTTCTTAAGTTAAAGTTAGTTGAATTTTCAAAAACTAGTTATATATAATTTTTGTTGACTTTACAAAAGAAGATAAAAATTAAGATAAAAAACTTAAGTCCGAACTTGAGAGCGAAACTGACCCTTAATCTCTATTATTGTTTTCCCTGAAAGTTGGAGACTCAAGTAGCTAGAATCTAATTAATCTTAGCACTTAAGTAAGCTTTCCTGTATTTCGCTTTGAACTATTTTGTCTAATTTATATGTTTGTTTATCATTTATTTTTTTCACAGAGCGAAAAAAGAGATTATTGATACCGTCTTGTCTTCTTCTTCCCTACAATCAATAAAAGGTATCGTAAAACCCATCAATACAATCAAACGAAAAAGGGCTTGACCCAAGCACCTTAGAGTTTGACACCTTGACTGGGCAAGCCCTTTGATTGTGATTACAAGGCCTCTGTTTGGAAACCATCTGAATAGCTAATATTTAAGATGAAAATCTTTGAATCGAAAACATTTTAATTGTCATCTTAATTGTCCATTTCAACTAAAAATGGCCAAATTTGAGAAAATTTATGTGTAAATTTAAATTGTGAAATGAACATTTTTAATTGTACCATATAAATTGAGCTCAACAAACACATTTATAAACTTACCATTCAAAAGTAATTGCCAAAATGGTGACAAATGGTTGCCCTAAACAGCTAGAGCAAAAGTATCAACCCTGAATGCATCTTTAAAGGAGAAGAAAGAAATATATCCTTACAGCTGCACACACGGCCGCCGGATAGTTAGTTATTTACCTAAAGGTTATTTGGAGAGAAGTAAGACTATAATTAATAGTGCATTTACTTCTTTTTCAGTGCTGGTCTCAAGTCTCAACAAGTTGAAATGCATATACAAAAACACAACAATGGAACAACCCAACTGCCACAATAAATTAGGACAGGTAGCCAGATTAACTCGACCACATCACCCCCACTTGATATATATATATATATAGCAGCTATATTTTATCTAATTTCACAACCCATTTTTAATCATATCAAACCATAGCGGGTGGAACAACATATGCCACCTCGACACTAAATTAACCCATTTGTCTAACTCTCTCTCTCTCTACATTGTTTTAACTTTTTAGACATATTCTCAATTAAAATTCACCAATATAAAAGATGATTAATAATTGTGTACATACAACTGACACTTTGTTTCATTGAAATAATATCTAAAACTGGTCACCCTCAAAAGTCTGTCCAAATTGCCAGCCAGCAGGAACGACGTCGTTGGAGGTGAGGGTGATGCCATCCCCGTTGGTGATTCTGAAGGACAGGCTTTGGCCGTTGAGGTAGGAGTTGCTCTGCCAGTTCTGGCCCCAGTTCCTCGACATCGGCATCCACCCCGTCCTCGACCCTTTGATCGACACCGCCTGGACGTCGCCGGCGCCGCCGACATTGGTCATCAACACCAAGTTGAAGTACGAGTGGCCATTGATAGTGAACCTCATGCCTCCTTTCTTCTCACATGGCACTCTGTACGCAGTGCCAGAGTCAGGAATTATGTTCAGAGGCGTGATTTAAAATAAAAATTTTCAACAAGAATTTTGATACAACCAATAACATTGGAATCAAAATCTTTTATGTTTTTGGAGAAAAACTTTATGAATAATAATGACGTTACAACTGTTACACATTTTCAATGTTATTACTACGATATAAAACAAATTCCTTGCTACATCCTCGCTATTTTACATGTTTCACGTATAGAGCCAGTCTTGCAAAGGTAGAAAATGGTCTCTAAATGTTTTTGCAATTTGAAATGTAAGAATTTGCAAACTAGTCGTCAAAATTTTGTTGTTGGCGTTTCATAATCAAAACTGAAAGCCTACGTATTCCATGTCAGCGTAATACTTTCATGACTTTAGGCTTATAAATAAATAAATAAATAAATAAATATATATATATATAATATTGATAAACAACAAATTCAACGTGAATAGAATATTGAGATCATTTTGTCCGTACACTAACACCACTACCTTCCGTGAAACATCATAATATAAACGTTTACATATGCATATATGTATTTTAATACGCAGACTACATAACACAGCTTGATACGGCAAGCTTTACGTGAATACTTGAGAAAATTAGTAATAATATACATTCACTTGCTCGTGATAAATAGATTCAAAAATTTTCCAGTTCCGCTTCTGTTCTTTAATGTTCTTTGATATTGAAATTATGGAGCTGTGAAGAAAAGTAATTTGCTTTTGACATTCCACTACATATGAAACATATTGTGTCAAGTATGTGTATAAATTACAAACCTTCTGAAGAGAACGGGGACGATCCCAGCACGAAACTCGGCGATCTGCAAGAAAGCGGGCTCGGCGAGATCGAAGTGTTGGCGAGGAGGATTGCACCAGCCGCCGTTGTCGCTCGGCAAAGCGAGGTTAGGAGGGCAGAAGTTGGTGGCGGTGACGGTGATAACGCCTGCGCGGCACCACTGCGGGTCATCGTTGCACCTCAGCTGGTAACACGCGCCGCAGCTCAATCCGCTGTTGAATAAAGCGGTGCTCAGCGCCGCGGTGCTGGTCCCATAACCCTGGCTGTACAAGTTCCCATAGCCACAAGCTCCTCCTGCAGCCATAAATTGAAAGACAATTTAAGGGAATTACCAAACCAAAAGCAACTGACATTTTGAGTTTCTAGGGCTTGTTGAAATTTTGTGATATTTTTTCCATTTTACCAAAGAAAAAAGCTCATGATCGAAAACTAATCTAGTGTTCAGAAGAAGTTGCTGTTTTCTTTATGCCAAATGTGAGACTGTTCCGCTTACCCATTGTGCCGGCGGCATCACTGCCACCGTAGAAAGTGGCGTGGGCGGGCTGCCAGCCGTCGTCGTAGGCGGCACTAGTGCCTTGAAGAACGATGTTGAATATAATAAACAACAGTAAGATGGATTGGAGGACCTGCATTGCTCTGTAGTAGTAGAACTCCATTGGTTAAAATTATGTATGCTTAAACTAATTGAGAATATATATATATATATATATATATATTGTGTTAGGAATAGCCGAGCTATAGCTAGCTATGGCGATTGGCGAGTGGGAAGGTGTAGTTATATAAAGGTCAAGGAAGGGAATTAAGGGTGGTGAGAAGTGAAAAGAAAAAAGCTGAGATAATAAATAAACGAAAAATAGAATTATATATTTCTTTATATATTAAAAAAAAAAATTAGTTCATGGTTGTCACGTCTGAGCCGTCCGAACTGTCAAAGTAAATGGACTTCAAATGAATTTCACAACAAAACTGATTATTGTGTAATGTGCACACGCATGTTTTAGCTTATATGTTGGACCCTCCTGATCAGCCTAATTAAGTAGATATATATAGTCAATAAATAAATAATAAATTAAATGGTTGGCCCAACCATATGCTCTTTGCTCGTACACAGACCCAATCGCTATAATTATATGCCCGTGGTAAATGAAGAAAGAAAAGCAAAAATTATTATTATTATTATTTTTTTTTTCATGCGTTTTGAAACCACATTTCCATGGAGCTCAAATGATTTTAAAATTTTCTGATACGTCATAAAAATATTAGAATGAATTTTATAATAAAGGTTTTTAAGTTTATTTAGAATAATTTTATTTTAGAAGTCATGTTTTAAGATTTTCATTCTTCGAAGTTCTTTTAGAGAGTGAAAGTTTTTTTTGATAAATCATTTAAATTTTTTAGACACAGTTTTTGAATTCAGAAAAACGTTCCCATGCTTTGTAAATGGGCTTTTACCATTTGGTCTGCAACTATTTTAATGGGTGAAGCCTAAAAAGGGGACTAAACTTAAATTCTCCTACTTTGTTGGTTGAAGCTAACTGAAATGTGTACGTTGATTACTCAAAAAAAAAAAAAAAAAAAAGTGTACGTTGATTGTTATATACCAAATTTTTTAAACCAAAATTTTTTTAATTAAAACTTACAATTAATATGTATACCCTACGTAGGAATATTAAATAAATATACCTATTGGAAAAGTTACACGATCTTCTTCCTTTTTTTTTTTTTTTTTTTTTAACTAACTAGTTTTGAAACAGGTGTGTCGCACGTGCGAATTATTGCATTTTTAAATACGTCAATATGAAATTTAAATGGGAACGTATTTGAGATATTTTTATTTTAACAAAATAGTGAGAAGCAAAATATTTCAATGAGGCCTTTTTAAAAAGATAAAAAATTTAAGAAAGAAAAAATAAAAAAAGAGGACAAAAATTTAAAAAAAAAATTGGGAAGGAAAGCATGAAAAAAAAAAAAAGTAAGAAAGATACTTCCATTAGCTAAAAAGTGGAGAAAATGAAAAATAAAATAAATTTTTAGGGAGGAAAAGGCAAAAAAAAAAAAAAAAAGATTAAAAGAAGGTACAATTATAAAGAAAAGAAAAAAGTGGGAAAAAAAAAAAAAAAAAAAAAAAAAAAAGGAGCACTTTGAACCAAAACGGCCAGTTTTGGTTAAAAGTATGTGAATAGTGGAACTGTTTAATATATTGTATAGATACACTTTACTCTTGACTTATATCTTTTCTGACTTGTACCTAAATTAATCAGGAATTCTTTTAAACGTCATTTAACCACCAAAATGGTTTTTTATTAAGTTTAAAATTAGTATCGAAGACTCTGAATCTCTTTTTCATTTCCTGAGTAAGTACGAGTAGGATTGAAATTTGTGTTGATTAATCACTTTGCTCTAACATATTGAATTGTCCCAATTTAAAGTGCGGTGACCGATTCTTCAACGCTCAAATCAAAAGTATTAAAGTATTCTTCGATGCAGAAAATGGCGACTACCTGTTGAACATCACATTGTTTTCATAGTCCATGAGAAAAGATCTCAGTTGAATTTTGTATAACGGAAATTATATTCGAGTTACATGCAAGAATATCATAAATTTGATACCTTCTTATATTTATGCCCATCATTATATTAAAATTGATAATTTTATAATTTTATGATAATAATATTATTAATTTTAATATTAGAGTAAGTAAAATTATAACTGAGATTCGCAAGTAAGTAAAATTATAACTGATCTTGGAGTAAAATTATAACTGAGATTTGCAAATAAGTAAAATTATAACTGATCTTGGCTTGCCAATCTCGTATGTGTGGCTCTTGATTTTAAGACTTTAATGCTTATCTTTAAGCCATTCTCATTGATGCTTAAATTGTACATGATCGCATGCCTTAAAAGGCCTTTGCATAGCCAATGTGTCAGCACAGTAAAAGATCATATTTACTATCTCATTTTCTTGTTTTATGGTTGTCTCTTTATTCTCAACTATCTTTTTATTTAAACTTAACGACCTTGTCTCTTTTTTTTTTTTTTTTTTAATTTAAATTCTAATACTGGGTATTTTATTAGCTTGAAAAAGAACTACAATCGAGCATTACATACCTTGAGATGCAATAGCAATCCGGAGACCCTCTCGTATAGCAAGACATTCCACAAGGTGAGGATTGAACCTGCGCCCAAAAATCCGCTTAGCGATAGCCCCAAGGACGTCTCAGACATAATCTCTAACAATCGCACCGATACCGATTCAATCTGAATGGACTCCAAACGCATCATCTACATTAAAATACTAAACATACTTAAACAATTAATTAATATCAAAATTCAACTAAATATATAATATTCGAAACTATATATATATTTGTAAATATGTTGGAATGGACAAGTACCATATTTTATTTTTTAAGGATTTGGCTTGAGGGAATTATGATTGCTACTACTTCATGGTAAAATGGCAGATTCAATTAGTCCCAGTGTAATTCTCTCTCTCTTTCTGTCTTCTACATCAGTTACTGTGTTAAATATTGTCTCTTGGTCAATTACTTAATAAAAAATGCACACGCATTTATAAATCTCGATTGAAAGTTTTCTATCATATTATTAATTTCCCTTAATTAACCGACTAAGCAATATTTTTATTTATTCTTTTGTTCCCATGCGGACTCTTGTATATTCATTCTCATTTGCAAGCGAACAATTGGATAACTTACGCCTTAAATATAAACACAAATGCTAATTATCAACTATTTAAGATAATATCTATTATATTATTCTTTGGTGGGAAGGGGGAAAAAAAAAAACCACAGAGACATATAGTATATAAAATAAATTGAAGTTTATTGGCTTAATGTCATGAGATGGACTTCCTAATATTATAATTGGCTTTACTTTCTTTGCGTTCCCTTTTTTTTTTTTTTTTTTTTGGCCGCTGTCTTTCATTTTCACTTATTAGGATCATGTTCCATACCTTATTATAATTTTCTTTAATTTTAATTAAGCTAATAATCTAGAATGCCGACTGAAAGGAATACTTTGGTACACCTACGGATTCTAATTTCCAATTTTCATTGAAAAAATAAATTGAAGTTTGACATTATTTTCATTTTATTATAATATCCTAACCGACTATAAACGAACAATGGATTTATAGTTTAATTGTAAGCATGTAACAAAAGTCAAACACCTACCATTGTTCATACTAATTTTCAGATTTTAATCATTTTTATCATGTTTTGTTTTGTTTTGTTTTTCTTTTTCATAGAATTTAGTGGATGTGATGAGAAGCCAGCGAACTATATAGTCAGGAGAGTTATTGGATTAGGACTAGTTGACATATTGGCCGACAAAACAAGAGTCCGTCCAACAAAAAAAAAAAAAAAAAGAGTCAAATTAAAAAATAACAAAAATTATAAAAAAATTTAGGTAAATAAATAGTTTTTAAATACTTATTTAAACAACTTATCAAAATTTTTTCTATTTAATAAAATAACAATTAATTAGTAATTTATTATAATCAATCGATGAAAATACATATTAATATTAATTAATCAATCAATTATTGATTGAGAATTTTTATTTTATGAAAAATGATCATTTTCCTAATTTTACAAAACATCAATCATTTATTAAAAACTCTCTGAAAAATATCATTTACCCACGAATCCCAAAATTAAAACCCAAAAATAGAAAGAGAGATATATATATGTTTGAAAAGGTTCTCAAAACTGCAGTCTTACCTATGCAAATGCTTATCTAATTCTTTGTATCCATCGTTTTTGTGAGTAAACCAAAAAAGCAAACATAAATTAATCATATGATTTTAAAAAGTGTATGTTCCTAAGTCCTTTTTCTTCTCCTAAGTTTGAGTAAAATAAATTGGAAGTTTATTATAATCAGGTATCAAAGGGTTCTCCCTAGATTAAACGAAGTTTTATTTTATGTACTTATGTTGTCTTATATTTATTAAGGTCTTGTATCCGATACCAGATACTATCTGGTATTTGTAATTTTCTCTTTAGAAATTTATAACAACTAGTTGATTTACTTAAACTTCCTATTTAGAATCTTATCATATGATACTATTTAGATAATGGTGCGAAATACAAGAATATCATTGCAAATTATTTCATTGAAACCACCTGATTGAATATATATATATATATATATATATATATATATATATATATATAAGAGGGAGGATTGCTATTCATCACCCTCTCGATATGCTAATTGTAACTCTTTTTTTATATTTTTATATTTTTTTTTTTGTGATATCAATCATGTGATTTCAATGTAATATCTTTGAGTTATACATGTCTCTTGTACTAATATTTAAATAGTATCATGTGACAAAATTATAAATAAGAAGTTAGAAGCATATCACTTAGTTGTTACAATTGCCAGATAGTATCTTGTACCAGATACAAGATCTTTCCTATATTATATTTATGTATTCAACACCTTAGTATAACATTACTTGTAACATATGGTTAATAGAGTGTAATACTAAAATCACTACGTAATATTTCTGTTTCTACATTTATTTTGCACCAACTACTCTAAATAATATCATAAAATCATATAAAATTTATATAAATCAACTAGTAATTGCAAACATCTAAATAAAAAGTTACACTTACTAGATATATTCAGTCGCTAATATAAGAACATTATTCCTATAAATATAAAACGGGATAGAACAAGTATCTTTTTCTAAAGCCCCCCGTATCACCGAATCCCTCGATATGATCAGTAGACCAAACAATCTTAGGTGCAAGACTTTTAATTTTGGTCCCCCATTTCTTGTGAACTTATTCTTTCCCCAACTTATTATGTAGAAAAGAAAAGATTGATATTTGAACTCGATTATGCAGACATGGATCTCTCAGGTGTAAATGCAGTTACAAAATGCTCCTTGCAAGTGGCTATAGCACTTAATACGTATTAAATTTTGTACAGCTTGCTTTTAAATCCTATTCATGAAGATTAATAACCACAAAATGAACGAATAGCCTTTCTAAGAATTCTTTGAGGTCTGCTTGCCAGAAGAAATGAAGATTTCCGAAAAAATCTGCTAGTGGAGGAAGATCTCTCAAGGATAAGAGACATAGGGCTAAAGAGAGAGTCAAAAAAGGATCTTTATAATGTATAATCTTGTATAATCTCAAATGTTATCGGTTTCAGTATGTAGACCAAATAAAACAATGCAAGAGGGCGAACCCCTAAGGAGATAAGCCATGTCTCTTTTATTTGGAGACTTACCCACTTCGGGACGACATACCAGCATATGTTATTTTTATCCATATATTAATATAAAATCTAAAAATAATTTTCCTATTAGCTCAATTATCTGAGGTACACTGATATACAGTTTACATTAATTTCTTGAAAGGAGATGAACCTATGAATTTCATCATAACCAATTACAAAGATAGCCATGTTACTGCGACAAATTTTCGTTGGTATCAGGTACTCTATATGCCTACCATCTTGCACAGGGGCGGAGCCATGAATTTTTTCAGTAGGGGCGTACACAATTTTTTTTTTTTTAAGATAAAGCAAATTTAAGTGGGGACTATGTAAGAATTTTTTATTTTAATGGGTTTATATGAGGATTTTTAATTTTAGTGGGGACAAAATAGTAAAAGTATAAATTTTTTTTAATCGAAATTAATATTAGTGGGGGTTATGTGATAATTTTTTTATTTTTAGTTGGGATAAAATAGAGACTGTATGAGAACATTTTATTTTCAGTGGGGACAAATTGTAAAAATTAAAAAATTTTGAGCCAAAATTAAAAGAACAAAAAAATTTGAGTGGGGGCTTCAGCCCCCCACTCGTACTCCCCTCCCTCTGCCCCTAGTCTTGCATTAATGGTTTTTGGTTATCAGTTGTCAACCTAATGTTTTCATCTCCGTTTTAATCTTTTTTTGAAAAGCCAACAAAAATTATAAGTAGTTTTTGATAAGTCAACCAACTTCAACCTAAAAATTACCTCTCAAACTGTGCTTCAAACGCATGTTAAATGTTGTGTGTAAAAAGCCAATGACTTTAATCAAACGTGAATTTAACCAAAGTAAAATGTTGGTCACTTCTCTATCGCATGCTATGACTTTGGGTGGTCTTTTTTTCCCTCCCTTTTTAATATTTCCTGCCGTTTGGTTCCCTCAACCTCTTAGGTAGGAATGCGATTAGGGACTCAGACTCACATTTCTCATTGTGCCGAGTTCGATTAGGGCCAATGACTTTTGGTCCAAGCAATGAATCCCATGAAAGCGTCATTCACAATGATGGCCTCGCTCATCAGAATTGGTAGTTTCATTGTCCTAATTCTAGGCAGATACTTGACACTTGCATGTTCTCTTCCTCTAAAGGGTATCCCAAGACCCCTATTTGTTGTAAGACTCTCCATTCATGTCTTTCCAGTTACAACATCTTCGTCTTTCGAACTTGTCCTGATATTACAGTACTGAGATAATTGCTTGACAAATTTAGATTGATCATGAGTAAACTCCAGATGTTTGGGATTGTCATCAATGTGTCACAATTACCAACAGATTCGAATGTTCCCTACGACTCTTGTAATTTATACTCATCGTTGAGAAGAATAACACAAACGTCATTAATTAAATCCAAATTTTATGGTTCATATGAACAACCAAGTAGCATTGTAGCTTAAGAAACTTACCATCAATCAGCCAATCTGTCGGTTGAAATGATGGATTTTTAACAATAATTTTACCAATCAAAAAATAACTCACGCTAGGCGCTACATTACTTTTGACTACGATCCCCCGTTCAAAAAATTTGTTCCAAATCTAATTGTTCACTTACTTAAAGAAAATGTCATGTCATTATATATATATATATATATTATGAGAAAAGCAAATTGTTTCCTTTTGTCTTCAAGTTTCAATGAAAGGTAAAAAATTACTCCCCTTTAACTTTCAAAGCATTCATAAATTAGACGACAGGAAAAGAAGGCATTAAATCCTACATCAACTTTTGAAAAAAAAAAAAACAAAAAACAAAAAAACAAACAAACGAACTTTTACCCTTCCCAACTGAAGACCTTCCCCACCGTGTCCCCATCAAGCTTAGCTTAGCTTCGACCTCAACTCTATCCGTCTCGGTCTCGAAGTTGATCGGTCTCTTCTCCGACGGTCTTCCCAATGACCTTTCCACTCTATTAATTGGTTTCTCTCAACTTATCATTGCAAATAATTTCATGTGATGTTTTAGTCACTTTTTTTTTTTTTTTTTTGGGGCTAAAATGCTCAAGAACTCCTAAAAAAGTAGCAAAATGACCAAAATCGTTAATGAGCATCAAATTATAGATGAAACAAGTCACGTGCATGACACATGGATAAGACAAATAAGATGCGGAGACCATTAACAATATAAACCAGAATTGTACCCTTAGGCGCTCCATCCCTCTTTTTCTTCCATCTAGTAATTACTTGAGGCTTTTGCAGAAACATAAAGCCCACCTGTTAATTATTAATCGACATTTAAAACTATTGTTCAATTGGTATTTATATTTAATACTTTTAATTATAAGGTCAGATTTGCAACTACCCTTTTCAATTCTAATTGTTTGTTGTTGAATGTGGGGTCTTGGCTTTGGGCCTCTATACATGTTCGTTTATATAGGATCATCAAAGCATCTAAAATGTAGGAATTATAGTCACATAGACACTCGACCACAACCACAACATTTTTGTGGATTTCTATCATGTCACGCAGTAGTTCTACAATTTTTGACGCCTTTAGATATCATAAGGGTTAAAAAAACCTAGATGAAGTAGGATATAAACAACATTAAAATCTCATGCTTCATGCTATGCTTGCTTAATTTTTTTTTTTTTAAATAAAAGACTTAAGAATCAAAGGAAATAAAATGAAACAATTTTCTTTACTTAATTAGTGATCATGGGGACAAAAATTAATAGGTGTTTAAAAAAAAATCCGGATCTGACTTCAAAAAGAAAATAAACATCCGAATCAGGATGTTACCCCTTTAACACCCAATAAAATGAAATGGATTTAAGTAATAAATGCGAAGCCAAATTTTGGAAAATTAAAAGGGAAAAATGGAAAAGGTTCTCTAAATACTATGAATGAAAGTTGCCCCACTAAAATGGATCTGCAAGCCTCCATATATGCATCAATACAGGGAGACCTAAATTTGTTTTTCCGCTACAGAAAAAGGAATTAAAATCTATTAACCAAATATTGGGTGGGTCTATTAACACCCCATATTATTTTTTTACCCACTTTTAAAAACTACATATCATATTAATTTTAAAATTAAAAATTACTTATTCCACCCCTTTAGTTTTCCCAAAAAGCCTTATAACTAAATTATTTACTTTTTTCTTTCCCTCCCATTAACGTCTAAATCCCTATATATTTTTTTCCTTAAATTTTTTTAATTTTATATTTTGTTGTTATTTTTTAATTTATTTTCACGAGAATTTTTTTAAAGAGAAGGTTCTTTTATTTTGTTTGTTATTATTCCTATTTTTCAATAGTTTTTGTAGTTTCATATAATAACTAGTTTTTTGTTTTCTACGAAATAACAAACAGATAGAAAACACTGTGGATATAAATCAAATATATTGATTTGATTGGTTATTCATTTCATAAATAATTGAAGAAATGGTTAAGAATTCATCCAAACTCTAAATTGTAAGCTTTTTCTAATTATCTAATAAAAGTATAATTAACCAAATTCATAACATTTTCAATCATATAGATTTATATCTCAACGTATAAACTGATGAAGAGTTTTTATTGGATATCTAAACAAACAAAAAATAAAATAAAACAAAAAAAAAGAAATCTCATGAGAAAAAAATTTAAAAACAAAAACAAACAAAACATATTAAAAAACTATGTAGAGGTTTAGATTTAGTAGTGGAGAAAAAAAAAGACTAATACTTTAGTTATAAGGGCTTTTTAGGAAAATTAAGGGGTGAAAAAAGTAATTTATTAATTCTAAAATTAATATGGTAAATTGCTTTAAAAAAATGAGTAGGAAAAGTAAAATAGGGGTGCCAAAGACTTACCATAACTAATTCTATGGGATTGATTTTAATCTCGAATGATTAGTGGACTCGCATCCATTTATTTTGTCTTTTAATTCCAAAGGGTGAGATTATCTCTTTAATTAAAAAAACCAGCAATATTTTGGAGACATAGTATTATAGGTTGCTTGGAAATTGGGTGGCATAAAGTTCCATACAACATTAATATATATATGTATTTATATTTAATATGATAATATGGATATCAACTGCAAAAAAAAAAATATATATATATATATATTGTTAAGATAAATATTGTCCAACAATTTCTTTTTTAATTTTTGAAATAAATGATTATGATAAATTCCAGAATTAAATCTTGATTGTCTAAGCGTTGGAATGTGATTTAGGAGAAATTATATTGTGCTGTAAAAAATTTTATATGTAGTAATCACCCCAAGAGGATGAGTGCCTACGCGCTTAGTCCCAACCCTGGGAGAGTAAGCAATTTCTGTATAAGGTAATTTTTGCTAATCTCAGTTAAATGCCTAGTGATATAATTAAATAGATCTATATTAGGGTTGGATCTTTTTTCAATATTCATCTGGGATTTCTAAGCTTTCACCGTTAGAATTAAGGAACCCATAATCAAGTAGGATTGGAAGGAGAATTGAGAAGAATTCACAAGACTAAGAAGATTTAATCGTGTTGATTCAAGGATAGGAAAATAGTGAGGAAGATTGAGTATACATATATATATATATATATATATATATATTCAAACTAGCACCAGTAGAAATAGTGCATTTCGCCACAGTTACTGTTGTGTAAGATGCTCAAGCGAAAATTCCTCCAAATACTTATCCACAAATTTAAAGAAATGTCATCATATTTTATTTGCACAACATAACTAATAATTGTTTTTTTAAAAAATACATATTAATATGAATCCCACTCATCATAATTACCGATATAACTTATACAAAATAATTAAATACAAGTATACAAAATAATTAAATACAAGTAAACCCTCGTACACAAATCTAAACAAAAAACTTATATATAAAATAATATATCTAATTCCAAATCTAGTCTCAACCAAATTAAGAATAACTATAACGGTTAAAATCTGAAAAGTACTCGGATTTTAGTGGTCATGTGGCAGCGGCAGACATGGCCCATCTGACATAGTTTTTGCTATTGTTTTTAACCAGTAGAAGAAGTAAAACAAAATTTGTGACTTCTTAAGTGTTTGAAATTAAAAAAACTTCTTAGATTACCTGATCTTTAAAATTGTCTAATAAGTAATAAAAATATTGAAGTGAAGTTTACAATGTATAAAATAAATTTTGTTATAAGTTTTAAAGTTTATTCAAAATAGCTTTTATTAAAACCATATATTTTTGACTTTGACGGAAGTACTCTAGAGACTAAACAATTTTTTGACAAATCATCTAAATACTTTTAAAAGCTGCTTGTAGGAAGTCAAAAACAGCTTTTAGCAAGTTCTGCCATGCATATCCATGATGGTGGGGACACAATAGTGGCTACGAGCATGGTTGTGGAGTGAGTATAAGAGAAAAGAGGGAGGGGATAGTAGAAAGGGAGTGAGAAAGAGAGGAAGAAAGAAGGGGAATTCACAAAGAGAGAGAGAGAAATGGAAGAGAGATGAAGAATTTGTAAGAGTTTTTGGAAAACGAAACAAGCCCGTGCCCGAAATTTTAGGAAGATAGGAGAAAATTTCAAAATTTGTGAGTAGAAAAATATGCAGGAAAAAGTCTGTCTTTTTTATTTATTTTTTTTTTATGGACATTCAACAAGAGTTTTTGAAAAATGTTCACATACCGCAATGGCTCCAAAACTGTCGTAAGGAACACCACAATGGTTTCAGAAAAAATTTCATGATGTCTTGTTTTTAGACCATATTTGATGACGGTTTTTGACAAAATCATCATCGAATTTTCTGTCTTTAATCTACATTTGAAGTGTAGATACGAACAAATACTATTCATGAACAATTATTTTAGAGGGAAACATGAATTGGATCCTGAAATGTTTAGAAAATTTTAAAACTTTCATTCTTTTGTATTTCACATTTTTTTATTTTCTCAAATCAGCCACTGGTCACAGAGCTAACCCATCATCATCTCAATTATTTTAAACAAAGATAGATCAGTTTTGATTGTATGATAATTGTATTTAGAGATATAAATGACACTCTTGGGATGATGAATAAATTAATTTTGATAGCCACAATTCTTATAGATGTTTTGTTATAATTTTTATTTGGATTGTATTTATTAGAGGGTCGATCATCACCGTAATTCTCTATTAATTGTTTAATAGTTTCTTTTTTTGAAAGGGATCGTTTGATTGTTTCTAAGATTTAAGTAAGTCAGAAGTGAAATATGATTTTTATTGAATTAATTTTTTCTTCAAGAGAGTTGCACATGAAAAAGAAGATCCAAAAAGAAAGACATTCCAACGAGGAAATATGATCATTTAATGGGCGTTCAAAAGGGGAAAAAATTGGTTAAAAGAATACGAACAAAACATTAGAATTTCGTGATGTAAATTTTAACTTGTATATACTTTCTGTCACTTATTTCTCCATTACTAAATTTTTTGCATTATCGTCTCTTAAATTTATAAAATAGTTATAATTCATCACTGAAGTTTTAATCTAAAAAATTTTCCCCCTAAATTTAAGAATGTGTAGCAAAACGTCATAATTGATAGTGGTTTAATCTTCAAGAAAAATTAACGCTTAACTTGTACACGATTTTTAATTAAGAACATGAATTTCTTTAATCAATATTACCCAAATTTACGTGTAAACAAAATTAATTCATAATTTTTTATTTTAATAAAACTTAATTAATATCTAAAGCTGAATAAATTCGGGTCAAAAAATAAAATTATTTTTATCATTAATTAATGACTAATTAGAGCATCTTAAATAGAGTGTTAAATTAATGTATCAATAGTAAATTTTGATACTTGAAAGAATAAAGTATTCTTCAATCAAATGCTATATTTTATGTCAAATTTGCTCTGTGGTAAACTTGGAGGCAGTTTTTCTTTCTAAATATAGAAAATGATAAATTTGACATTTAGTGGCTATTGATTGGTATATCAATTTTTTTCATCTAAACATTACAGTTTTATCATTGTTAAGGCCTAGTTTGGGGAAGGTTTTCTAAATCACATTTCAAAACTTTTTTTTTTCTCTTCAACTCAAAAATACTTTTCACTATTCGTACCTCCAAAAGTGTACAATAATCTCAAATATTAAAAGTTCATAACTTTATAATTTCAAGTGCAAATGAGATGATTATCAAGATGAACGAAACAAGATCCATATTGATTTTTTTTCAAATATAATTTAAAATTTTACACCTTTCACTTCAAACAAATTTTTTTTTTTAACCAAATGTACATTTTTAAAATTTAATCATCTACAATTCAAAACTCCTCCAAAATTCGTCTCCAATACCTCTCCCAAACTGATCCTAAATTATTTAAATACTAAAGTTTAGTACTTTTATGAATCAAAGTTTGAAAATGATGAGAAAATAGGTAGATATAACATTAGAAATAGCAGGTATATACTATTTTTCATACTCTTTTGTGACAAATATAGAACTGGTGTGGACAAAGACAATGGAAATGATCTTCTGTGCAAGTCATGCAAATTTTCGTCAAAAAATAGATAATATTATGATCAGTTGAAACACAACGATAAATTCAAAAGGTACATTGTAAAAAAAATATATATATATATATATATATATATATTTAGCCCTTGTTTGTTGCTCAAGTTTGGATCACAATTTACAATTCAATTTTTGTTTTTGGTTGTGTTTTTTTTTTTTTTTTTGAAAAGTCAACCTCAATTTTATAATTCACACATAGTTTGTAATTTAAACTGTAAAGTTTATAATTTTGTATTTACAAGTCCAAATGAGATGATTTTTTTTTCAAATTACATAGAATTTCGATACGGATAAAATAAACTATATTTTGATTTTTTTTTTATGAAAATATTTCAATTTTTTCACTTTTAACTACAGCAATTTAACACCTCACTAAACACATAATTCAATCCAAATATAAATATTACAATCAAAATCTTAGCACTGAGCATATGCTAATAAGTAATAACCATAGATGATGATTGCATAATGATTAAGGAGATCTTTATTGGAGCTTTCGTTTTTTTAAGTCCAAAATTTGATCTTTATCGCATGCCACGTATCTACTTTTGACATGGATCAGTCATAAAGCTCCAAAGACAAGATCACCAACTATCGTATCAGTGTGTTTTACTTACCTACGATCATTGGGCCGGAGACCACGATCTTTTTATTTTATTCTTAAAAAAAAAAAAAAAATCAATAGGTAACGATGCAATTCAACCCTTCTTTTAATTTGGTCCAAGAAGCAGATCGGAAGATAGGTTGGCCAGTGTTAAGTTGGCTGTATCTGTCCATCAACTATATCGAAAGGGTTTTCGTCCAAAACGATTCGTTTTGGATGAAATCAGTTAATCGTTTTTTTTTTCACCCTATTTTTTTTAGTCCCTTTTAAATTATTTTTTTCTTTTTTAAGTCCTTCATTTATTTATTTACTTTTTTTCGCCCTAAAATTTAATTATTTTATCATTTTTGTCACTTTTTTATATTTGTCCTTTTTATTTTAGTGTTACTATTATTATTTTTTTCATTTTAATCTTTTTTTATGTATTGGTCTATGTTTAACATTTTAGTACTTTTATCTTTTTTCATGCCTCTTTTTTTTTTTCAGGTACTTTGTTGATTTGTTTTTTTTTTTTTGTCTTTTTTTTTTTGGCTTATATCCTATTTAGAAAATTTTTCAAAAAAGCTCAAAATCAGTTTTCTTTTTTATTTTTTACCCCAATGTTTTTCATTTATTTTTTTTTATATTGGTATATTTTAATATTTTAGTCATTTTATCTTTTTGATCTTTCTTCATGTATCTTTTTTTATTTTTATTTTTATTTTCAGGTACTTTGTTGATTTTTTAATATATTTTTACTTAATACATTTTCTTTTCAGATTAAGTTTCTTAAATATATCCCATATATGCATCGCGCATGCTTTTTAACTAGTACATTTATAAGTATGAATTCTCAGTACTGTGCACTTCGATTTCGTCCAAAACATTTCGTTTTGGTTGAATTTTTTTTATTTTTTGTTGGTCTTTCTGTTTTTTTTTCTTTCTTTCGGCCCAATTTTTTTTTTTATTTTAGTCCTTTTTTTTATTGATATACTTTTAACATTTTAGTCATTTTATCTTTTTGGTCTTTTTTATGTCTCCATTTTTAAATTCATTTTTGGTACTTTGTCAAAGTTTTTGGTGAAAAGCTTTTTTTTTTTGGTCCTTTAGTTTTCCTTTTTTTTTTCTTCCGGCCCATTTTTTTTAATTTTAGTCCTTTTTTTGTATTGGTATATTTTTAACATTTTAGTCCTTTTATCTTTTTGGTTTTTTTTTGTATTAGTATATTTTGAACATTTTAGTCCTTTTATCTTTTTGGTGTTTTTTTTTCATGACTTAATTTATTTTTTTCATTTTAGTCTCTTTTTTTTGGTATTGTTATATTTTTAACATTTTAGTGATTTTATCTTTTTGGTCCCTTTTCACGCCTCTTTTTTAAATTTTTTGTTTTATTTTCAGGTTTGTTGATTTTTTTTGTCTATTTTTACTTAATACTTTTCCATTCAGATAAAATTTCTCAAATATGTCTCATAATGTGCATCACACATGCTCTTTAACTAGTACATATAGAAGTATGAATTCTCACCACGGTGCACTTAGATTTCATCCAAAACGAATGTTTTGGATGAATTTATTTTAATTTTATGTTGGTCTTTTTGTTTTCTTTTTTTTTTCACCCAATTTTTTTTATTTTTTTCATTTTAATCCTTTTTTTATTGATATATTTTTAACATTTTAGTTATTTTATCTTTTTTTAATCTTTTTTCATGCCTCCATTTTTTTTCTAGTACTTTTTTGATTTTTTGGCTAAATTTATTTTATTTTATTTTTTACTTTTTTGGTCCTTTAGTTTTCCTTTTTTTTTTCTTCCGGCCCATTTTTTTTAATTTTAGTCCTTTTTTTGTATTGGTATATTTTTAACATTTTAGTCCTTTTATCTTTTTGGTTTTTTTTTTGTATTAGTATATTTTGAACATTTTAGTCCTTTTATCTTTTTGGTGTTTTTTTTTCATGACTTAATTTATTTTTTTCATTTTAGTCTCTTTTTTTTGGTATTGTTATATTTTTAACATTTTAGTGATTTTATCTTTTTGGTCCCTTTTCACGCCTCTTTTTAAAATTTTTTGTTTTATTTTCAGGTTTGTTGATTTTTTTGTCTATTTTTACTTAATACTTTTCCATTCAGATAAAATTTCTCAAATATGTCTCATAATGTGCATCACACATGCTCTTTAACTAGTACATATAGAAGTATGAATTCTCACCACTGTGCACTTAGATTTCATCCAAAACGAATGTTTTGGATGAATTTATTTTAATTTTATGTTGGTCTTTTTGTTTTCTTTTTTTTTTCACCCAATTTTTTTTATTTTTTCATTTTAATCCTTTTTTTATTGATATATTTTTAACATTTTAGTTATTTTATCTTTTTTTAATCTTTTTTCATGCCTCCATTTTTTTTCTAGTACTTTTTTGATTTTTTTGGCTAAATTTATTTTATTTTATTTTTTACTTTTTTGGTCCTTTAGTTTTCCTTTTTTTTTTTAATTTCTTTTGGCCATTTTTATTATTTTTATTTTTTCATTTTAGTCTATTTTTGTATTGGTATATTTTTAACATTAGTCCTTTTATCTTTTTGGTGTTCTTTTAATGCTTTTTTTTTTAGTCCCTTTTTTTTGTGGTTTACTTTTAACATTGTAGTCCTTTTACCTTTTGGGTTTTTTTTTTGTGCCTCTTTTTTTATTTATTTTTAGTTACTTTGTTGATTTTTTTTGGTGTATTTTTTACTTAATACTTTTCTATTTAGATAAATTTTTTCAAATATATCCTATAATGTGCATCGCACATTCTTTTTAACTAGTACATATATAAGTATGAATTCTCACTATTGTACCCTTAGATTTCGTCCAAAACATTTCGTTTTGAATGAAATTTTCTCTCTTATTTTTTTTGTGATTTTGTTTTTTTTTTCTTTCGGCCCAATTTTTTTTATTTTTTCTTTAGTCCCTTTTTTTTTTTGTATTGATATACTTTTAACATGTTAGTTATTTATCTTTTTGGTCTTTTTTCATGCCTCCGGTTTTTTATTTATTTATTTTTATTTTCAAGTACTTTGTTGTTTTTTTGGCGAAAAACTTTTTATTTTTTATTTTTTTGGTCCTTTCTTTTCCTTTTTTTTCTTTTGGTCCAATTTTTTTTTTCTTTTTTTTTTTTCGTTTTAGTCCTTTTTTGTATTGGTATATTTTTAACATTTTAGTCCTTTTATCTTTTTGATTTTTTTTCATGCCTTTTTTTTTAATTTTTTAATTTTAGTATTGTTTTTTTTTTGTATTGGTATACTTTTAACATTTTAGTCCTTTTATCTTTTTGGTCTTTTTTCATGCCTCTTTTATTTTTTATTTTTAATTTTAGGCACTTTGTTGATTTTTTTTTATTTTTTTGGTCCTTTAATTTTCCTTTTTTTTTCTTTCGGCCCAATTTTTTTATTTTTTATTTTTTATTTTTATTTTCATTTTAGTCCTTTTTTTTTTGTATTGGTATATTTCTAACATTTTAGTCATTTTATCATTTTAGTGTTTTTTCATCCCTTTATTCATTTATTTATTTTCAAGTATTTTGTTGATTTTTTTTGTTTAATGTTACTTATATATTTTTTCTTATCTAGATAAAATTTCTCAAATATGTCCAATCGATGCACATGATTTAAACTAGTATAAGGTCTATTTGGAAAAACTTCTTTGTTTCTCAGGTCCAAATGCAGCTTCTAGAAGTGTTTTGATGATATGTCATAAGAGTTTTCAGCCTTTAAAAGTGCTTCCTGTCAAAACAAAAAAATATAGCTTCTAGCAAAAGCTCTTCTGAGTAAATTTTGAAACTTATAACAAAATTTCAATTATATATTATAAACTTCGTTTAATATTTTTAATATTTATTATAATACTTTAAAGATCATTTTGAAATTAAAAGTTTTTTAATTTCAAACACTTATTAAGAAATTATAATTTTTACTTTTTTTTCTTCTACTGCCTACAAGCAAAAGCAAAACTATGCTAAATAGACCTAAGTAAGATAAGAAAGCGTTGAAGCAAACAATGCCCCTAAGCGGGCCATGGGACAAGGCCCGTCTCCACAAACTCCCATTTGACATAAGTCGACCGTAGACAATGTATCAAAGCCTGTGATCTTACGCGCAGCAGAATCACCATTGATTTGCAGTCGGTGGCGGTGGCTATGCTTCATCACCCATACTCTCTCTCCCTATATATATGATGTTATATATGACTAGTGTCATGTCCAACATTTTTATAAAATAACACTTATAATTTTGAGAGTTCATACGTAGCATAATCACTATTGATTTGCAGTCGATGGCGGTACTGCTATGCTTCCTTTTTCTAGACGAGTCTCATATTTGATACCTTTATAAAATAATATTTATAATTTTGTTTTTATAAATCAATATAACAGTCAATTAATTTCAATATATTATTTTTATATATTACTTATTACTTGTGTTAATAACTTTTACTAATATACTTATTATAAAAAAAAATTACATATAAATGGATTAATAATTATATACATTTAAATATAAAATTACTTCCGTCGGACTTATAGTTGTCGAACTAGAGATCTATTATCTCATAAAATGTCTGCTGTGGTGCACCTTTGCAATCTTGCGTTTGTATAAATAAGTTTTATTATTGATAGTGTCTTTCCTTCGTAGGGGTTCCACCATAAGTTATGAGATGCGAGCTTAGAGGTCGTTTGGTGTGATAATTATAGTTGGAATTTTAAAAATATTTTGATTAAAAATGAGTAAGAGCTCTATAAATATGTGTTTGTCAAAAAATGAACTGTTTAAAATTAGTGTAAAAACTAAAAATGTGTTTGGGAAGAATATAACAAAATGAATATTGTTTTGTTATCCTTGTCGTTCTTTCTAGTTTATATATATATATATATATATATATATATATAATCTCATTTTGACTCGAAATAAGAAAATTATAAATTTTTAAAGTTAGAAAAATAGATATTTGCATATGTTAATAGTGAAATATATTTCCTTTTGGAGTGTTAAAAAAAAAAAAAAAAAAAAAAAAAACTTTTGGAAAACTCCGTCTGAAGGGGTTGTCGCAGATGGATCCTAAGGAAATTTCTAGGATGAGTATCCCATTATACGCATTTATAGGTATGAAAAGATAAATAATCTTTTGTCAATATACATTATAATGGAGCATGATTTGTTAGTCGTCCGATCAAAATGAAGGGACACAATGCCAACGGACATGCATGTGATGTCCTCAACCACATGGTGCCATGCAAAAGAAGCTTTGTTAATGGAGTGCCAAATCATTATAAAAAAAGAAAAATAATAATAATAATTAGAATAAAAAAGAATTTGAGATCGATGCAATATGTTGGATCATCTATCTATCTATGCATTGTCAAATTACGGCAATGTGAAATTTTAGTATTTGGATAGACACTTATATATATATATATATATATATATGGAGGGTGAAACAAAGTTCCCCATTCAAATTTATTAAAAAGATAAAAACAAAATTAATTAATTTTTAATTCCGTCTTAAGACAAAACTACCAAATCTAAAACAATACTAATTAAACAGCCCTTCAAAAAAGGCATATGAACCCGGTCAAATATTGGATTCATTTATCCCATTTCCTTTCACATTCAATGGAGTTATTTTTCTTCTCGCCGGAAGCTCCCTTTCTCAAAAGATTGCCCTACGGACGTCTTTGTTGACCAGCTTCTCTAAAAAAGTAAAATATATTCCAAATACACGCTCACATTCTTATAGCCTCAGACTATTGCAAAAACGATAATAGAAAACAGTCGATTCCACTTATAATTTTTAACAAAATGCTTAATAAAAAAAATAGCATGTATAAGATACAACCGAATACACAAAACATACATCAAAGAATGAAACACATATATTACAGCCCATTTTCACCTAGTGACTCTTGTATCCATCTTTTTGTTTAAAAAAAAAAAAAAAAAAGTTTTAAAGGTATAGTCTCACACGTGGGTCAACAAATAAAACCCAATCCTGCTTTTTTTTTTTTTTTTTTTAAAGAAAAAACAACTTAATTGAAAAACCTCACACGTGTTAGTTATCGTGTTTATCACACTAGCACCGATAAATCATTTTCAATGTTCTAAGGAGATTTTTATTTGGTCTTGTGAAATATTCTTCGAGGATTAGAGCAATATTCTTCAAAGAGTAATCTCAATTTACCGAGATCATGGGAAACAAGTTTGAAATGATTGACTATGTTATTTGGGGTTAGTTGGGGATGACAACAGGATATAACAGAGGAAATGCTTTTTCATCTTCATTCTACTTCTATTAATCCTGTTTAAAGAGAGACAGGATCAGAATATCTGAGATTTGTTATTAGGAAAGCCTTCTTCATATATGTTTTTTGTCTATGAAAACTTGAAACCAAAGAACCAAAAACAAAATTTATCGTAAATTTTATTCAAATTTAAAGTCTACACAATATAAATCAAATTCTAAACATGTACAAACTAAATCTCAATAATAGAACCCTAATTTTATAAAGAACTAAATAGTGTTTTCAAGATAATATAAGATATTTTTATAAAGATGGGAGTGTTTCGTTCGACCCTATTTTGTCACTAACTCGAGTAAAAAACTTAATTTGTCTTCTTCTATATCCCTATTCACAACAAATTTCCTCCATCCCTAACTAACTCGGGTAGATCCCAACCCCGATGTGTAGAATACTATCATCCTTAATGTTAGTTACTTAGTGAGTACCAATCTAATTAAAGTGTACTTTCTAAATCTCTCTCCGTTTATATATATATATATATATATATATATATATATACTAGTTAAAAAGCATGTGTGATGCACATTATGGGACATATTTGAAAAAATTGATATGACTAAAAAAATTATTAAGTAAAAAATAGACAAAAAAATCAACAAAGTACCTGAAAATAAAAATAATAAAAAAAAAGACATGAAAAAAGATCAAAAAGATAAAATGACTAAAATGTTAAAATAGACCAATATATAAAAAAGAACTAAAAATGAAAAAACATTGGGGCAAAAAAAAAAACTAATTTTGAGCTTTTTGTAGAATATTTTTCTAAATAGGAGAAAATATATTAGCAAAAAAAATAGAGGAAAAAAAACAAATCAACAAAGTACCTGAAAGAAAGAAAAAAAAAAAAAAAAAGAGGCATGAAAAAAATAATAAAAAATATAAAAGTATAAAATGTAAAAAAAAAAAAAAAAAAGACCAATAATTAAAAAAGACTAAATTGAAAAAAAAAATAGGATGAAAAAAAAGAAAAAAAAAAGACTAAAATGGTGCACGACAGCGCATGCAGATAAATAAAGTAAATTAATAACATAAATATTTTAATATATTTTAATAAAAAATTTTAAGAACAACAAAAATAATAAAAAAAAAGGGACCAATATAAAAAAAGTGACTAAAATGAGAAAATAATTAAATTTTAGGGTGAAAAAAGAAAAAAAAATGAAGGGCTAAAAAAGAAAAAAAAACTGATTTAAAAGGGATTAAAATGGAAAAAAAAATTTAGGGTGAAAAACAAACAAAAAAAGAAATGAAGGACAAAAAAAAGAGAAAACTGATTTCGTCCAAAAACGAATCATTTTGGATGAAAACAGTAAATGTTTTTGGCCTTTCTATAATGAGTTAATTTCATTAATAGCATCGTAGAATTTTATTCTTAAAAATAATATCTTTTTTCTTTTCATTACTAGTACTTAATGTGGGGCTCAAAAGCATTTAATGTATATCAAATTACAGGTTTACCCTCATCTCCTACTATCTCAAATATCCTCTCCCTTGCATGGCCCAAATTTTTTTTTCAAACCAAATCTACAGTGTTTTAGAGAGAGAAAACTGAAATCTAAGAGAGAAAGAGTTACCACCCATCGGAATATTTTTTTTTTCACTTTTCCGCCTAGTCCTCCATCCATTTTGAAACCCAAATCTTCATATAATTGAGAGAAACTTCCATCTAAAGAGATAAACTTCAATTTAGAGAGAGAAACTTCCATAGAATTTTTTTTTAAATCTAATATTTTTGCTATTTTTTAGTAAATGTCATAATGGTTATGACCACCCAGTAACCGTTATGACCACACTGTTATGATTACTCGGTCATAATCATTATGACCAGCAACTGTTATGACTATTCGGTCATAACCATTATGACCACCCAGTCATAACCGTTATGACCACCCACTGTTATGACTATCCGGTTATAATCATTATGATCACACATTGTTATGACTACTCGGTCATAACCATTATGACCACCCGGTTATAACCGTTATGACCACCCACTGTTATGACTACTCGGTCATAACCATTATGACCACCCGGTCATAATCGTTATGACCACTCACTGTTATGACTACCCTGTCATAACCATTATGACTACCCACTGTTATGACTACTCGGTCATAACCATTATGACCACCCGGTCATAACCGTTATGACCACTCACTGTTATGACTACTCGGTCATAACCATTATGACCACCCGGTCATAACCATTATGACTACTCACTGTTATGTATACTACCCGGTCATAGCCATTATGACCACCCGGTTATAACAGTTATGACCGGGTGGTATAACTGTTATGACTGTATTAAAAAATGACAAAAAATGTTAATTTAAAAAAAAAAATTTAAACATAGGTCATAACTATTATGACCGAGTGGTCATAACATGAATGACATGTACTAAAAATGACAAAAATGTTAGATTTAAAAAAAAAAACTTTCGATAGAAGTTTCTCTCTCTAAATGGAAATTTATCTCTTTAGATGGAAGTTTTTTTCCATTATATGAAGATTTGGGTTTCAAAATGGGTGGGGGGCTAGGCGGAAAAGTGAAAAAAAAAATATTCCGGTAGGTGGTAACTCTTTCTCTCTCTAGATTTCAGTTTTCTCTCTCTAATACACTGTAGATGTTGGTTTGAAAAAAAATTTTGGGCCATGCGAGGGGAAGGGATATTTGATCTGGTAAAAGATAGGATAAACCCGTAATTTGATATACATTAAATACTACTGGCCTCATATTAAGTGCTAGTAATAAAAAAAAAAATATTATTTTAATAATATAATAAAATTCCTACGTATTATTAATAAAATTAACCATTCTATAATAGATATTATATATATATATATAATATGTTAGTTTGCCTAAGTTTGACTAATCTCTAAAACTTTGTTTTGTCTATTAGTTTGGATCTCTACGTGCTTGTCAACCTCAGTTGTCTTCCAGCGCATGTTGCATTGACTTTTCATCTCTCTTTTTTTGTAATATATATATGTAAATAGCTAAACTGATCTACATCTCAAAAGTAAAGAAAAAGAGAATTTTAGTAACAGTAAGCTTTTTTTTTTTTTTTTAATAATACTTTTGTCGTTCAAATGTGCATGCATGTTACGTATTCTAACATGGTGCTATTTATTTGTTTATTTATTTTTTTTCCTTAGATATTTAAGATTTGAGAAAAATATTTCAATTCTATACTTCAACATTATAGGTAGGTATATGATCATTTGCTGCTAGAATAAATTAACAACCACATTATTATTACTATATGAAACCAAAGACTAAGATTGTAGTTTTTAGCCCCCGATTGGGGGATTTTTTTTTTTATAGGGTATTTGAGGGCCATTTCAAATTAAAATTTTTCAATTTATTTTTGTCATTTATAAAATATCAATAAAAATTTTAATTAATTTTTAAAAAATCTACATTACAAGTATTTTTATTCAAACCACCAACTAAAAGAAGACTATTAATATTCGGTTTATTTTTTTAATTTAGTAAATACGAGGTCTTAAATTTGAATTTTGAAAAAAAATGAAGGTAACATATTTTGTCTTTGATGTTGGAGTAACATAACCATTTAACCTAAAAGTTATAAGTATATCTTATAGGAGATACACAATCAATTTCTTTAAATATCATCTATTATCAAACTCATGAATTTATTTTAAATACTATTCATTTAAACCCTTATTTATTTAGAAAAATCCTTTAAGAATGTGTAATCGCATCTAATATCTAGACGGACTCATATAATATTTTGAAGTCCAAATCATACAGGCAGCCTCTCAAACTCAAATTTGCTCTTGCATCAGTGTTGGACTTAAAACTCTTATGCCACGCCATCCCAGCATTTTTTTTCCCCCTTTTTTTCATGAAGAGATAATAAAGAAATCACAGGAGCGACGCATAAAATGTATAAATTAAATCGCCATGGGGAAGATCCCGTTATGTGAGGATTGTGATAGCGACAGAAAATTGGCCCCCCAAATCGGTGCCCAACACAGACACGAGTCGGTGGCCTAGTATGGACACGAAATGTGGCACAAATCTCGGGCAAACAGAGAGAGAGAGAGACAGAGAGAGAGAAATTAAGAAAGTGAGTGAGGACCCACCACCATTAATGGAAGTTTGGTGGGAAAACAATGAATTTTGCATTACAGTATATATATATATATATATATAGAGAGAGGTGTTCGAATAGTGTGTGGCACACTACCCAAAGCCCCCAGCCCCCCATTGCATGCATGAGACCAGGGAAAACGATGAGATTGGGTTCCCATTTTCTGCACCATTGGTGCAGACCTATTCACAAGAATCAAGGACGAGAACAAATATCAAATATGGCAGTGTTTTATGAATGTTTTTGTTCTCGTGTGAAAATAAAATATTTTTTTGTTTTAAGTATGAAATAAAAATGAAGGCTCCATTTATTTTAACATTCGGGTGATAATGTTTTGGACAAAAATATCTGAATAATTATTTAAAAATGTGTTTAGATATTCACAATTTGAATAAAGATATTTGAATAGAATATTTAAATATGTGTTTGTATAGTTATTTACAATAATTTTTATAAATATTACAAAATTTAATATTCATAAAAAATTTTAATTGGGTCTATAAATGAGATTTTGTTTATCTTTTTGATCTGAATGCATGAAAAATATAATCTTCTTAATCGGAATTGAGACAGAAAAAGTTATAATATTTTGAAGTTTATACAGAAGAGAGATAAAAGGAAAGTTTTCAATTAAATAAAATTTCAAATGTTACTGTTGTATAAATACATTTTTTTTGGATGATGAGTATAAATGAAACAAATATTCAAGAAGTTCTATATTAAATGGGCATCAATACTCAATTTAAATTAAATTATATTTTTTCATCATATTTTTTTCTTTTTCTGAAATTTTTTTTTTTTTTTCTGAAAAAGTCAACAAAAATTACTATTCAAATTTAAAAATTTCAATCAACTCAAACTCAACTTATTCACCAAAACACCCTAACGATTACAGATATATAGTTAAATATTTTAAACTTTTCACTTAAAATCAATAAGCGTTCTTTTTCGGGTTGAAACGATAAACAAAATTTCTTTGGCTTTGTTTCTTTTCTTGAAAAGTGACTTTTTTTTTTTTTTTTTTTTTCTGTTGGAACTTGAGAAGGGACTGTAATTTTTTTGTTTTTTGGAACTTGGAAAGGGACTGTAGTTTTACTCATACTTCCTAATTCACTGCATCGTAATTATTCCGTATAAAAATGGTAATTAATGGGCACTCTGTCCGATAGGCATATAATAATATAATTTACATTTTTTTAAATTTTTATACCTACGAATATAGTTTGAAAAATAAAAAACCTGGATTCAATGAATCAGGATTCATAACATCCCTCCAACTCAATTTTTTGTTTTTCTAAAGTTGTCTTTTTTCAAGTTTTTTTTTTGAAATTCAAAAAATTCAAAAAATTACTATTTAACTTAAAATCTAACTCAACTATCACGAAACCCTTTAAGAACTTGAAACTTTCCTTCCAATGGAGTGAACTAGCCCCATCACGATGGTAATTTATGCTAGTTTACTACCACGAACCAAACTTTTGTTAATTGCTATAAACAGATTAATTGTTACGTACTTATTTTACTTTGAGAAAGTTTCCATGTATGGACTGTGCTTGAAAACCGTCGTATATCAACAGAGAGTGAGGATTTTAAGTGATATATAAGTGTTTATGAGTTTTTTTTAAGATAATAATTATCTGAAAGTTATAACTTAATAACGTTCATTTAAGTTCATTATCTTTCTCCGAAGCTCTTGTAGTCGATATTTTTCGTAAAAAATGTATATATGCTTGCTTGTGTTTTACGGAAAAAAAAAAAAAACTACTTTTTTCAACTTTTTATACAGAAAATTACTAGGTCCTACAAAACATGTGTCAAGTCAAAAGTAGTAATTGATTGAATTATAATATGATTAGATAGATTTAGATTTATTGTCCTATTTTCTGTTTGAAGGTTATATTCTAATAGATTTTTGATAACTAATCATTAATTTATTTAATAATTTTTAATATTTAATATTTTTATAAGATTAATTATATTCAAATGATATGATATGAAACTGTTAAAAGGAAGTTAATTAATGAGATAAAAATTAATCCAAAATAGCAGATCTGGATACGGAATACATAAAATTTTTGTGTCAAAAGTTTTCCATCCTTTCAATTGACATTTTTTCAAATTTGTGTATGGCAGAACAGAACTGCTGAGGAACGTCGTTCCATGTGATGGCTAAAATGTCAGTTGTGCCTTTCCCATTCCCTATATAAACACCACCCCAACCCCATTGCATTTCTCACTCAACTCAGCCTCAACTTTGCATACAATTCCCAAGCCAAACACACTTTTCTCTCCAAATTTCCGCATTTCCAAAATGGCCAGCTCAAAGGTGCTTTGCGTCCTGATGATTTGCATCGTGCTCGGTTCCGCCGTGCCGATGATCGAAGCAGGGTTGCCGTGCCCTAGGATCCGCGGTATGATCGCGCCGTGCCTTTCGTACCTTCAGAAAGGCGGGAAACCGCTGGACACCTGCTGCAAGGGGGTTAAGGCGCTGGTCAGCTCAGCAACTACGCCCAAGGACCGCCAGGACGCCTGCAGGTGCCTGCAACAGTCCGCCAGTATGGTCTCCGGTCTCAATCCCACCTTCGCCGAGCAACTCCCTTCCCAATGTGGAGCCAACATTCCTTACAAGATCAGCAAGTCCACCAACTGCAACAGGTACGTATATTTATACTACAACGTCCAATAATAACTATCTTTATGCTTTTTCAAAATTTATAAAAATTTCAGTTTAATTTGCTTTGTTTTTTTTTTTTTTTTTGTGTGCATGCCCTTTTCTGCATATGTATCTTTATTCTTATGTGTCTGTATATATATATATATATATATATATATGCAGTGGAGGAGCTAGACATATACATCTGTAGAGGCGTAGTAAATTTTTTTTTTAAAAATAAATAACATGAAAGTATAAAACTAATAGGGTGAAATTTTAGTAGGGGTTATTAAGATTTTTTTTTTAATTTTTTAGTGAGATAAAACTGAAAAATCGTAAAATTTTTGTGGTACAATTAATTTTGTAGGAACTATGTGATAATTTTTAATTTTTGATAGAAGTAAAAAATTGAAAAACGATAAAATTTTTGGAGTAGAAAATAGAAAGAAAAGAATTTCAGTGGGGATTGTAGCGCCACTGAGCTCCACCTGCCTCTGCCACTATGTGTGTGTATATATTTTGAACGGCAATTATCATATTCTTTTTTTTGGTTTGAAAATCAAAAACTCCAAATGATCAAGGAAACTGGAGGATTGAGTATTTAAAACATTTTATTTTTGTTTATCAATATTACTAGTTAATAGACACTTATACATACACACACAAATATACACATATTTATATCTATATATTTATGTGTGCATATAAAAATGAATGTCTGTACAAACACATGTATATAAAAATAGCTATCTAATTTCATTTTTTGTACACGCACATATATATATATACGTATATTTTATGTCTACAATATGTATGCGTGAATATAAATATGTATAGCTATATATAATTTCTTCATTGTTTGTTAATGTTGTTGCAGTGTGCGTTGAGGTGACGAGCAAAAAAGGAGGTGCTTCTGATGAAGTAGTAGTAGTAGCGTGATCATGAATAATATACTTAGAAAAAAAAAAAAACTAAATAAAGAAGTACGTACTGAGCTAGTCTGGCCGTGTCTCCATTTGGCGAGTCTCGAAAAGACAGAGATATATATTAGAGATATATATATATATATATATATATATATTATGTCTTTTCTCGTTTTGGGAGTCGATTTTTGGTTATATGCGGCCGATCTCAGTTGTTACATTCTTCATTTGTGTGTTGCAGTTCTCAGAATTTATCCTCATGTTGTACTTTTCGAGTTATCTTATGGGTACTTAATTAAGATCTTTTTATTAGAGAAGCATGTGATGTTTTCATTTTATCTTCACTCATTTTCTTAGGGGAGTGTTTGGTGAATGAGTTGAGTTTGAATTGAGTTGAGATTTTTAAGTTTAAATAGTAATTTTTATTGATTTTTTCAGAAAAGATAAAAAAAATTTTCAAAACAAAATAAAAAACATGATAAAAAAAATACAATTTAATTTAAATTGAGTGGTAGTGTCAAACAAACTCTCAGAAAGGCTAAATAGTTTCCTCTAGCATTCTGAAACTGCATAGCTAGCTTGAAACAACAAATTCTAGCTATACTAACCTTTAACTTTAAAAATACTATTTTTCACTAACTCACCGTTAAAGCAATCTAAACGGTTATAAAACACTATAAATTAATTAGAAATAATATCATATTATACGTAATTTTATAAAAAGCTAATTGTAGTTAGAGAACATTGAAGTAACAAAATACATATATATATATATATATATATATTATGTTTATGTTTTTAGAATTCATTTTAATGCCACAAGAATCCTTGTCCTTCAAAAGAACAAACTTCCCATTGCGAAAAAGTTGATGCAGGGATTGGCATTGGAGAGCTTGTTTACCTAAAGGGGAGGACAGAGATACACCCTGCTTGTAACATATTTTGACCTTGTCCTGCATTGGCAATTGGCTTATATTATTGAAGGGATTAAAAATTCAGTAAAATAAATTGATTATATTATAAGAAATTGAGTACATTACATGTGTTGTTCGACTAACCATTAATATATCATACGAATTGATGAGATCATGCTGCGTAAGTTTTCATTACCAATATTGAAGAGTTATTGAAAACAAGCTGCATAATTATTTCATCTACTTGCTGAAAAAAATATACGCCTAAGAAAGAAATAAGTCCATGACATAACTCTATTATTACTTTTTGAATCATTATAACTACTAAATTTTACTTTTAACATCGTATTAAAATAAGAAATTCAATTTTCAGTACGTTTTTTGTTTTTGTTTTTTTTCATAAAACCTCTTTTACTTAACTGAAATGTTTATTATTATTTTTTTCATCTATATTTCTAGGCGAATCAACAAAATATATGTCATGAAACCCTTCGGTACATGAAAGAATTAAAAATTTTAAAAAAAAAAATTTGACAAAATTTTTTTATGTAGTAAAAAATATCTATAAGGACATTCAGACAGTTAATATTTACACTGACTAAACAGATATAAACATCTTCATCGTCTTAGGAGATATTTGATATAGTGATTTGAGTTGAGATTTTTAAATTTTAATAATAATTTTTTTTAAATTAAAAAAATAAAAAAATTTATTAAAAAATAAAAATTAAAATAAAATAAAAAAATTTTGAATTGAATGATTTGAGCGATTAATCAAACAAAGTCGTAGCTAAGTGAATTAACCCATACAGAATTACAACCGTACAATCGGTCTCAAGGATAAAATAGGCCCAGGAAGATTACTTTAGTAAGTTGATTTACCACTTTATCCCTAATAACTTACGAAAACCCTTCACATTTATGATTTTTCTCCAAAACTAGCCAACAACTTTTCCAGACAGAGACAAAATTTCTGACGCTCGGACCCACAGTCATCAGTAATTCCACAGCAAATTTTTCAAGCTTCTCTGACATGCCTAGTGTAGGTGTCGTACATGTCACACCGTAATGTGGACGGTAGCGTTTATCATTGTTATACGATATTTGGTGTGTAAGTTTGAGTTAAGATTTTTAAATTTAAATAATAAATTATATTGATTTTAAAAAAAAACAAAAAATTTTTTAGAAAAAAGATAAAAATTTTTGAAAAAAAAGACAAAAAAATTTTTTGAAATGATTAATTTAAACTAACTAAACCAAACGGACCCGACTCCCTTCGATGAATCGAATTAAAATTTTTAAATTTAAATTAATTAATTTTTTAAAAATTAAATTATAATTTTTATTAATTTAAAAAAATTAAAATTAAAATAAAAAATTTAATTTAATTTGAATTAAATTGATTTATCAAATAAATTCTAAATTTATATTTACAGATGTCCTTCAAAAATAATAATTATAATAATAATGTATTCGTGTCACTAGATCAAGAGTGGAGCAACCTTGGAAAGCAAAAGTTTGGTAGCAAGTTCACATTCTTGTGTCCCACCTTGAACAGTCTAGGCCTATGCTTTCGTGGGTCGTTATAGTTTCGTTCAAAAATGTTGATTTAGTTTGATTGTGTGAGAAATTTGATTAAATCAAAACATAGTAATATATTTTAATTATTTAGTAGGAACATACAATGGGGACATGACTGAAATTAGTAAAGAAAGAATTGAAAATATATTTTAAAAAATTAAGATTAAAACTAAATATTTAAAACGTAAGTAAAAGTGTATGTTCTCACCCACATAAATGTAGCTTTGTTATTGATTTCGATCCAGATCAATGGATGATATTCTCCAAGTGTAAACAATTCAATTTTTTTTTTTTAAGTCTAAATTGTTTGGAAGTGCTTAAGTCGAGAGATTCACCAAACCTAACTAGCACCCAAAACTGACTTTTTTTTTTTTTTTTTTTTTTTTCCTTTCAAAGCAATTGAATGATTGTCAATCTTAGCCTAATTGCATTCTAGCTAATTGTTCAGTCCGCAAAAATTCAGACACAAACTCCATCTTTAATCGTGGATTCATAAATTATTTATATTAATCAAAATAAATGAGATACTCGTAATAGGATTTGGTCGTTCTAAAATCTCTGCAAATTTATGAGTGCATTTTCTAGAAGGCAGACCGATTAACTTGTAAAGCTAATGGAGGGCAAACATAAAAACTCCTGAAGAGGCCATCCACATTTAGTCATGGGCTCCATTCTCATTTGACAGATAAGAGAAACAATTATGAACTGATCGTCCTTTATTGATATGCTATTATCATCGATAATTTTTTTAGTACCATATAAGAAAATACAAAAACACCGTAGTATTTAGCCTAAATTAATATCACTTTTGTCTCTTTTATTATACAAATGTCCTAATCGCCACTTATGTTTGCAACTCAGTCACAAATTACCCCACGAAACAATTACATTTTTTAAAACATCAAGATTGCTTATCTATCTTAAATATTATTTGAAATATGACTTCTTAACTACAAAAATTAAACAAAAATGTTAAAATTATCAAATAAACATTTTCAATCAAAGAAATATTTTAATTATTTTGATAATATTTTAAGTTTTAAGATTGATAATTTTCTTTTATTTTCATGACTAAGTTCAATATTATTTTCAAATTGTGTTAAATTAATATAGGTGGGAAAGGATAAAATTGATATTTTTAATCATTTACTCGTTTTAAGTGTGATTTTATGGCTAATTTCACAAACAGATTGGACATGTTGAGTAATTACATAACAAAGATAATATGATGTCATGTAATGGTATTTTTTGTAACAATTCTTTTTATGGGGGTAAAAATCAATACAAGTAATGAATTTATGACATTTCTCTAAAGTTTCCGACAAAAAATGACATAGGTAAAATATTCAAATATCAAATTTTTATTAGATAAATGTACTATAAAAAAACATAGTAACGTGATATACTTAACAATATATTCAAACATATAGAGTGTTTTAAGTATTTTTGTTTCAACTCATAATTATGGACAATGTCTCCAGGAGTGTTAACTCTTAATTTTAATTAAAGGGACGCGTGCGATTCATACGCAGGAGTTGTACCAATGGTGCCGTGTGTATCCTTCTTCACCAAGGCGTTATTTTCGAATCACAACACACGTGTCTTCTACTTTGTAGGTGTAATGTCCTTTCCAATTAATGGAGTAATTATATTAGCCAACACATCAAACATTATTTGTTCGCCAAACCTAGCCCCATGTCTCCTTATAATTAATTTTATGGTTAAAAGTAATTTCTTTCCAAGGAATTATGTTCAAGAGTTTCCACACAATAATTCAAACGGACAGTTCTTTTTCTTTTCTTTTCTTTTCTTTTCTTTTTACCCCACTTCGTAAAAATGACCTATTGAAGAATCTCATTTGTATAACGATACTTTCTACAAATTTTATTTTACAAAGAACTCCGACACACCTTGAATCCATATATATTACGTGCTCTGTTGAGCGTTCATTGTAAAAATTAACAACAAAAAATTAATTTAATAGTTTTACTTTCTAACGTTATCAATATTCTAGTAAATTCCTTTTTGAGGTCTAAAACATTGTGTCCGCTCTAATAACTAGTATCACAACTTCATTACGTTACAAATTTATTCTTCGATTCCAGCAAAAAAAAAAAAAAAAAAAAACTCTTCGATTACAAGAATTCAAATCTGATGGCTCAATTATATATTGTCACTATACTTTAATTAGTAGTTGGGATAACAAATAATTAAGATATATAACTTCTAACACGATACCGATAATTTAATCTTGCGCACCTGTCAACCATTAAGCGACTGGCTATGTACTAGAACCAAAAAAGTGACAGATGGTAGTCAAAATCAGTAATTTAAAGCACAACCACCACCAAATACCATCCAAATTTGTCCTAACCCCTCTATTTTCACCTATAAAATCAGCATACCAAAATTACATTTTTTTCACACCACAGTCTATACATTAGATCCTATCCTAGTACTAGTAAAAAACCGAAGTCCTAGAGTACGCCACAAAACTTTTCCAAAATTTGCAATTTCGCCCCTTTAATAAAAAAATCTTTAAACTACATACAATGGCAAGCTCTGCAGTTGTGAAGCTAGTTGTTTGCTTGGCCATCATGGCCATGGTAATGGGTGCACCTGTGGCCGAGGCCTTGAGCTGTGGACAAGTGTCGAGCAGCATTGCGCCGTGCCTTACCTACCTCAAGACCGGCGGGGCTGTCCCGGCGGCATGCTGCAATGGGATTAGGTCTCTCAACGGTGCGGCCAAGAGCACCGCTGACCGTCAGGCAGCCTGTAATTGCCTCAAATCCGCCTCTGGCAGCATCAAGGGTATCAACCTTAGTCTCGCAGCTGGACTGCCTGGCAAGTGTGGTGTTAGCGTTCCATACAAGATTAGCCCCTCCACCAACTGCCAGAGGTATATATTACATGTGTAGTACGTTACGAGCATGTAAATATTAACATGAACTTCGTTTCAAATTCACTTCTGAACTCTAAAATATATAAATTGCTTATGTTTTGGAAATAATTCACAATTTTCTTTGATTATTTCAAAGCTGTTGAAGAAAATCATTTGTGGTGATAAATATTTGTACGTGCTTAAAATTAATCAACTTACATAAAATTAAAAGTTACATATATATATATATATATATAATATGTTAAATGGTTTTAATTTGTAACGTGCTTTTTAGTTTTCTTTCAAAGAATATTTTAAATAATTGTTAAATTAAGTACTAATGCTAATTTATTTTCTTTGTTATGTGGTTCTTGTGGTGCAGCGTGAAATGAGCATGGGGATCGTGACTATGGAGACATACATACATAAATACATACATACATACATATATATATATATATATATAGTAGATGATGAGAATAAAGTGTGTGGGTGTTTATACATCCGTACATATGTATGTGGCTCTTCTTATTGATATATGGAGTTGGTGATTTACAATTATAGCTGTAATTTCATCTACGATCATTATGAGTTTTGAAGTTATTAGCTAAACTTTTATGATATAATTTTACTCTTATGGTCGACGGCTTTGAACTGATCTGGTTGGCCGCATACTTCATATGCGTTTCATTTTGAAAGAGCTTCTTAAAACCAAAGACGATAAATATCGATAACAACGAAAGTATCGGCACCTAGAATTCATAAAAATAACTAAGTTAATTAATAAAGTGACGTAAATGTTGACTTCGGCAGAAACTGACATAAAAAAATGTTGTAGTTGTGGATGCAGTCTAAAGGTGATAAAAAATATTGGTATGTAATATTTTTGGAAAAAGAAAGACATGCAAATATCGAATTCGGTGGAAATTGAGATTAAGAAATATTATAATTATAAATATAGTATAATAATTATAAATTTCATCCTTTAGGATAATGTATATAGTTCGAATCTCTTATCTTTAAATTAAAAAATAAAAAATAAAAATAAAATCCCCAGATGCAACCTGAGTGAGAAGAGTTCCCAAAACGTCTAGTAAGACTAGTACTACTACAATACTGGCACAAGGAAAGACGTGAATCGATTTTGTTATACCATAAAATCTACTAATAGATACTTTTTGTATCAACGTACGACATTCCTGAAAGTTGATTTTATCGTAGCAACTTGGTCCAACATCAAAAAAGAGTGATCGCATTTCGTCATGGTTGAATCTCAAAGACCGAAACCATGTTATATATTGGTCTAGATCACATCAAATTGCCGAATGTTAGGGAATATAAGGAAGAAAGGCATTTAGGGGGAAAAAAAATAAAAGAAAAAGAGGAAAGGACCAGAGAATTTTATGATTTTATTATGTTTTGTATAGGATGTAGGGAAGGGATCGAGAACATGATAAATGAAATGCAAGATTCACTTAAATAAAATTCATCATGATATGTAAACCTAATTAAGATGTGCTTTAGATCATGCTAAATGTGCTCCCCTTTTCATTTATTGAAAAATTGATATTGAAGATGTAATCTAATTACTTTATTAATTTTCTTTTTTGTTTTGCATATAGTGAAGTACCTGTACCATTAAGTACTCTAGTAAAATGCCAAACATGCCCGTTCTATGGCTACAATTCCGATCAATTGGTTTCCTCCTCCTGCAGTTGGATTAAGGTGAATAAATAAGAATGGTGCTGTCTAGGTATCTCCAAGTCGTGCCCGTTGTGGTGGTATCTAATTAAGAAATTGTCGTGGAGTTGTCAAAGGTTGGTTTGCGGTTCTTTTGGATAACACATTTTGTTTTGATTGGAATAAGGTTCTTTATAATCGGAATTGAGTTTTACAAGTAAGGTTATTTTAACAAGGTCTATCTTAGATTATAATTTTAAAATACATGATTTAGGTTTGTTATTTTATTAAATCATCCCAAAAATATAGGGTGATTTGGAGGATTGCCCCAAAACAAGAATACCTCTGGAATATTGCCCCATTTAGGGTGGCTTCAGGAATTTTGTCTTCCTATAAGATAAGTCAAAGGTCAACATAATATGTCATTCTCAAATTATTTCCAACAAGATATATTATAAAATACACCCGATAATCTATTAGAATACTCCCAGGAAATTAGTATTTTTGTAGAATATTTTTGACAGTCTACCCGAGTACTTTTGATATTCAACATGGTCTTCAATTATCGATGTCGATCTCCTATCACCGATGTCGATCTTTCGTCATCGATGAGTATTCTAATAGAACACTGTTGGTAGTCTACCATAATACTCTTTGTATTCCACCGATCTTTGTATTCTACCGAATTACTGTTTTACATTTTTTTGAGTTATTTTTTACATTCAACTGGATTATTTTCTACATTATTCGGGTTTATTTACTATATTTTCCTGAATTAACTATTGTAAACTACTAGACTGTTTAGTTTTTTAAGAGGATAATTAGTTACTCTACAACATATAAAAAGTCAGATTAAAAAAAAAAAAGAAAATTTGACAACTTTATTTTTTAAAAATATACCCTAACCTGCAAAATTGAAAATCTCCAATAAAAAAATCTTAATTTAATCTTATATCCCCACCAACCCAACCACCACCGTACGCGACGGTTGTAGATTGGAATCTTCAATGCCCAGGATTTTCCGATCTATCTCCGACGCCGAGGACGAAGAGGAGTGAGAGATGTTGAGAGAGAGATGTTTGCATCGTGTAGATCTCCGATGCCAGACTTCGTCGATCTCACCAATTGCATTGCGCTACTCATTGCGCAGAAAGGAAAGAGAGAGAAAGGACGAGGTAGGACAGGGGAGGAGAGAGAGGAGGCGGAGAAAGAGAGGGGAGAGAGAGAAAAAAAAAAGATGGAGAGACGAGGAAAAAACAAAAAAAAAGAGAGGAAAATGTGTGGTAATTAGAGTAAATAGTCTTTTTATTTGTTAGTCAAACAGAAAATTTTAGTCAATAGGTCAAAAATCCAAATATTCTTAATTTAGGGCAATATTCCTTATCGTATGCATTTGTTGGGCTATTTTTTTAATTTTTTCAAAAGCTTAAACGATTAAAAAATAAGATAATAATAATTTTTATATTCTAACATTTGCCTTACATGCAAGCTAAACAATGGTCAAATATGTGGACCAATATTTAGAAGAAGTACAAAACAAATTTTTAAGAATTATAAACCGGAAAGATATTAAAAAATTAACAAACAATGACAAATAGGTCAAACCGAAAATTTTAGTCAATAGGTAAAAAATCCAAATATTCTTAATTCTGGACAATGTTCCTTATCGTATGCATTTGTTGGGTTATTTCTCTAATTTTTTCAAAAACTTAAGCCGTTAGACGACAATAATTTTTATATATAATTGTCTTGATGGGATGGCTGCATTCAGCATCACCATGACGCTGAAAACAAGAAGAAACAGACATATTAGACATGATACCGTATGATAGATTAAACATATTGTATTGTTTGACAGCCACTAAACTTGCTAAATATACCAAAATGGTTTTTTACAAAACATAAAGCATTTTAGAATTAAAAACACAATTGTTAGAGATATTTAAGAGAATTAATCTGAATAAAGAGATATTAAATTAATAAGTTAAAAAATATAACTAAAAAAAACAACCAAGTACTTGAAAATTTAAAAGAAAAAAGCATGAAAAAAAAAATACCAATAATAAAAAGACTAAAATGTAAACGAAAAAATAATAATAAAATGACTACGACAGAAAAAGGACTAAAATGAAAATAAAAAATAAAAAAAAGGGCAAAAGGAAAAAAAATGGGGGGCAGGGAAAAGGGACTAAAATGAAAAAAAAAACAAAAAGGCCCAAAAGAAAAAAAAATTTGAAGGACTAAAAAATTAAAAAAAAAAACTTTTTCATCCAAAACACATTGTTTTGAATGAAAGTGAAAGTGCACAATAATGCATTTAGAGCTAAACAAAAAACAAAAAAAAGAAAAAAAAGAAATACAAAGTACCTGAAAAAAAATGAAAAAAATACCAAAAAGATAAAATGACTAAAGTGTAAAAAAAAAAAAAGACTAAAACACAAAAAAAAAAAAGACTAAAATAAAAAAAGAAAAAAAAAGGCCAAAAGAAAAAGAAAAAGAAAATTGAAGGGCTAAAAAAAGGACTAAAATGATAAAAAAAAATTTTAAAAAAGGCCAAAAGAAAAAAAAAGAAAATTGAATGACTAAAAATAAAATAGAAAAGCTTTTCGTCCAAAACACAGCGTTTTGGACGAAAAAGTATGCATGGTAATTTTTTTTCTTCTTTCTATAATATGTGTGTGTGTGTGTATAAATATATATATATATATATATATTATATTGATAGATATAGGGAATTCTATAATTACTAGTGTGAGGCACGTCCCCCTTCTTATTGTATTAATTTTTTTTTCCCATTTTTTGTTAAAATAAAACATGAAATTGAATATGAGTAATAACAATGTTTCACAATAAAAAATCATTTTTCTATAAAAAAAATTATAAATAAATGTTAATAGTAATTTTTAATTTTTAGGAGGAATTTCTAATATAAATATTAAAAACAAAAAAACAAAAAACATAATGCATAGAATTTGGGAATATTTATCAGAAAATGAAGTGGAAGAGTAAATAATTCGCCCTTTTGTGGTTAGCCAAAACCAAAAAAAAAAAAAAAAAAAAAAAAAAAAAAAAAAAAAAAAAAAAACACAAACACAAAAACACAAACAAAAACAAAAATGACTTTGTTGTTTTGATGTGTGTGTGTGTGGTGAGAGAGAGAGAGAGAGAGAGAAGGAGTTAATCATACGGATTGATCATATAAGCCATCGGGTCATAGTAATAACAGAAAAATAGTGAATTTTAACCATTGGATTGTAGGTTGAAGGAAAAAAAAAAAAAAAAAAAAAGATGAAATCTCATTTTCACTTCGATAACATGACTATAGATTTAGTAGAAGTACCTTCAGCCTGTTACAAAAAGATTGTTGGCAGCTTCTCTTCATATAGCAGAATGCATGGCTGTTCGAGAAAGAATTCAGTTGGGGCTGGAATGTGGCTTCTTAGATTGTACAAACCGATACGATCAATATAACTCACTCAATTTTATAGCCATCTTCGAACCCCCGAAGCTAATATCATGGACTCAATTTATATGTTTTTTTTTTTTAATTTTATTTTGTCTTCATTTCTTATATGAATTTTTTAATCTATCAGGCTCATAGCATTTGTCACTTTTTTTTTTAAATAAAAGGATGCCATTTCGGGGTTAAACTTGGGACTTCTCTTTACAATCTCAAAAGTTTTAAGTTATTAATTGGTAGATCAATAGTAGTTTTTAAATTTAACAAGGTTATTCCTTATCTATATAATGTCACTTTCTACTTTTTCCTGACCTCATCCGTTGGCATTTAGTTGCTTTCCTTATGGGGGGTTTCAGTTTTATGTTCTGACGGTCTTGTAATTAGTTTCTTTTATTTTCTAATAGATTATTTTCTTTTACTAATATTATACGTGGGGAACATAAAATAATATGGGATTGATAACAGGAGCCAACGTAGTTAATTAAAATATGTTAATTTCCCCAATATTAGTCGTTCTCTCTTACGTTTTATATATATTATCGTGGTAACATAGACAAACAAAGCAAAACAAAAATGAAAAGGTAAAAAAAATTTAAAAATAAAAATATTTTTTAAAAAATTTAAAAAAGAACCAAAAAGATTAAAAAAATACAAGTGTAAAAAAAGGGACTAAAATGAAGAAAAAAATTAGGGTGAAAAACAAAAAAAAATAAAAAAAAAAAAAAGAAAAAAACAAATTTGTCCAAAACAAACCGTTTTGCACAAAAACATATATTTGGAGTATACATATAATACAATAGCAGTTCATGTAAACTCCAATAATTTAGAGAACAAAGTGCGTTATTACTTCAAGACAACAACCAAATAAGAGCTAAGTGACTAACATTGCTCACTGGAGATTAACAAGAAAGAACACCTTGAGATAATTCTTAATTTGTGGCAGAACCTGCAATTTTTGAATGGCAGAGTTGTTCCTGTACAATTTTTTTTTTTTTTTTTTTTTGTAACAGTGCATGCATAAGTAGGAGCCAGGAGGCTAGCAGGCGCTGGTGGAATCTATATATAGCTCAACAGATTTTTTTGCTCAATATTTATAAAGCTCATGGAACTAATTTGCGGGTCCTTAATTAAACACCTTTTAGACTTGACTAATATTTGCAATTAAATCCAAATAATTTTTGTTTGTCAAGTATGTGAAGTCTAATTATTATTCTAATAATAATAAAAATTAACGTGTGGACCGATTTTGAAATTTTCATATTTATAATTTCCGTTGCTTTATTTTACTGTCAGAAATTATAGTAAATATTATTTTTACAAAATTAAGTAAAGAAAATAACATGATTTTAAATTATTTGAAGTAAATAACAGTAAATTGAACATTTGAATTGATAAATAATCTATCTACTAAGAATAAATAAAATATTTACCTAGTCAATTTTATATTTACTATTATTTACTCAAAATTTTTTAACGTACTATTTACTTAAAAAAAATTTTGGGTAACATAGTTATTTAATGACCTCCTTTCCCCTTTGACCAATTATATTTTGGAGGTGGGTCATCTTGGATTTAGTTTATATAGTTTTTTATTGTGTCCTCATTCTTGTGCTCCAATAGTAATATGTGATATAAACTTAATCCATCATGCTTACAGCGATAATATTTGTCACTAGATCTCTTTGCAAGAGGAGTCGAATGGTCCACTATCTTCGCAATCTAATTTTTATGATGCATGAGTCCGGCCGACTTGGTAGCTTCGCAATAAAATGCAGTCCCATAAAAAAAAATAAAAAAAGAAAAAGAAAAAAGGAAGTACCTAATTCAGACAAAATACATTGGCAATTCCAACAGTTTTGGGACCATTATTTATGAAAGAGAGGCCACAATGAGAAGCAAAGCATGTCTGTACTTATCCACAAATTAGAACAAGTGTTTAGATCGGTTTTCATTATTTATTGCAACTACGAGGAACTAACTAGTGCCTTGCCACATTTTCAGAGATTTAATTACGACGTTTGAATTGAACTCAATATTTTCCTAAGATTGTTTAAGGTTTTAGACTTTTATTAATTGCATCATTCATTCGTAGATTCCTCCCTCTTTTTTTTTTTTTTAGGTAAATGATTAGAGTGACCAATTAATATATGAAGAGAATGAACAATTAATATATGAAGAAATTAGCACATCTCAATTAAGTTGGGACTTGTTAACAATCATATCTCCCACTAAACTTTTAACTTACATTATTTAAAAAGAAAAAAGTAAAAGTCAATACAAAAATGTCTCAAATATAAAAAAAAGAGTTTTTTTTTTTTTTTTTTTTGTTAGACACTGGCCTTTTGAACTTTTTGAATTTGACAATTTAATCTTAAACATTTTCTCTTGTTGATTAAACCCCTGAATTTATAATTTCCGTTGCTCTATTTTACTCTCAGAAATTATAATAAATATCATTTTTAGGAAGATAAATAAAGAAAATAGCATGATTTTGAATTATTTGAAGTAAACAGTGGTAAGTTGAAAATTTACAGATAAGTAATCTATCTACTAAGAGAAAATAAATTATTTACCTACTGAGTTTGATATTTATTCTTATTTATGCGAAATTTTTAAACCTACTATATTTACTTTAATTTTTTTTTGGTAAAAAAGCTATTTAATTACCTCCTTTTCTTTTTTATTAATTATTATATTTTATTTAACTCGTATGTTTCTTTATTTGTATCCACATTCACGTCACTCTAATATTAACATGTGATATGAACTTCTTGATCTATCAAGCTCATAGTGATAATATTGTCCCTAGATCTCTATGCAAGAGGAGTCGAATGGCCCACAATCTTGCCAATCTAATTTTTATGATGTCTGATTCCGGCCGACTTAGTAGCTTCGCAATAATATATATACATATATATATATATATGTGTGTGTATATTTATTTATTTATATATATATGTACCTAATTCAGACAAAATACATTGGCAATTCCAACAGTTTTGGGAACAAAATTTATGAAAGAGAGGCCACATTGAGAAGCAAAGCAAGTGTGTACTTATCCACAAATTAGAACAAGTGTTTAGATCGGTTTTCATTATTTGTTGCAGCTACGTGGGACTAACGAGTGCCTTGCAACATTTTCAGAGATTTATTACGACGTTTGAAGTGAACTTAATATTTTCCTAAGATTGTTTAAGGTTTTAGACTTTTAATTGCATCATTCATTCGTAGATTCCTCCTTTTTTTTTTTTCAGTAAATGATTAAAATGAACAATGAATATCTGGAGAAATTAGCACATCTCAATTAAGTTGGCATTTTTACAATCTTATCTTGCACTAAACTTTTCACTTATTATTTAAAAAGACAGAAAAAGTAAAAAAACGTCTCAAAGTGAAAACAAATACTTTTTTGTATAGACGAATTCTAAATTTTTTGATTTTGACAATTTATCCTAGACTTTTTCTCTTGTTAATTAACCCCTGAACTTATAATTTTATCACTGTCAGTCTTTCTTACTGAAATCTACTAAAATTTAGACAATTTTTTTGCACATTGTAGGCTAAGAAGGGCTGATCATTTGTATTACTTAATTTCAATACAAATTTCTTTATAAACTTAAACCTAATTAAATTATACACAAACTTGATCCTAAACATTAAAAGAAAATTGTATCGAAATTAAGTAAAAGTGACCAGCAAGTGCAAAAAACATTCAATTTGTAACATATTTGAGTAAGAAGAGCTGATACTGTCACAAATCATAATAACAGGGGATTGATTGCTAAGAAAGATAGTTTAGGAACTAAAGTGTCAAATTCAAAAAGTTTAGAGGGTGCTCGTACATAATAGCCTAAAACAAATGAACAACCAAAAAGGAAAGCAACCTAGACATATCTGACCAAGCTGATGAGTTTATGAACAAGAAAACTGACACAGAAGGAACAGTTGGAACCGTACATCTGAAAAAAAAAAATTAGAATCTAAAATAGATCTCATTCAAAACCTCACATGTAAAACCTAATGGAAAAAACTAAATAACGAGATTTTAAAAGCAAACATTATGAACAGAGACTAGATACAATCCCAACTCATAATTAATCACTATACTTTATAAATTAGCATTTGGGATAACAAATAATTAGGAAGAAAACTTCAACATAATACCGGTTAATAATCTAGAGCATCTCTCAAATGTAAAGCAAACCGACAATATATAATAGAACCAAAGGAGTGATGGATATCAGTCAAAATCAGTAAATTTAAAGCCCAACCACCACCAAGGAAATACCCATCCCAATTTGTCCCAATTTGTCCCCTCTATTTCAACTATAAAATCAGCATGCCAAAGTTCTCTTTCGCCACACCACACTCTATAACACAAAGTATCCTATCCTGGTCTAGTAACTACCGCAAGTCTTTTATAGTATTACTTCACAAAACTTTTCCAATATTTGCAATTTTGCCCTTTTAGCTTTTGTCAAAAATCTTGAAATCACAATGGCAAGCTCGGCAGTTGTGAAGCTAGTTGTTTGCTTGGCCATTATGGCCGTGGTTGTGGGCGCACCTTTGACCAATGCCTTGACATGTGGAAATGTGCAGATCAGCCTGGGGTCGTGCGTTCCATACCTCAAGGGCTCCGGCGGGACTGTCCCGCTGGAGTGCTGCAAAAAGGTTAAGTCTCTAAACAGTGCGGCCAAGACCACCGCTGACCGCCGGTATGTCTGCAGATGCCTCAAATCTGCCTATAAAAACACCAGGCATATCAACCTTCGTCTCGTAGCTAACCTCCCTGGCAAATGTGGGGTCAAGGTTCCAAACAATACTCCGATTAGCCCCTCCACCGACTGCACGAGGTATATAAAATATGTTTAGTACGTGCATTCTATTGGAATGTACATTTCAAATTCACATAGCAAACTCTAAAATACATTGATTTATATTGCAGAGTTTTACAATTTTTGCTTTATGAGTTATTACCAATTTGGAGAAAAAAAAAATCACTTGAGGTGATAAAAATTTATATATGCTTAGAACTAAAATATCTAACTTTTACAAATTATAATTTTGAAACAAAAACAATAAAATAAAAAATAAAAAATAAAAATAAAATTTATTTAATCAAGTTAACATCTTAGTGGTATAATAGGTGGAGTTAGGTGATGCTATCAAAAATCTACTGGCAAGTATACGAGTAGCTCAAGTAATAGAATATGAATAAGGTTATCGGTCACACAAGAATTGCATTTAATTTTAGGGAAAAATACTTAAATGACACAAATTTAGAAATAATTACATCAACATGATATAAAAAATTAACACCAAACCAATACAACACAAAATAAAACTAAAATTAACTAAAATTTGTGTCATGTTGGTATAAAGTGGAGAATTTGTGTCATGGTAATCAATAAATTAAAAAAGATGTGGTTATTTAGGTAATTCTTTCTTAATTTTTTTTAATTAAGTACCGAAATGGTTCACTCTAGAATTTATTTGAATAACCAGTTAAAAAGAAAACAAAAGACAATTAATCAATTTAGATTAACAAAACTAATGAAACTATAAAATAACTAAAACAAAACTGTAGAGATCCAATTTCACCTAATTAATTTTATTAGATTTGAATTTATCCTTTAGTCAATTAATTTTAATTCATGGAATTGTTAGCTGAATGTACAAATTACCTACCCGCCTCTTTTGACAAACTAGTAGGAATACTCCTATTAATCAATACCCCTCTCTGGGAAATAATTAATATAAATTCAATAAGTTCAACCACTTAAAATGACTACAAATGCATTAAAGATATATTCCTATTTCAAATTGGAAATGCTTCCCTATTATTGATCAATACCTATATTCCATTTTACAATTTCATTCAAGTCCAACAACAGCACTTAATGAATGACCAAATCACTAAGAGTGTTAAGAACATAATAGGACAAACAATTACAAACAATCAACAATCAATCCAAGAGAGCAAAAACATATTCAAAAACCACTAGTAGAATCCATTAGAACCCTAGAATCACAAACTAATTCATAATGAAATTGGAAATAAAAACAAGCAAATCAAGAGCTCAAACATCATTAAATTACTAGAAATCCGAAATCTTGTATGCCCAAAGTTATCACAATTTTTCAACCTTTTTCCCCTAAAATTTCATCTCCTCTTGTTTTCAAAATGTCATCTCCCTTGAAAATTGTGAAATTAAAAATCCGAAAACGGAAAATTTGTCGAGAGTGTAGCCCACACACTCAATTAGAGCCTCCCCTAGCTGATCCGACAGCTCTGATGGAGGGTTGATGTGCGTGCTTTCTGGTGCACTTGGGTTTGGGCTGACTACGATTTAATTTCAAATTATGATCAAATTTAAAGCTTCCCGATGACCATTTTGCTTCTAATTTAAGTCCAAAATTTTCATTTGGCCAATTTTCACAATTAACCTATGCAAATGAAAAAAATAATTATTTTGAGGGATGAATAAGTTAAATTCTCGAGAACATATTTCACTTCAATGAACAAAAATAATGAAATTGGGTGAAGATAGAATGTTATCTAATGTTACTCTTGGTAATTTGCTTTGTAACGTGCTTTTTCAATTTTCTTGCCTAAAATATTTTGCAAATAATTGTCGTATATATTGACAAATTTAATTCCTTTTACTTGGTTTTTGTGGTGCAGAGTGAAATGAGCATGAGGATCGTTATTCAGGATTTACATATGTGTGTTTATATCTATAGTAGAGCACGGAATAAATGTGTGTGGATGTTTATGCATCTGTACATATGTATAATTTTTTTTTAATGAAAAATAATAAGGACACCAACTTTAATTTTAATTTTTAAGTATCAATCTTTGTGATATATGATTTATCATTATTTTGTTGATAAGTATTTAAATCAATACCATATCAATTGATTGTATTTATCAATGAAAATATGACTTGAGAGTTGGAATTTAAAAAGTTGATATTAGAATTGATATCTCTGATTCTACTCTTTTTTATTATTATTATTATTATTATTGAATTTGTACGTATGTATGTGGCTCCTCTTATATATGGAGTTGGTAATTTTATGATTGTAGCTTTAATTTCATGTACTGCCCTTATATGTAATGAAGTTATTGAGATAGCAATTTATGATGATTATAAAGAAATTAAAAAAGAAAAAAAATAGTAAAAGGGTGAGAGAACGCATGAGCTCTATGATAACAACTGTCAAGGGAGAGAGAGGACACATGGCGCAGAGACGTCATCGTCAAGAAAGAGAGAGAGATGAAAATATCGACATGATCCAATATATCGACAGCCAAAATTTACAAAGAAGAAAAATATAAATAAATAAAACGACGTAAATATTGACTTTGGTAGATACTGGCTTTAAAAAAGTTGTTGATGCAGATATGGTTTAGATGTAATAAAAAATATTGGAACCAGAATGTACAAAAAAAAAAAGTAGAAAATAAAAAAAAAGTAAAAAAATATTGTAATTACAGATATAATCTAGCGATAATTTTACACATAATTTTAACATAATGTATAATGTTCAAATCACTCAAAATTACAAAAAATAAAATTAAAATTAAAATTTCCGAAATGCGACAAGGTAAGAATGCAAACATCTAGTACTACTAAATGTACTGCCATATAAAAACACATGAATCGCTTTATACCAGCTCCTAATAATACTATTTGTATCAACATACGACATTTCTGCCAAGATGATTTTAACTAGTATTGTGCAAATCTACTAGTATACAAGTCGAACAAATATAAACTAATGAGTAAAGTATGGTTTTCATGGAGATTGCGTTTGATTTTGAGTAATTATCGAAATTGCTTAACTTTAGAACTATTTGAATACCAAAATTCAAACTAAAAAAGCGGATGTGAGAAAAAAAAATAATTAAATAAAAATTAAGGAAATTAAAATTATATACTCTAGCCTAGAGGATCGCAGTTTCGCTCAATAATTTCATTTGAATTTATTTTACTCTCTAATTGATTAATTTTAGTTAACTGATTTGTTAACTGAACTCACTAATTTACCTAATAGTTTCTTCTGATAAACTAATACGCACACACACTCACATTAATTAAAACTACTATGTTTTTGTATGATGAATTAACATAAATTCATTAAGATCAAGCATCCACAATGACTACGTATATATCAAGGATATATTCTTATTCCAAATTGTATATGAAGCCTATTATTGATTAAACTCAAAACCTGTTACCCAATTTCATTAAGGCTAATAACATGACCTAATTAGTGGCCAACTAATTAAGAGCATTAAAAGCCTAATAGGATAAACAATTCTAATCAATCAAACAAGATCACAAAGAGCAAAATAAATCAAAACTCATCATTTTAGGCTGCATTGCAATCCTAGATCATGAACTAAAATATTCCCAAAATCAAAGTGCAATGCAAGACAAAATCCAACACCACAAGACCAACATCACCACAAAATTATGAATTAAAATTTAGGAAAGTAAGTTAAAGAAAAATCTTATTCAACTGGCAACTTCATGATAATAAGTTCATAAAAATAGGATTCTGTCAGCTGTAGCGATAGGGCCTCTGATGCGTGCTGCCATGCGGTGTGCGCGGGTTGGACGCAAGGACTGGGCTGGACGAGTGACGCGCAATAGCTCGGTGGGGGAGATGGTGCACGAAGTGTCCAGTCGGCGTCTTTGCAGGCGATCCGATAGGCATATGTTAGTCGGTTGACGTGGACGCACCCACTATAGGGGCGTGAAATGCGCACGCCTTGTGGCACGATCTAGGCTTGGTCGGACGGCTGTGTAACGCGTGGATGCTCCTACGACTGGGATTGGATTGAGTCCGATGTTAATTCAAATTTTGATCTGTTTCAGAGCGCCTTTTAGTGACCATATTTTGCCCCCAGTTTGAGTCCATAAACCTTATTTTTCTTCTTTTCACTTAATTAACCTAAACAAATCAGAAAAATAATTATTTAGACAAACAAATTAAATAATATTTCAAAAATGATGAAATTACTCTATTTTATATACGGATCACGTAGCAAAAATAAATAAATAAATAAATAAATAAAACTATTAATCTCGTCAAAGCCCGAAACCATGACGTATAATGTCTAGATAATGCGTTGTCTTTTGAGGTGGAGATAATGGGTTTCACCATCGCTATTAAGAAGCTTATGAGTTTTAATGGAAAAGCATCTAAAAGTTGAATGTGACTCTAGTTGGGGTGTGGGTTTGTTTAATAATTCTCATAGCTCGGAGCCGTGGGTTTATATATGGTGCCTTGTTAAATCATATGACATGGTGATCTTATTACCTGGATTTTATTTATTTCTATAGCTACGAGGGATATAGTAATTTGTTTTTTTTTTTTTTAATCCTTTTCATACTTGATTGAAATGGGGAGGGTAGGAATTTGTCTATGACATTGCTTATTAAGACAAGTTTTGACCTTCTTTTTTTCCTTTTCTTTTTTAACTGAGTTGTACGGGTAAGGTCTTTATTGAGATCTATATTAGATTTTAATTTTCAAATACATGATTTAGGTTAATTTATTAGTTTATAAATTCATCTCAAAAGTTTAAGTTATTAAAAAGCGTGCCAACTGTAGTTTTTATAGTCTAACACTTCACCTTTATTTACAGGCTGGACAATAAGCAAACATGAAAAAGATATAAAGTAGAATGCTCAACATATATATTTTTAATAAGAGACCCATAATATCCAACAATTGACAACGGGGATAAAGAATATTATTATAGGGTTCAGCCTCAAGGTCTCTATGTTTCTTTGTCGATAGAGTTCACATTATAGACTTCAATTTAGAAAACAAAATGCATTATTAATTCAACACAACTACCAAAGAACAGCTAATTAAGGAACTAACATTGCTCATTGGAGATTAAACAATGAAGAACACTTTGACAAAATTCTTATCAATTTTTGAATGGCAAAGTAGTTCCTGTGCAAATTTTTTGTAACAATGCATTCAATATTACTAGTAGGAGCTAGGATGGTAGCAGCTTGTGGAATCTAAAAGTTCAACGATTTTTTTTTTTTTTTTTTTGATGAAATTTCTAGAGTTCATGGTACTAATAATTTGCTTCAACTATAATAAGCCTTGCAATTTGATCCTCATATACCTTTTACACTTGACTAATATATATTTGAAATTAAAATCAAAGCAATTTTTGTTTGTTGAATGTGTGAATTCTGATCATTGTCCTAACGTAAAAATAATGGGGTAATCGACTTTGAAAATTTCACAAATATAATTTACGTTGCTCTAATGTTACTATTTACAATATTATGTGGGGTGTGTCAGTGTGTATGTTGTTTGTTTGTTTAGTACCGTGTAGTCAAAATATTTCCCTAATAATAACGCAGTAACAGTACGCAATCAACTTTGAGTATATTACACCTGTAATTTCAATTGTCCTAAATTTTCTAATTTATATAGTAAGGGAGTGCCATTTTCTGTGTGCTCATCCGTTATGTTCTGTTCGATTTTGTTGCTTTTTTTATTCTTTTATAGCATCATTATCTTCATTTCTATGCTTATGAAAAAAAAATTCGATAAACATGTATTTATCAACCATACACGCAGAAATTGAAGAGAATTCACAATAGAACATTAATGCATTTTCTGGCAAAATATGGAATGGACATTTTACCTAACTAATATTGGTCATTTTCATCACTACTCGCCATAGTAGGCTTGTTATTATTACACGTCACTCTCTAGAATTGAAAATTAGAGATAATATTATTTTTCATTAATTCGGTTTTACATTACCAAAAAATACTTAACCCTATTTATAAGGGATAAAATACCAAGAAAAGAAAAGTAAACTAACAAATAATATAAAAACTACATAATTATCAATAATAGCAAACAAACTAAAAATCCTTTTGGGAAATTGCTCAATTCATTATTTTAACATATGTCCTCAAGTTGGTGTATATCAACTTAAAAACAAAGGTAATTAAATTTACAGAAGCTTCACATATATGCTCAAGTTCACATGAGTTTCATAACAGTTTAGCTTCAAAGTTTTCAAGTTGGTGCGTACCAACTTGAAAACAAAGGTAATTAAATTTACAGAAGCTTCACATATATGCTCAAGTTCACATAAGTTTCATAACAGTTTAGCTTCAAAGATTCAAGACTCAAGTGTCAAGCTTAAGTGCACATGAGCTTCATTGTACTTTATAGATTCAAAGCTTAAGTATCATGCTCAAATTTACATGAGTTTCATCACACTAGGATTTTTTTTTTCAATCATTTTTTTTTTTTTGCCTTTTTATTCTCTCTCTCTCTCTCTCTCTCTCTCTCTCTCTCTCCCTTTTTTTTTTCCTCTTTTTTTTTTTTTTTTACATATATTTTGTGTTGCACGCTACGAGAGACAATGAGTACAATCCTTTGCGGCTGCAACATAGCAGTGGCGAGCAAATGACAGTTTCACGATGATGGTAGACTGCGATTTCAACGACGGCGTTAGCGAATTCAATGGGCGTAAACAACAGTGGCAACGATTATTTGCAGATGAAAGATTGCGCATGGCAGACCTTGCAGCAGCCGCTTCAATGGCAGATCAAAGATGGCATTTTGGTATGACATCTGGTGGCGCGGAGATTTGGCTGTCTTCAACGAGAGTAATGGGTATTTGGCATTTCAGTGGCACTCTTCAGCGGTGCCTTCAATGGGAACGGATTCAAGAAACATAGACTTAATAAATTTTTTTTTTTAATATATAAATAACCTGGCTTCGATACCAAATTGAAAATTGGAAAGAATAATATTTTTTATTGAATTCATTACAAAGAATACTTAATCATATTTATAGGGAATAAAATATCAAGAAAAAGAAAGTATAAATAACTAACAAATAATAGAAACTACCTAATTATTTATAACAAGAAACAAACTAAAAATAGTTTTAGAAAATTACCCAATTCAACATTTTAACGTAGTTTTAAGAAATTGCCCAATTCAATATTTTAACCACTGGCTAGTAGTCTCTGGTGATAACGTATGAAAGTATTCTTCATTGAATTTCAGCCATGTATTTTAACAAGTTCATCTAACGTATGATATAGGCAATTCTATAATTATTAAGTAGAAGTACCTTCGGACACAGTACATTGCGAATTCCAATAGTACTTTTTTAACCATTATTTATAATGAATAGAGGCCACATTGAGAAGCAAAGAATGTGTCTATTTATCCACTAACAACATGTTTTTTTTTTTTTTTTTTAATCATTTTGCATTATTTGTTGCAACTTTAAGGGACAAATTAGTGCTTGCTACATTTTGAGAGATGTGTTAGGACATTTGAGGTGGACTCTAAATATTTTTCCTGAGATTGTTTAGGATTTTGAGGTCTTTTAATTGCACTTATTTGTAGATTCTTTTTTTCTTTTTTCTTTTTAAATAAATGATGAGGGGAACGGTTAATTCTAGAGAAATTAACAATCTCATCTTGCACTAAGCTTTTTACAGTTACATTATATATAAAAAAGAAGAAAAAAGTAAAAGTAAATAATTAAAAAAAAAAGTCTCAATCATAAAACCAATATTTTTTTTAGACACCTCCTGAACTTTTTGAATTTAACAAGTTAGTTATAAATTTTATTTTTTTGACGATTAACCCTCTGAATTTATAATTTCTACAGTTCTTCTTATTGAAATCCGTTAAAATTTAGATAGTATTTTATACATTATAGCCCAAGAAGAACACTACAAGTCATTTCTACTTAACTTTAGTACAAATGTCTTTATAAAATTGAACCTAATTCAATTATAACCAAACTTGAACCTAAACTTTAAAAGATATTTTGTATTGTACTTAAGTAGAAATTATCAGCAATGCCTTTCTTAGGCTATAATGTACAAGTCATATGCAAAAATATTCAAATTTTAACAGATTTGAGTAAGAAGAACTGAAGTTTCAAAAATTATAAGTTAAGGGGGTTAAGAAAAATAGTTAAGGAACTAAACTGCTAAATTTGACAAGTTTAGTTGGTGCTCGTACATAAGAGCCTATTACAAATGACTACCTAAAAAGAAAAGTAACCAAGACTTGTTCGACTAAACTGATGAGTTCATAAACAAGAAAAAATTGACACAAAAAAAAAAAAAAAAAAAACAGCTACAACCATATCTTTAAAAATCAGAATATAAAATAGATCTCATTAAAAACTTTATATGTAAAATCTGATGGGATTTAAATCAACCATATACACAGAAATTAAAAAGAATTTACAATAAAACATTAATGCATTTTCAGGAAAAAGATGGAATGGACATTCCATCTAACCAATATTGAGTCATTTTCATCACTCCGTATGCATTGTTAGGCTTGTTATTATTACATGTCACTTTCTAGTACTCGCCAGTGATAACGTATGAAAGTCTTCTTCATTGAGTTTTAGCCATATATTTTAATAAGTTCATCTACGTATGATATAGGCAATTCTATAATTATTAAGTAGAAGTGCCTCCGGACACATTATACGGCCAATTCCAATAGTTTTTGGACCATCATTTATGAAAGAGAGGCCACATTGAGATGCAAAGAAATGTGTTTGCACTCTATTTGTTGCAACTTCAAGGGAATAATTAGTGCCTTGCCACAGTTTGAGAGATTTATTAGGACGTTTGAGGTGGACTCTTAATATTTTCCTAAGATTGTTTAGAATTTTACTCTTTTAATGCCACTAATTTATAGATTCATCTTCTCTTTTTTTTTTTTTTTTTTTTAACACATGATGTGAAGGAATAATTAGTATCTACAAAAACAAATCTCAATTAGATTGACACTTGTCAACAGCCTCATCCTGCACTAAGTTTTCATGTATATTATTGTGAGAGAGAGAGAGAGAGAGAGTAAAAGTAAATACAAACACATCTCAAACATAGAAACAAAGGCTTTTATGTATAGACGTCCTCTGAAGTTTTTGAATTTGACAAGTTAGCTTTTAAACTTTTTTTTATGGCAATTAACTCTTCGAACTTATAATTTTTGATACTGTTAATACTTCTTACTGAAATTCATTAAAAGTTTTTGCACACGACTTGAACACATAGCCTAGTAAGAATATCGTTGATCATATTTACTTACTTCGAATACAATTTTTAAAAAATTATAATAATAAACTTGAACCTGATCATTTAATTATAGTCAAACTTAAATCTAAATTTTTAAAGGGATTTTTACTGAAATTAAGTACAAATGACCCGCAATATTTTTATTGGACTATAATGTGTAAGTCAAGTGGAAAATATGTCAAAATTTTAACGGAAATAGAAACCCAAAAAGAAAAGCTAGCAACGTAAATTGACGAAACTAGTAAGTTCACAAACAAACAAACAAAATTGACACAGATTAACAGTCGAAATCATGCCTTTGAAAATCAAAATATAAAACAGAACGCATTAAAAACTATAGATGTAAAATCTTATGGGAAAAATCAAATAACGGAAAAAGAGTTTCTACACCTTCAAAATCAAACTTTATATGCAAACACCATAAACAAAGACTAGATACAATTCCCAACTTATTATTTGCCACTATACTTTAATTAGCTGTTGGGATAACAAATAATTAAGAGGTAAACTTCAACATAATACCCATCATTCAATCTAGAGCACCTCACTGTTAACCAACCAGCCATCCAAGAATCAAAATATATTGTCTTGGATTTCTTGTCTCATTAACTATCCCCCAATATTTTTATTTTATATTTCATCTGAATTTATAATTTAACCATATAAAAAACTAAATACTAAAAATTCTTAAACCAATTGATTAGTTGTCAAAATACTATCAAGAGAATAGTCATTAAGATGAAAAAATAAGATAGCAAATCTAGATTCCATAAAAAACAAACCAAAGGAGTGATAGATATTAGTCAAAATCAGTAATTTAAAGCACAACCACCACCAAATACCCACCCAATTAATTTCTCCTACCTATAAAATCAGCATACAAAACATTTCTTTTGCCACACCACATTCTATGCACAAGAAATCCTATCCTAGTACTAGCAAAAACAACCGAAGTCTTTCATAGTTACTCCAAAAAAACCTTTCCAATATTTGCAATTTCGCCCCTTTCGCCAAAAACCTTTGAATTACAATGGCAAGCTCTTCAGTTGTGAAGCTAGTTGTTTGCTTGGCCATTATGGCCATGGTTGTGGGGGGCGCACCTTTGGCCGATGCCTTGACTTGTGGACAAGTGTCGAGCAGCCTAGCGCCGTGCATTAATTACCTCAAGACCGGCGGGTCTCCCCCGGCGGCGTGCTGCAATGGGATTAAGTCTCTCAACTCCGCGGCCAAGACCACCGCTGACCGCCAGGCTGCTTGCAATTGCATCAAATCTGCCTCCTCCAGCATCAAGGGTATCAACTATGGTCTCGCAGCTGGACTTCCTGGCAAGTGTGGCGTCAGCATTCCATACAAGATTAGCCCCAGCACCAACTGCAAGAGGTATATATAATAACACAATGTATAATATACATGTATATTGCATTTGTGTACTACGTGCATGCAATTAAAATGTTTTACGTAATTTTAAATTCACATATTAACTCTAAATTACATAGATCTATATTGCAGATCAGTTTTACAATTTTCCTTTAATTATTTCCAAGTAGTACAAAAAAATCATTTGTGGTGATAAAAATTTATAAATATTAGAATTTTTTTCTTTATATATAGATATGTGTATATATATATAAAAGAACAAATTTCGATTAAACAGACATCTTAGTGGCCTAACAGGTGGAGTTATGTGAACATATATATAGATTAATGTTATCTAATGATATATGGTAAATGGTTTTTGTGACATTCTTTTTCAACTTTGTTGCATAGAATATTGGAAAGGATTGTTAAATAAGTACTGATCTTGCTAATTGATTTTATTTTTATGTGGTTTTTGTGGTGCAGCGTGAAATGAGGATTGCGACCGTGACTATATGTCTACATATATATATATATATATATATATATATATATATAGAGCATGAGAATAAAGTATGTAGATGTTTATGCATCCGTACATATGTTTCTGGCTCCTCTTATGTGAGCAGTTAGATTATAATTCTAGCTGTAATTTCATGTACTATACTTACAATAAGAAATTAATGAAATTATTAGCTAGCCTTTTATTGTATAATTTTACTCTTATGGGCTACGGATTGGCTTATATATACTTCACATGCGTTTCCTTTGCCCCCTATAGCAAAGAAGAAAATTATCGATAAGAACGAATATATCAGTATCCAGAATTTTACCCCAAAAGAAAAAAAGTAAAAGTAGAAAAAAAGAAAAGAAAAAAGCAAAGAAAGAAAGGGGAAAAAAAAAAAAGAAAAGAAAAGAAAGCGACTAAATATGGATGTCCGTGAAAATTGACATAAAGTAGACAAAAATGTGCCAATTTATTCCGTTCACACATCGAATTTTTAAATTTCACTCGCTCTTAGAAACTCTAAAACAAACTAATTGAAATAAACTATTAATCCAAATATTAAATTTATGATGAATATGCAAAAACATCATATAATACAATAAATGATAAGCATTCACATTTAAAAATTAAGGTGCAGTATTATATTATAAAAATTTAGCCTAGTACAAGTAACTGTATATCTGTAGTTCTACACAAGACAAGAAAATATCTAATTCCAAAGGTAATGTTTAAACAATTCAAGCAATTGAGTTTGAGGAATTTCTTATGTAATTTTAAATATACCTTTTTTTAACATGACTGGTGAGAAGCAGTGGCGGAACCAAACAAATTTTAGTAAGGGCGTAAAGTAAATAACGTTAAAATGTAAAAACTAAAAGGTAAAATTTAATATGAGTTATATGAAAGTCTTAAATTATTAGTGGGGGTTATTTGGAGTTTTTTAATTTTACTGAAGGCAAAGTAAAAACATCATAAAATTTTTGGGGTAAACTTAAAAGGGAAAATTTTTTAATCAAAACTACAACGTTAAAATAATTGGAAAGCTCAGCGATCAGACAGATTTGATAGTTGTAATATTTTATTTATGTAACTTGTAAAGCTTTTAGTAATTTACATATAACTTTCTATTTAAAACTTTGTAATATGAAATATTATTTAGAATTATTTGTTCAAAGGACAATTGTCATTAAAAAAATGTTACATTAAAGCAACTAATTATTATAATAACGTATAAAACAAGTTGTAAGTGTCATTTTATAGGTGTATCGGGGAAGAGGATAAACATATAAAATCGTTTATCTTTTCGTATTGTTGGTTTTTTTTTTTTTTTTTCTAAATAAAATAAGCTCATGATAGAGTTGACTTTATGGTTTAGAATTTTAAAAAATGTGAATTTATAAAGTACTACAATTTATTTTGATTTATTTATTTATCAAATTTTAAATATGAATATTTGAAATCAAACTTTAGAGTGAAATTGAAACTCTAAAACTAAATTTTATGTAAATCATAAAGTTCCAGCGGGGCGACCAAGGAACAAATTTCTAAACTTTTTTCATAAGGGGAAAACTACAGGAATTAATTTGAATATGCCCAACTTAGGAGGAGCAAAAAAAACATTTCAAAAATCCGACTATAGTGAGAATCCTTATCTTCCCCCAGTAAGTATTGTTTTAAATTTAACTGAGCTCTTAAATACACGAATTAGATTCGAAATATATATCCATAAAGAAGGAGATCGAACCTACAATTACTAAATTAAGAAAGATTATAATCTATCAAAATTGGATTGTGATTATATATTTATATACTAGTTCATGAGAAATATTCAATTTTTATGGAAACAAAAAATTAAAATAAACAAAAGAATTAAGATTAAACCAGGGAAATAAGAGTTGAACAAAAGACATAAAAAATTAAAAAGATTTTGTAATCCATTACATAGCAATTCTTTTTAATAATCAAAAAATCGACCAAAATTTGATAGTAAAAAGCACATTTGTCATCGGGACATTCCGCGACCAAATCCATAAAACAAATAATGTACAATTCCACATCTTTAAATTTAACACTTTCCATAGAGAATATCTACTTCCTCAAGAAAAAATCGTTGTAAGTAGTTCAAAATAGGAAAATCAATTATTTTACAGATTTTAATTTCATGTTGGTATCAAAGTAATATTTTTTTTGTTTTGTTTTTGTTTTTTTTTTTTCCTTCTTTTTTTTTTTTTTTTTTTTTGATAAACATGGTCTCAAAGTAATCTATAAAAATGTCCTTTAATTTAAAATGGAATCTCTTCTGAAAATGAAAAGAAAGTACCGACATTTGCAGTTTAACTGTGATATAATATTTTCCCCAAAAAAATTACTGTTATTTAAGTAGGTAAAATGCATTCATGAGATTCAGGCCCGTACCTCATAATAACTCACCTCATTTATAAATTTCGACAAAATTTTACGGCAATCGAGACAGATATGATGGTAATTGCACGATCTTGTCCCTGTTCTATTTTTTCTTTTTTTCATGGAAAGAAAAAAAAAAAAAAAAAAAAAAAAGATGACCACATTTAAAAATTAGAAAAAGAAAAAAATACATAATGTCAAAACTAGAGATAAAATCCAATCTGTCCTATTTTAATTGTATCTGGTTTGATTAAATATTGATTTTTGAAAATTTTATCTAATCCAATCTTTTAATAATAAATCATTCATCCAATCCAATCCATTGAAGATTGATTTAAATGGAATTTTATTAATTGGTTTGACATATATCATCTATTATTAAATACTAAACTTTAAAACAAAACAAGTTAGGATGTGTGAAGGTGTATCATATTATGTTAAGTAATTAGAAAATGAGATAAAATAGTTTTATTATGTTAAAATCATAATAAGTAGATTTTAAAGTTTTTATTTGATAATGCGAAAGTGTTTAAAAAAAAAAAAAAAGAACTTTTACTCTCTTTTTTTTCATATAATCTATATAAGCATTATATAATGTTAAACTGAGCCTCCATTTGATATTTGATATTTCAGTTGGAGTTAAAATTTTAAAATTAAAATTAATTAATTTTATAAAAATTAATTATTATTTTTGTTAATATTTTAAAATAAGATAAAATTGATATGAAAAATTTAAATTTTAATTGATTTACTAAACATAGATTAAGTATTTTAAAAAATGTCTAAGTCTGTTTTTTAAAATGGGTGAGTCTGTTATATAGACCATTTGAGGGTCTCTACCGGTACAACCCTTTTTTAGGCCGTTGAGATTTACTCGAACAGTTGAAACGTTATTGGTGTACCATACTTATCATACACCTTACCTCACATTACCCTTCTCACCCAAAGTCTACTCCGTCGCCGACGATCTTCTTGCCGCCGGCGAAAGACGCCGGTGACCCACCTCCAGTCCCCCCACCACCGGCCCCAGCCCCGGCTAGCCGGTCAGCCGCCGACGACCCCTTTTCTCTCTCTTCCCTTTTCTCTCTCTTCTCCTCTCTCCCGCGGTGACCCACCTCCGGCCCCCCCACCACCGGTCCCAGCCCTGGCCGACCGGCTGCCCGTGACCCCCCTTTCTCTCTCTTCCCCTTTCTCTCTCTTCCCCTCTCTCTCTTCCCCTTTCCCTCTCTTCTCCTCTCTCCCGCAGCCCCCCAACCCGCCCCCCAGCTTGCCCAGTGCGCCCCCCACCCCAGGCCCCCCTCCCCCGACCTCCCCCCCTGACACCCTTCCCCCGACGACCCCCCTCGGCCCCCTCTTTCTCTTCCTATTTCTCTCTCTTTTCCTCTCTTCTCTCTATCTCTTCCCTTCTATTTTTCACTTCCGGCCCTCGGCCCCCCACCCCCTGCCACCCGCCGCTCGGCGCCCCCCCATCCCACCCCACCCCACCTGCGACTCCCTCTCTCTTTCTCTTTCTCTTCTCATGTCAGGGGTAGGGTGGGGGAGTTGCGGGTGGGGGTGGGATGGGGGGGCGCCAGGCGGTCGGGGGTGGGGGGCCGAGGGCCGGGAAAAGAGAAAGAGAGAAAGGGGAAGAGAAAGAGGGGGCCGGAGGGGTCGTCGGAGGGGTGCCGAGGGGGCGGGGGGGCGAGGGGAGGCCTGGGGTGGGGGCACACCGAACAAGCTGGGGGACCTGGGGGTTGGCTGGGGGCCGGGGGTGGGGGGCCACGGGAGAGAGGAGAAGAGAGAAAAAAAGGGAAGAGAGAGAGGGGAAGAGAGAGAGAAGAGAGAGAAAGGGAAAGAGGGGGTAGCCGGCGGCCGACATGCCAGGGCTGGGGCCGGTGGTGGGGGGGGCCAGAGGTGGGTCGCTGCAGGAGAAAGGAGAAGAGAGAGAAGAAAAGAGAGAGAAAGGGGGTCGCCGGCGGCCGGCAAGCCAGGATTGAGGCCGGTGGTGGAAGGGCCGGAGGTGGAGTCGCCGACATCGGGGGTGCATCGTCGGCGTCCGTCGTCGGCGGCAGAAAGATCACAGGCGACAAATAAGACTTTGGGTGGGAAGGATAATGTGAGATAAAGTGTATGATAAATATGATACACCAACAACGTTTCAACCATTCGATTAAATCTCAACGGCTTAAAAAAGAACCGTACCGGTAGAGACCTGGTATCTATCACAGACTCATCCTTTTAAAATAGACATCCAATCTAATATAATTGAGATCACTTATAAATTAAAAAAATAATAAATTGGATTGTAAATTTGACGGGACGGTTTCACTATTACTTGGATCTGATAAACATCCCAGGTCAATTTAAAAAGTGTCTAGGGGGGCCAGGGGGCGCCGGGCTGGCTGGGGGCCCGGGGGCTGACTGGGAGGGGGGGACTGGGCTGGGGTGTCAGTCACCGGGGCTGGGGGGGCTGGGGGGGCGAGGTGGGGAAGAGAGAGAGAGGGGAAGAGAGAGAAGAGAGAGAAAGGGGAAGAGAGAGAGAAAGGGGGGTCGCCGGCAACCGGAGTTGGGACCGGAGATGGGTCACTGGGGCTGGGGTGGTCGGGGACGTCGGGGCTGGGGGGGCCGGGGTGGGGAAGAGACAGAGAGGGGAAGAGAGAAGAAAAGAGATAGAAAGGGGCGCCGGTGGCCGGAATAAGTGCCGGAGGTGGGTCGCCGGCTTCGGGTGAGTCGCGGGCGTCGCGGTGGGTCGCCAGCGTCGGTCGCCGGTGGTGGACAGGTCGTCGGCGGCTGGGAAGACTTGGGGTGAGAAAGTTTATATGAGGTAAGATCTATGATAACAATGGTATATCTATAATATATTAACCGTTCGATTAAAATCTAACGGTTAAAAAAGAGCTCTACCGATAGGGTCTTTGGGAGAGGCTCTACCACAGTCTCTCCCTATATGTATATATTTTTCCCCAATATAGGGGGAGGCCGGGGGAAGGGGGCAGGGCCGGGGCTGGGGGTCGGCGGGAGGGAGGGGAAGAGAGAGAAGGGGGAAGAGAGAGAGGAGAAGAGAGAGAGAAGAGAAGAGATAGAAAGGGGAAGAGAGAGGGAGAGGGGGGTCGTCGGGGGGGGGGGGGTGGGTGCCGGGGGAGGGTGACGGCCGGGGGAGGGTGGTGGCCAGGGGTGGGGGCCGGCGGGAGGGAGGGAAGAGAGAGAAAGGGGAAGAGAGAGAAAATGGGGTCGCCGGCTGCGACGGTCGGCGTCCGGGGCTGGGGTTCCGGAGGTGGCTGGAGTTGGGTCGCCGGCGTCGGGGATGAGTCGCCGACGTCCGTCGCCGGCGGCGGAAAGATCACCGATATCCGTCGCCGGCGGTGGAAAGATCGCTGACGACGGAGAAGAATTTAGGTGGGAATGATTGTGTGAGGTTAGATGTATGATAAATATCATACACCATCAACATTTGAACCATTTGATTAAATCTTAACGGTCTAAAAAAGGACTCTGCCGATATTGACTCTCAGAAGGTCTCTACCACAGCCAAACCCTAATAAACAATAACAGATCTTTATTATTATTTTTTAAATTAATTATTCTTTTCCATTTTTACTCATTTCTCTCTCATCTCCTTTATCTCTCATCTCTTTCTCTGTATATTCCGACCGGCGAGGTACCACTCCGGCTGGTGGAGTCAGGCGATGACGGCGAAAGAAATTGGGTGGCCCAAAGACCGTCGCAATCTCGACGACGGCGACAGAGAGGTCACGAGTCGTGGCGGCGGCGGCGGCGGCGGCGGCAGCGGCAGCGGCGGAGGTTCGAGATCGATCGTGCGTTGCAATTACCACAGAGGTTGCGATCTCTGACAAAAAAATCGCGAGATCGCGATTTCGCGTTGCTCGCGAGCGAACCCAGCCCCTTCGTCGTCGTCGGCAGTGGCAAAGGATCTCCAACCATCCCCGCGGCTGTTTCGCGACCAGATCTCAAAGGCGAGGGGATCACGACCGCCACCAGATCTCGACGGCGATGAGATCGCACAGTTAGGTTCGAGAGCATGAGCTGATACCAGTCTCTATTTTCTCTCTCCATCGTCGGGGAGGTTCGAGCTTCGACGCGAGCTGCGAAGATGGTGGCTATCCCTTTGTTGGTCTCTATTGTGCCCTTTTTTTTTTTTTTTTGGCAGGGACTGCTCCCTCCGCGGGTGTTCGTCGGCCGGGCAGCGAGGGTGGTCCGGCCAGGTTGGGGTGGGTTAGGTACATTTTGGGTTTTTTCGGCTGAATTTGAGTTGGGATTATTTTACAATAAAATCATCATTTGTGTTGGATTTTGTTAAAAAAAGAAAAAGAAAAAAAATTTTAGTCCAGATTGCTGCGAAACAGCCGGAGAAAATTGCGAAAGCCATTCTCCGGTAGTGAGATCTATCCTCCGTTTTGTGAGATCAAAGATTCACTGCTTGCTTCCGACGATGACGAGATCTATTCTCTACTTGCTTCCGGAGATTGGATCTTCGTCAACTGCATGCTTATCTCTTCTTTGACGACTGTTACGATTTTCCGATTGTCGCTATCGTTAGTGACGGCAATGGCACAGGAGAGCGAAAATAGAGGGAGAGAGAATAGGATGGGGGTAAAACGGGAAATTTAAGGGAAAATAGAAGCTGAATATGCTATAATTTTCTACTTTTTAAAAAACTGGTATTTTGTTAAATCACACTCTTAATATATGCTGTTTTGTTAATTCACCCAATCTAAAATGCATATACGCGGGTTTAGGCCAAGTAGTTTTTTCAACTAAAACTGTGTGTATATTTTGAGTGTTTGTGGTATGATAACAAAAAAAATATATTAATCGATGCATCAGAAGTTAATATTTATGAGTGAATATATTTTTTTGGTGAATGAATATATTTTAATTATATATTGGTTGATTTTGATATTAAAGTACATGTTTTATTACAAATATTCCTGTTAATCTCTTGCTAATTATATTATCTTGAAATTCATATTTTAGTATGGATTCTTTTCTTACACGTAAAAAGTAATATACTTTCGTTATACAATGTGTCCTCATCCACTTTAGATCCTCTCTCTCTTTTAAAAACCAGTCCTACAATTTCCTTCTTGGTTCCGTGTATAGAGGTTTATGTAGTCTCATTTGCGATCCAAGTCCATATAGTAACAAAATATCAGTTAAATTTGGTCACGAATGATTAGCAAAAAAAAAAAAAAAAAAAAAAAAAACCTTAGATAAGAATTATTTTGGAATAAAAACCAACGATAATGTTATTTTGTCATTAAAAAAAAATTTAAAAAATTGCATATTGATCTGTTATGCATAATGTTATTTTCATCGCAATATATGCGCCTCTATTTTTGGTAGAGTAGAAAAGGAAGATAAATGAAGATGGAGGAGGGATTTTAGAGATTAAATAAGCTGTTTGGTAAAAAGAAAAATTGGGAAGAAAATAAGTTCTAAATACATGACACCTAGCATTTAATCTTTCCAACCTTGAAAAGAAAAAGGATGAGGAGAAAGTTTGATCACCAAAAAAAAAAAAAAAAAGTATGGAAACTAATTATTTTAAACTCAATTCATATTCATCTTTTTATTAATATAAGGATATAAAATACACTATATTCATCCTTCTTTTTTATTTTCTTCATCTATGTCACTTAACTTAGTATCTCGAGCATAAAAAGCACATTAAATAATGTGAATTGACATTACCATAATTAAATTTAGAAAAAAAATCAAATAATAAAAATCAAATATCAAAATTTGATACTTTATTATATCTCGGGATAAATTTATCCCTACGTATAATAATCGTCAAATTTCATATTACAAATAAAACTGTATTCGAGAATAGTTTTTTTTTTTTTTTTTCAAATACGAAAATTTTGTTTTGACATCTGACTATAACATTACGTCAGAATTTCACACGATTTTGAGTGGGACACATGATTAAGATGGTTGAAATTAAAATTTGCTAATCCTGGTGGACCCCATCTCCAATTTTTAACGAGACCAAAAGGAATTAATGTGGCTGCTTCCTTGTTTTGCTCAGTAATTGAATCATCTGATTCACTGTCTGCACTACTCTATCAAGAAATGTGAACATTTACTACCCTGAGATTGCACACCGGTGATGAGTTGGGCCTTGTCTTGTCTTATTAATTATAGAGTGCCACGTGGTTGGTTGAGAAAAATGTACTGTGTGTCCAATTAATCTTGGCCCCACAAATTTATTTTTAACTGCTTAGATAACCAGCAAAGATTGATTACGCAACTATACATGATACATATCTATCAACCTTTTATCTTTACGTGCTATTTATATCTATTATTATTATTATGGAGCCTAGGTCGGTCAAGTATGGTAATCCGAATTACAGGGGTCGTCACTCTTGTTTTTTATTCAACTCGGTCGACGATCTCTCGGAAATAGAAAGTTACGAGTTTAACACTGTACGTTGTTCAAGGAATGAAGAAAAAACAAAAATTAAAAAATTAAATATTATATAATAAAAATAATTAATTAAAATATAGATTATAGGAAAGGAAGAAAAAATATAAATAAAAAAAATTGAGTATTATATAATAAAAATAGTTAATTAAAGTATAGATTATAATTACAATAAATATATTTTTTTAAAAATTTATTATTATAATATTAAAGTACATATATTCATATTTATAAGCTTAATTTTTTTGAAATTAAAAAGTTTAAATAATAAATAAAATTAAAAAATTTTGAAAAATCAAATGGATAACAAAGTACCAATTAAATTAACAAATAAAATGAATATAAATTTTAAAAATTTATTTCTAAAGATTATAGATATAAATATAAAATAAACTTATTAAACATTTTGTTTAAAAAAAAAGAAGAAAAAAAAAAAGAAGTTAAAGACTAAAAAAATAATAATATCAAATATTAAAATAAAATATTAAGTGTAAGAATTGTTGTGAATAGCATAAAATATATTAATATATTGTTATTAAAAAAATCAGAAAGAATAAATTAAATTAAAAACTTTTAAACTTAAATAGTCAAAAAAATTTAATAACTGTTGGGGTTAGACTTCGTCTTCCCTTTAAAACATTAGCTTTAACAGTTTGCCTGACAAACGGCGAACTCCCGATTTCATTTCGGATATCATTATAGTTGGCCAGCCCCAACTCATTGATCCATTCGAATCTCGAACGTCGATCGCTCACACAAATGGGCCAGACCCATAACGATTCTAAATCATTTTGATGTCTGCGAACGTTTATAATCGAACATCGAACGTTCAGATCAAACATGATTTTTCGTTCTGATTGAATCTCAAATAAGCCATGAACGATGGATTATAAGGACAAAGCCTTGTCTCCTATTTACCGTTCGTCGCTCGTTCATAAAACAAGTAGTTGGGCCAGCCCTAGCTCCTGTTACCATCGAACCTATGATGGGTAATGATGTGCCATATCTGTTATGGAAACTGACAAATATATAACTACCAATGGCTGCACATTAGTAACCGCTGAGGCCCATTATCTGCGATTCATGCGGGTAACTACCGAATCCATGTCATGACACGTGTCCCAAGGATAATAAGCAGTAACCGTTTGCTATCAGTTACGGGTTCAGGCCCACCGATCTTCCTCTATAAATAGTGGAAGTCCCCCCTTGACAAGGGGATCTCTCTCGGAATTCAGTATTCATACTTCTCTAAACCAGTATATTACTTCTCATTCTGTAAAAATTAACAGTTTCCCCTGTATTCAAAAACCTCCAAATACAGTGAAGAAATATCGATTACAGAGGACGTAGCACTCGTTGGGCGAACCTCTCTAAATTGTGGTGTTGTTAATTCTATGATGATTTCATTTATTTCATTATTTTCATATCGGGTTGTTTATGAATTTCATTGACAATTTCCAAGGGCCCAACATATTCTGATTTATCAGTATTGACTAACTCCGGTTAAAATTTGACAGTAGATATCCAGCATCTACAATAACTTAAGTAAATTAATTAAATTTAAAAAAAATTAATTAAATCAATAAATAAACCTAGAAATTGATTAAATATTTTAAAAAATTTTAATTTTAAATAATAATATTAATATATGACATAAATAATAATTTAGCTATAATAATTATAAATATACATTTTTGATAATTATATTTCATTACAATAGAAAAATTATCTATTGATTTTTAATTTAATTGTAATTTTATAGGCTTTTTTATATATTTTAGAATTTCTGTAAATTATTATTTAATTTCAAATTTTTTAGTTAGTTTGTTTCTTTTGAATATTATAATTCAATTGTATTAATTTATTCTTTAAATGCATTATTTTTTTTCGTTAAATTTTTATTAATTCAATAATTTAAAATTTTCAAATATTATTAAACGTATATAATTTTATTTTTTATAATTGGAAATAATTTAATAAAATATAATTTTTTATCATATGATTTTTCTTTTTCTATTTTTATTTTTTTTAAAATTTATTTTAATGTAGATATAGATATATTTTACTTTCTCTTTCTCTCTATCTCTATATGTCTTTCTCTCTCTCTCTCTAATGACTGGTCAATGCCAAAAGGGCAAAACCAGTAAGTCATTCTGCAGCCGGGAAAAAACAGGGGAATTGAAGGATAAAAATGTCATTTTACTGTACAGTCACTGTTTGGATACTGTAGATTATTGTAGCACACTATAGGTTACTACAGCAGAACAGTGAATGAAAAAAAACCCCAAAAATCACTGTATATTACTGTGCTGTGAACAGTAAAACTTTGCATCCTTTTAGTATATATAATAATGCCCTCTCCATCGTTAAGACTTCAAATGATCTTCACTTGGGTAACACAATTAAGTAGACATATATGCTCATTGTCGAGGAACTTCTTTGATCATTATATGAAATTAGATGGGAGGAGTCTCTATATTTTTTGCCCCCCGAATCTAATATCCGTACTCACTTCCAAATCGGAAGAAAAATAATAAAAGAGCATTCTTACTAATTTTTTCATCATTCTTTTCATATTAATAAATAATGGATATCTCATTCTTAAATATATTTTATATAGTACTTTTCGGAATATCTATAGAATCTTTTTAAATTCGTTTTCTAATGTATTATTATTAACATCATTTTTCTCATTTTATAATTTTCCGAACAAATTTTAAATTCCTTTTGTTTTCAAGAAGGAAAAGTTTTTTACACAAGAAAAATGTCATTTCTTGTTTTAAACAAAAATATTTCTCGTTTTTAAAATGAGTTTGTGAACCAAACCGGAAAAGTTTTCAATTTAAAAAAAAAATTTATTTCAATTCCATCCTTCATATCCTTCGTGAATGAAAAAAATTAGATAAAACAACAAATTTACCTTAAATAGTTTGTGAAAAAAATGTTTTATCCATATATCAAGCATACCAAAACCGTAAAAAACGTAAAATTCATTTTAAAACAAAATTCTTAATTTTATGTTTCATTTATTTAAAAACATTTTACATAATTTTTTGCCCCGAAGAACCAAAAAAAAAAAAAAAAATCAATATGGTCTCATGCATTTAGGATATTTTCGTTTTTTTTTTTTCCTTGATTCTTTTGTCTATAAAGTGTGTGAAGAGATAAAAATTAAAAAAACTTTTTAAAATTCAAAATATAGCTTTGTAGTTTCTAAATAAAAGGATCAATTGATAGATAATTAAAACTATAAGCAATGATTATGTAATTAATCCGTACTACAAAATAACTGACTAATAAGATACTTTTTTCTTAACTTAAAGACACTACTGTTTTCCTTTTTCCTTTTTTTTTTTAAGGCTTCATAATTTTATTTTACGTACTCCTCGGAAGATCTTTTTACTAATCTTATCATAAAATTTTCTTTGCGATAATCTTGTTTAATTGTCATTATTTGAATTTTTGAGAACATTCTCTCTCTGGTTTTTTTTTTTTTTTTAAATGAAAGTTACTTTTGAGACTTTAATGTCACGTTTGGTAGGATAGGGAAAAAGAAGAAAGGAATTGGAGAGAGGGACATTTGATGACGAATGATACAATAGCGTGATTGATAAGAAAAGAAGAGGAGAGAAAATATCGTGGATGATTGAAAGTTTTGAGGTGGTTCACCAAGTTTTATCCTACTAATGTTGAATGGTGATTTGTACGATTGCTTTAGTGAGAGAGAGAGAGAGAGAGAGAGAGAGAGAGTGAGAGTGAGAGTGTGTTATAAAAGAGAACATCTCTAGATTTTAACCCAATTATATTTATATATAGATATATATAATCTTTAATTTTAATCAAATTATATTTTTTCACCTTAATTTTTATTTTTTTTAATGAAAAATCAATAAAATTTATAATTAATTTTTAAAAAGTTAATTAATTCAAATTTAAAATTTTTATTTTATCTTAAAATCAACCCAAATATCAAACTAACCCATAGTTTGAATTAGATAAATATATAAGATTAAAAATTCAAATCTATTTTTCATAATTTTCTTAATATTTAATGCAAAACATAAATCTATTTAACAATGACATCATTATGTTGTCCTTGTTTTTAAATCATATATTATAGGGTTAATTTCATTAATATCACATGTATGAATTTTATTATTAAAATAGCATCAATTTTTTTTTCTTTCATTTCTAATACTGTCACGTCATCAATCCCTTTTTTGGTAGATATATAAAAATATATATGCCCTCAGCCAACCCTAAATTGATATTTTCCCCACTTTCACGCCCCTCACCCCCTTCCCCCTGTCGACAATAGATAAGTCATAGTAGTTCTAAATTTAAACTTTTTCTTTCCTCGTTTTTCTCTCATTGAAGCCTCACGAATTGTCTCTGCACCATTACCTACTAGTCTAAGCTCACTCTAAGTCCAACAAATCTCTCCTCATCTTTGCTCACTCTGTTAAACTGACCATCTCTATCCTCGTCAAAGTTGAGCCGAAGCTACTAGATCTGCTCCTAGTCCATTTGAGTAGACCTCTTCCCACTTCCAATCAGAAAATCTGAGGTAATGTTGCTTGTTATTTGGTTTTATTCGTTACTATATGCTTTAAATGGGTATGCATTTTGAATTATATTATAAAAAATGATTCTCTGTTAAACTTTTGAGGATAAGTTATCGGCCTCTTATAGCACCTGTGGGTAGTAAGATAGATTTCATGTGCTTTGTGATATTTTATTACAATATTTCTTGTTACCAAAAAATTCCTGAACTAATAATGATAAACAACATAGTGACCGTTTGGTCATCATACTGATGACCAAGTCGGTCAATAATATTTTTACTAAATGGAAGTCATGATTTTGACCATAACGAAAAAAAAAAATTTACATTTCATTTGATAGTGTAACCAAAATGGTCATCGTCATAATCACTAACAGGAGTAACAACTGGGATTGTAAATGACAAATTAGAGTTTTGATCACATTTGAGAGTTGAACGATACTAGTCATGTCCATAATGACCAAAAGGTCATTTCCATAATGACCAAAAGGTCAATTTTATTATGACCTATGTGCGAATGGAAAATCTATATAAATTGATGAAGGGGTCTTAAAACAAAAATTTGAGTTGTCATACGTTGTGTACAATGGGAAAATTACATGTAATTAACCTCCAAATTTTCTCTCGACACACCTCTCAATGTCGAAAAATATATTGTAATTAATTGGTTTTCAACCACTGGTGGGAGATGAGTAGACCTTACATATTTCATACCGGTTATTAGGCAGAACTCGTTGATGGAAAATCTGCCAAAGTCTTCACTAACCTCAAAGCATAAAGTATCACCCATCCCTAAATGATCCGTCAGTCGCATTACAATGTTGTGGAAGACCTGCCTAACCCAACTAAGAGTTTTTAAAATCAGAACTGTTGAATGCATGACTGATGGATGACGGCCTCGTACTGTCAGGGAGACAACCATTGTCTCAATTTATTACATGTCTCCGTAATGTTAATGAAAGTATTTATTTTCATCTGGGTAATTTCACTATCCGGTACGCGTCAAATATATTAAACCTTTGATAATATTAACGATAACATAAAAGAGTAATTATATTTATGACTGTGAAGTAATCATACAAATGACCTGACATAAAATCACAGAAATATAAAAATTAATTAATTGATGACCAACAAGCATCATGAAAATGACCAATAAGTCATCATGAAAATGACCATCCGGAAATAACATAAAACTGAATAATTATTATTGTGACCAACAAGTCATCATGAAAATGATCATCCGGAAATAGTATAAAATCGAGTAATTATTATTATGACCAACAAGTTATAATGAAAATGACTATCCGAAAATAACTTAAAATTGAATAATTATTATTATGACTAACAAGTCATAATGAAAATGACCATTCGAAAATATTAAAACTGAGTAATTATTATTATGACTAAAGTCATAATGAAAATGACCATCTGAAAATAGCTTAAAACTGAGTAATTATTATTATGACTAACAAATTATTATAAAAATGACCATCCAGAAATAACTTAAACTGAGTAATTACTATTATGGCTAACAAGTCATAATGAAAATGACCATCCAAAAATAACGTAAAACTGAGTAATTATATTTTGACTAGAGAGTTATTACAAAAATGACCATTACAAAAATTACAGGATGATTACAAAATAAATAACCAGCCACTGATATCAACTACAATTAAACAAACATCAACGAAAACCAAAATATTAATATAAACCAAAACATTAAATTTTACAAACGGATGGTTTATGTTATAAAATTAGATAAAAATACAAATTTTATGTATTTTAAGCAAATTTTTTTCAACAAATAAATTAGAAATGTGGAATCTCATAAAAAACACATATAATAATGAAAATTCTTTTTTATATAATCAATAAAAATTGCAAACCTCCTAAATTACAATGCATGTTCTTACCGAAAAATATTAAAAATATAAACTTTTTAAACATAAAAATAAAAATCAACTTTTTTGCCTCCTCAACTTCCAATATCTTCTCTTCTACGGTACTTTTCAACTTCTTTGAATCCTTACTTCGATTTCCCCCTGCTTTCTCTTCAACCCTTCATCGGACACCATTCTCTTGATCTCTGGTGCTAGTTTTTTAAAACTTTCCTCGTCCGATGACCTTTTATATACCGAAGCTATTACTCAGACAGACCTTCTTTTGAGAGTTATATTTTTCTCGGACATTTTCATGAATTTTTGATATGGGTAATTTTTTTTTTAGTTTTCTTTCTATCTTATTTTTTATGGGAGAGACTGTGGTAGAGTCTCTCCCAAATGACTCTATCGATAGAACCCTTTTTTAACCGTTAGCTTTAATCGAACGGTTGACATATCAAGGATGTACCATTGTTATCATAGACCTTACCTCATATAAACTTTCCCACCCCAAATATTATTCGTCGCCGGCGACCTTCCCGCCGTCGCCGGTAACCCACCTCCGGCCCCACCCTCGGCAGCTGGCGACCCCCTTTCTCTCTCTTCCCCTCTCTCTTCTCCTTTCTCTCTCTTCTCCTCTCCCGCGGCGACCCATCACCGGCCCCACCCCCGGTCGGTCGCCGACGACCCCCTCTCTCTCTCTTCCCCTTTCTCTCTTTTCTCTTCTCTCTCTCTCTTCCCCCGCGGCCCTACCCCCACCCGAGGCCCCCTCCCCCGGCCTCCCCCCACCACCCCGACACCTCCCCCGACGACCCCTTGGTACCCTTTCGACGACCCCACCGACCCCCTCTTTCTCTTCCCCTTTCTCTCTCTTTTCCTCTCTTCTCTCTCTCTCTTCCCGGCCCTCGACCCCCTACCCCCGGCATCCCCGCAATCCCCACCCCCGGCCGCCCGGCGCCCCCCCCCCCCCCCCCCAATCCCACCCACCCTACTAGTAGCGGGTGGGGGTGGGATGGGGGGGCGCTGGGCGACCGGGGGTAGGGGGGCTGAGGGCCGGGAAGAGAGAGAGAGAGAGAAGAGAGGAAAAGAGAGAGAAAGGGGAAAAGAAAAAGGGGGCCGGTGGGGTCGTCAGGGGGGTGCCGGGGGGTAGGGGGAGGCCGGGGGAGGGAGAGAAAGGGGAAGAGAGAGAGAGAGGAGAGAGAAGAGAAAAGAGAGAAAGGAGAAGGGAGAGAAAGGGGAAGAGAGAGAGAGAAGGGGGTCATCGGCGGCCGGCCGAGGGTGGGGGTGGGGCCGGTGGTGGGTCGCCGCGGGAGAGGAGAAGAGAGAGAAAGGGGAAGAGAGAGGGGAAGAAAGAGAGAAGAGAAGAGAGAGAGAAGAGAAGAGAGAGAAAGGGGGTCGCCGGCGGCCAGCCGGGACAGGGGCCGGGGGCGGGTCGCTGGCGTCGGGGGTGGCGCTGGCATTCATCACCAACGGCGGGAAGGTCATTGGCGATGGAGAATACTTGGAGTGGGAAAGTTTATATGAGATAAGGTTTATGATAAAAATGATACACCCCTGATATATCAACCGTTCGATTAAATCTAATAGTTAAAAAAAAACTCTATCGATAGGATCATTTAAAAGAGATTCTACCACAGTCTTTCTCATTTTTTATTATTCCTCCCAAACCGAGTTTTAGGACAAATAACTTGGCAACATCTATCTCTCTCTCTCTCTCTCTCTCTCTCTCTCCAAATTTAAACACCCGGATTCAAAATCAGACGCCGTGCTGTCCACGTTACCAAAAATGTCAAGTTCAATCACAGTCACATTTGTATATTTTCTGACAATGGTCTGCCCAGTTATTGCATAGCCGAATTGTACATTTGTGACAGAGAAATAAATGAATCGGAACTACTTCAAAGTAAGCCAGTTTGTATACAATCTTATACATATATATATATATAGTTTCGGTGTATATACATATACACATATACACGACCGAATCTATCAGTAGACATTACCACCCCTAACATGGGCATTAACAGCATTTAAGGCTCTCAACTACAAAGTTTGACTCATGAGCAAAACAAAAGCATTTAATTTTGCCAACTACTCCCCAACCAATAGCCAATAAACAATCCAAAATCACACATTTTCTTCCCATTTTTTGGCCTATAAAATCACCCCCCCACCAACGAGCCTTTGCCACGCTTCACACAAATCTTCTCAAGTGAAAAAAAAAAAAAAGGCCCTAGCCAGTCATCACTCTTTCAGTAGAACTTTTTTTGGTCCATCTTTTTCATTAGCTAGCAACTATGGCCATCAGCCCCACATTCGCCAAGATTGCCTGCGTTGTGGTCCTTGCCATGGTGGTGGCTGCCCCGGCCGCCGAGGCGTTGAGCTGCGGCACGGTGTCAACCAAGCTCACGCAGTGCATCGTCTACGCTAGGTCCAAGGGCGGGCCTGTCCCCCCTGCATGCTGCAATGGGATTAAGGCATTGAACTCCTTGGCCAAGACCCCCCAAGACCGCAAGGACGCTTGTGCCTGCCTCAAGAGCGCTGCCGGTAGAATCAGCGGGCTCAACCTCGGCCTCATTGCCGGACTTCCCGGCAAGTGCGGTGTCAGCATTCCTTACAAGATCAGCCCTTCCACCGACTGCAACAAGTATACTACTCCTTACTTTTTTAGTAGATATTAATACCACATTTTATTAGTAGATGTTAATAATTAGTTACATATTTGAATCTGCAGGTTTTTCAAATTAAAAGTTAAAAAAAAAAATGGAGGAACTAGAGAATTAATGTAGAATAGTCTTCTCAACACATCTATATTTTAGAGAAAAAAAAATGCTTCCCACTCTAATCTCTTGTGATTTTTTCTTTTGTTTTGCAGGGTGAGCTGAAGTTATTGAAGATCACTATTTGCAATTTTCAGCCATGGGAGAAATATATATATATATATATATATATTATTACGTATAGTATATGAGAATAAAGTGAGTGTGTGTTCATGCGGCCACCCTACGCATGTAATTGGCTCCTCTCTAGGGGAGTTGTAACGTTTTATGGATTTTTAGTTGTAATTTTATCTGCAACGGATCATTAATATTTATGTATCTTTTAGCTAGTTTATGACTAAAGTGCTTTCTTCTCTTTTTCAAGTGCATGAGAACCGTTATGCTTTCCTCCATTATAATTTTAGAGTGCGAGTGACAGCTCCTGCTTAAATTTTTTGTTATTTTCATTTTTACCCCAAGAATTATAATTTTTATAATTTATCCTTACTAAAATTTTAAAAATCCTCAACAGTCTCTCTTTGTCCCCGTAAGGAAAAAAAAAAAATCTCACATAATCCCTATGAAAATTATTTCTATAAAAAATATATACACTTTTATTACTTTGCCTTTACTAAATTAAAATTCTCACATAAATCCACTAATATTAAAAATTCTTAGCCCCCTATAAAATTTTATTTTATCTTTACAAAAAAAAATATTTAGCATACTCCTTCATTTAAATATACTTGGGACTTCGTCCCAGCTCGCAAATTCACGAATCAAATCAAATATACAGTTGATGAAGTTTAACCTATTATTTTAAAATTAAGAAAGATTAATACAATCCAAATTGGATTATGATTACTACATCAATAGAATCCAATTTTTATGGAAAGAAAAACTAAAATAAACAAAAGAATCGAGATATTAAAGTAGGCAAATAAGAGTTTAACTCGAGATAATAAATTAACAAGGTTTTGGAATCCATCACGTAGCAGTTCTTTAGTTATCAATTAATTTCCAAATTAAAGAGATAGCTCAAAATTAATCTATTCATCCTATCGATTTAATAATTAAGTCCAAACTAAATAAATCTTAGATAGGAATTTTTTTTCTCTTAACAAATAATTTCTGGAATGTTCCACGTATCAAATCAAACAAATTCATATCGATCTTTAAAGAAGATTAATGATATTTTATATATGATGACAAAAATCTCAATTTTTATTATTAAAAAAAAAGAATAATGAATATTTAGGACCACGTTAAGAAAATAATCCAATAAAAAATGGAATTACTTCATCAAATAGGGTTTTATTCTCAATTTTAGTAAAAGAAAATTAGAAAATTGTTGAATCCTTACCTTTTCTTTTTGCTATACCTCTTTCTTGTCTTCTCTGCCCTCTTATTGTTGACATACTTTCTTCTTTCTCTCCAAGTCACATGGTGCATGTATAAGAAAATGGGTTTGACGTCCAATTATTGTCATCACTTGTGTAATTTATTTATTTATTTTTTTGATAAATACATCACATGTGTAATTGATGTTTTGAGCCAAAAACGAACCAAAAAAAAAACAAAAAACAAAAAACTTGTGTATTTGATGGGCTAAGCTTTGCATTGGGCTGACTTTAGAAAAATACCACAACTTCAAGTCTGGGATTGATTTTCATCACACAACAAAGTTTATGGAGAATTCGTAAAACATTTACCCCTTTTTTTTTTTTTTTTGGTTATTTCCTCTAATGTCCCCTGAACTTTTAGTTTAAAATTAATCCCTAATTTTTAGTTTTATACGTCACATTATTTCAAACTTTTATATTGGTATGAAAATGACCCATATATTGATATTTCATCAAAAACTGAATATAAATTAAACAATTTCATATCATAAAAGCTTTAATTAAGGTTAAAATCAAAATTAAATATTTTTTAGGGAGACCGATCATCAAAATAACTCTATGATGTAAAGTTTGCACTATACATATTTGATTAAAGTACAATTTGTTTGCAAAATATTTTCGGCTTAGGTATAATTTCCTTTTAAAATATGTTTGCATAAATAAAGCTCATGTGATGCCCGTTTAATTTATGTATAATTTTGTTAACTAATATTGATCGAGGAACCGTTGCGTAACAGAAAAAAATAATTCAGGGAAAAATGATGTATAAAATCAAAAATTAAGAATCAAAATAAGATAGTGTATAATCTAAGGGTATTATTATTATTATTTTTGTGCCATAACCCATCTGTAGGTTCTAAAGAAAAAAGAAAACAAAAAAACAAATGCAAAACAGTGTTTCTTAAAACTTTTTCATCATTCATTTGATTTTCAAAAAAAAAAAATCTCATTTTCAAATTTACCTTATATAGTACTCTTTTGAATCATTTTAGAATATTGTTAAAATTTTCACCAGATACATTATTTTTATTATTATTTTTTCTCATTCAAACAAATTTTATTTTCAAAATTTTTTTTACACATATAAATATTATCTCATTCTTAAAATAATATAACTTTCTCATTTTAAAAAAGAAACTTTTTCTTTGTGAAAATAAACACGGTATCTAAATGGGAAGAGTCTGTGGTAGAGTCTCTCTCAAATGACTCTACCGGTAGAGTCCTTTTTTTAACCGTTAGATTGCACCTATCCTTTTTTATTATCGCCTTGAGCAGTTTCTTGAAAACTCGCTTCGGATTTAATCGAACCGTTGACATATTAGGGATGTACCATTGTTATTATAGACCTTACCTCATATAAATTTTCCCACCCCAAGTATTCTTCGTCATAGGCGACCTTCTCTCTGTCGATGACCCACCTCCGGCCCTAGCCCCGGTCGGCCAGCGACTCCCCTTTCTCTCTCTTCTCTTCTCTCTCTCTTCTTTTCTCTCTCTTCTCCTCTCCCGCGGCGACCCAACACCCGTGACCCACCCCGGCCGGTAGGCCGTCGATGACCCCCCCTCTCTCTTCTTTTCTCTCTCTCTCTTCCCCTTTCTCTCTCTTATCTTCTCTCTCTCTTCCCCCGCGGCCCTCCCCTACCCGAGGCCCCCCTCCCCCAGCCTCCCCCCACCCCCCCAACACCTCCCCCGGCGACCCCATCGGCCCTCTCTTCTTTCTCTTCCCCTTTCTCTCTCTTTTCCTCTCTTTTCTCTCTCTTCCCGGCCCTAGGCCCTCCACCCCCGGCCGCCCGGTGCCCCCCATCCCACCCCCACCCGCGACTGGTAGGGTAGGAGTGGGATGGGGGGACACTGGGTGGCCCGGGATGGGGGGGCCGAGGGTCGGGAAGAGAGAGAGAGAGAGGAGAGGAAAATAGAGAGAAAGGGGAAGAGAAAGAGGGTGCTAGTGGGGTCGTCAGGGGGGTGCTGGGGGGTCGCCGGGGGATGTGCTGGGGGGGTGGGGGGAGGCTAGGGGAGGGGGGCCTAGGGTGGGGGAGAGAGATAGAAGAGAAGAGAGAGAAAGGGGATGAGAGAGAGATAAGAGAGAGAGGGGAAGAGAGAGAGATGGGGTCACCGGCGGCTGGCCGGGGGTGGTGCTGGTGGTGGGTCACCGCGGGAGAGGAGAAGAGAGAGAAAGGGGAAGAGAGAGAAAGGGGAAGAGAGAGAAAGGGCATCGTCGGCGGCCGGCCAACCGACCGGGGTTGGGGCTGGAGGTGGGTCGCTGGCGTCAGGGGTGGGTCGCTGGCGCGAACGCGGACAGCCGAAAGGTCACCAGCAACGGAGAATATTTAGGGTGGGAAAGTTTATATGAGGTAAGATCTATGATAACAATGATATACTCCTGATATATCAACCATTCGGTTAAATCTAATGGTTAAAAAAAAGACTTTACCGGTAGAGTTATTTGGGAGAGACTCTACCACAGTCTCTCCCATTATTATTATTATTATTTTTCATTTTTGAAACTAATTTGGCAAGAAAATTTTCTATGCATGCGTGCAAAATTTCTGAAAACTTTTCTTAGGGTTTGTTTGGAATAATCACTCATTTTAAATTAAATTGTACTTTTTTCATTATATTTTTTATTTTTTTCTAAAAAGGTTTTTTATTTTTTCTGAAAAAGTCAATAAAAATTACTATTCAAACTAAAAAATCTCAAGTCAATTCAAACTGAACTCATTCACCAAACACCCATTTAATAAAAAAAAAAAAAAATTAAACCTGCATGTCCTGAATACGTCTTCTTTGTAGCTTCGGGAGTGGAGTGGGGCTGGGCAAAACCCAAAAGGAATGAGAGCACACAAATTCGACTCTAAAAAGTGAAGAAAACCACTTTCTTCTCTGAAAAAACACCAAATTCTGAATTTGGATTGCCCATGGATTCCCAAGAGACTCTCTTAGAGGAGCTTCTAAACGTCGAAGTTGAGATTCAAGACGTTGAAGGTCATTCTTCAAAACTTCTCTTCTTCTCTCTCTCTCCATTTTTTTTTTTTGGGCTGGTTCCTCACTATTTCGCTTTCGCTGCAGTTAGTGTCTGATTTTGTTTGAAATTTGAAACGCGGATTTTCATTAGAAAAATGGAAAAAAAAAGAAAAAAATTTTGATCTATATGATGATTTGTATTTGTGTATATAGAGTGTTTACGATGTCAATCAATGGAACTAGTAAATATTCTTCAGTGATAGAAGTAGGTCACACATTTTTATGCTGTTTGTAGGCAATGAAGTTCTTTCCAAGTCGATTCCGAAAATGGCTGTTTTGAGAATTCAAGGAAATGAAATTGGAGCTTTAGAAAATTTCTGAGTTGACAAGCACCTGAATTTGTGTTTATTTTTTATTTTTTGGTTAATTATAAGTGATACAAAATTTTGGGATTAAGGTTGTGTTTGGGAAGAGAGAAAGTAAATAGAAAAGAAACAAAGATATAATGTGAGAAAAATGGAGGGGAAGGGAAGGGGAACCCTTCTCTTACTGTGTTTGGTATGAATTCCCTCCTATAACCCCCTCAATAACGGGAAAGATTAAAATCGGGGTTTATTTGAAGGATTTGAGATTACTCACCCAGTCCATTCCGTCCTCTTTTCCCTCCTACCAAACAGCTGTAGGTCCAGAAATCCTTTCACTAATCGTCTCGCCCCTATCCCTCCTTCCACTTTTTCCTCCCTCCAAACAAGCTCTAATGGTATTTAAGCTTTTGTTTATGTTCTGCATTTTGATAAAATGCCCTCTTTCAATTCTTGTTTGCTTTCAGCTTCTCGTCTAGTTTTGTTGGAGTTGGATTTTATTACACACCTGGGTCGAAAATTGTGCTGACAAAAAAAAAAAAAAAATGACGTTGTAAAGATTTTTGTTTGTTATCTTATTCGATGCCTTGTGAACTGAACTCTACTTTGTGAATATTTTTTGATCCGTTATATCACAAGCATTTATCGACGCTATGGCCATCTTGTCGTTATGCATTTATGCTTAATATTCGATTTTCAGAACAAATAAAGATGTTGCTTGAAAGACAAGAGAGATTATATGACAGAAAATCTGAACTAAAGGCCCTGCTGGAAGCAACAAAAGGATCTGTGCACCAGGTTAAAGATGGTACTTCAACGACTGTGGAAAATTGGTCGGGGTCTTTTGCGTGGGATTCTGAAGTTGATAATGTTCGGTTCAATGTTTTTGGCATATCCACATATCGTGCCAATCAGCGGGAGGTGACTACCTTCTAGACATATTTTTTTAGCTTTATTTACTTAGTACGGATTTTCTGTGTACATGTATGGTTCTTTTAGTTCTTACTAAGATCTGTGTTTTTTTTGGGGGGCACACTTAGATATGGTATTGTGCATTTGACAACTTCTTACTAATAGAAATTCTAAAAAATACAATTTTCAGAATCTGTAAATCTTAGTGTTTCTGTAAGGGCAATTATCAATTCATTTTCTCCTCTTGAATTTCTTTTGGCTTGAAAAGTCATATATCAAGTTTTCATTAACAGCTGCTTCGGTATTAAATATGTTTTTTAAGAAGCAGAATTTCAGATGTTGCATGTTTCCACTTCTTTCTCATTGGTGTCACTGGATTTCTATATTTCCTTAATGTAGAATTCATTTTCTACTATATGAATGTTTCTCTCTTAGTTTATTTCTTGCTAAACTATTTTTTTCATTCAACTGTTACTATAAGAATGTTTCTCTCTTGGTTTATTTCTTGCTAAACTATTTTTTTCATTCAACTGTTAAGTGCCTTGTATTTCACCGTTTCTCATATTTTCCCTTCTATCTTTTCCTTTTTGTCAGGGTTGAATATTGATGCATGAGAAGTTCAAATTTTTCTTAATCCATTATTCTCTGCTCTATGTGTGAATTTACTGATACTGTTGTCAATTGATATCAGATCATCAATGCTGTCATGAGTGGAAGAGATGTTCTGGTTATTATGGCTGCAGGTGGTGGCAAGAGCCTTTGTTATCAGCTTCCCGCACTTCTTCGTAATGGAATTGCACTTGTTGTCAGTCCTTTACTTTCTTTAATACAGGATCAGGTGCTGGTGGTCTCATTCTTTCCTTTTAGACAACAGAGTTAATGAAAACCTCATTTTTTAAACTCTTAACCAGTTTCTTTGACTACAACCATGGTTTCAGGTGATGGGTTTAGCTGCTCTAGGCATTTCAGCAAATATGTTGACATCAACTACCAATAAGGATGAGGAGAAATTCATTTACAACGCTCTTGAAAAGGGGGACGGGGATTTAAAAATATTGTATGTTACGCCAGAGAAGATATCAAAGAGCAAGAGATTTATGTCAAAGCTTGAAAAGTGTCATAATGCTGGTCGTCTCTCTCTGATTTCAATTGATGTAAGTTTTGGCTCTCTATAAGTTATTCAGGACTCAAATCTCCTGTCTGCTTTATGGTATCCTAAATGGTGTCTGCAGAATGATTGTTTACCTCTGATTTTGATTGATGCAAGTGTTTGGCTCTCGATAAGTAGTTCAGGACTCTGATGTGATTGTATTAAATATATGAGTACGTTAACTAATGTGCCAAAATGCAATTGGTAGGCACCATTTAGGACACCAAAATCGAACAGGGGATCTCAATCTAATTGTTCATATTTGATTTAAAACCATTTATATCAATTTAACAATCTTGTATGTTGTCAATTATTGTTGATTCTTCAATACTCTGACATGTTAAATGGCTTGAGCCATGCCTAGTCCAGCATGTTCCGTGTGAGCTCAATAACTTAATTAGAGTTAATGTTCTTTTTTTGAAAATTAATCCTTCACAATTCTTTTTCAACTGAAAGACAAATAACAAATGTATACAAACATGTGTGTGTACGCCAATGCGTTTTACCCTTTGCCTTTAATATGTGGTCTTTCCCAAATCTATGCTTTATGTTTTGGTCGAGAGGAGAGCTTCTTTGAGGCATCCGTTTATGAACATGACAGTTAGGGATGGTGTGATGAAAACAAATCAAATGCATTTTAATTTCAGTTGTTTTTTGTAGTTTTCTGTTTCTATTTTCTGAAAGAGGGGGGGGGGGGGGGGGGGGGGGGGCGCGGGGAAGAAACAACTACAACAAAACACTGAAGTGAAGCAACTAAATAAATTGTGCTCCCAAGTGTTTAATGTTTTCGATTACTTTGCAGGAAGCACATTGCTGCAGCCAGTGGGGTCATGATTTTCGACCTGACTACAAAAACCTTGGTATCCTCAAGACTCAATTTCCCAATGTTCCTGTGATTGCACTGACTGTATGTCTTTTTCCTGCCCTTTTTATCTTATTGAACGAATCAAAGATGAAACATGTATTCGCAGTATGTTATTTCTAAATTGGTTTAGTATGTGATTTGCCTTACCTTTCACAGGCAACTGCTACGCAGAAGGTACAAAATGATTTGATGGAGATGCTCCACATTCCAAGATGCGTCAAATTTGTCAGCACAGTCAATAGGCCAAATCTCTTTTATACGGTATATACGAATGTTATGATCATGCGATTTGATTTTGATTCATGAGCTTAACTTCTGATTTTCCAAACTGCAGGTGCAAGAAAAATCTTCAGTTGGCAAGGTGGTTGTTGATGAAATTGCTGAATTTATTCAAGAATTTTACCCAAATAATGAATCTGGGATAGTTTACTGCTTCTCTAGGAAGGAATGCGAACAGGTCTGTTAGTGTTATTTGTTTTTTTAATTGATCCTTTTATCACTAATATGTGACACCATAAAGTTAATGCTGAAAATTCACACAGAGAAGGCTCATCAGTCGCTGCTGTTATTATGTATGTCTGCTTCATAAGTAAGCTGTCACTAAATAAAATAGATGGTCGAACTGACTTGCTAAATCTTAAAGTTTTATGCGTGTTGTCGATCTGTCCTGACGGGGCTATATATATAAAGTTACTCTTAGGTTCGCTACATTGTTAAAAATTACAGGTTGCGAAGGAGCTGCGTGCAAGAGGAATTTCAGCTGATTACTATCATGCAGATATGGATGTTAATGCTCGCGAGAAAGTTCATACCTGGTAAGATCATGCTTCTGATGCTTTACGGGAAAATTGCTATTTACAATCTGATCTTTTCTTGACAGTGAACACATCAAGTGATTTTTTTATGATACTCTGCTGCCTCTGTGTGTGTGTGTGTGTGTGTGTGGTAGAACTACACTTCTGTGATAACCTTTATTATTACATTAAATAAGCTTACAAATAACTTGCGTTATGCATTTTCTTTGATCAATCTAATTCTGAATGACTATGTATGTTTTACGACCCAGGTGGAGCAAGAACAAATTGCAGGTCATTGTTGGCACGGTATGTGAGCGTAGTCTTCTTTCTTTTCCAATTCTAAATTTTATCTTCGTTTAATTACCTGAATTTTCATCAGGTAGCGTTTGGCATGGGAATCAATAAACCAGATGGTTAGTAATTTAAAATTAGCTGTTTTGAATAGCTGTTTTTAGCTGCGGTAAAATAAAACTAATTTGTGAAATCATGTCGGGTGGATTCAACCATTAATATTTGGGAATCATTTATGTTGATTTCTGGAATATTCAGTTGGCTCTCTGGGTTAATCAGGAAGGGAAAATGCAAATTTTAGCAATTTGATTGTTATTTTGCATGTGTTGTGAAGCTCTAATTTATCTATTTTGTTGTTTACGAGGATAAATAAGCATGCACATTCCTTCCTGATACATCTAAGTTTCGGCAATTTGAAATTTATACATTCTGCGTGTATGCAAATATATATTTTTTGCTTTCGATTTAATTCAAGCAGTTGTTTATTGTCATTCCTTCCTTATTCTTCTATGTTTAATAGCCTAATTCGGGGATTTTAATTTTAAAATCTGTATACGGATGTCTAGCAATTTGTCTGTTCCTTCTATTACAATGTTATAGTACTTAGATTTAAAACTTGTTACCTGCTTGTAGTCAGGTTTGTCATCCATCACAGCTTGGGTAAATCAATGGAAACATACTACCAGGTTTTTCCACCTTTCAAGCTCGACTAAATTCTTAGAAACTTTTTCATCCCATAACGAACCTTGCTACAGGAAAGTGGTCGAGCTGGACGAGATGGTCTTCCTTCTCAATGCCTACTTTACTTTAGGCCCGCTGATGTTCCTAGGCAGGTAAAGTTTTTTTTTTTTTAATGTAAATAAGCAACAAGAGACTCCGGAGACTGGGAGTTGAAATGTGGGAAATTAGGGAATATCCGAGAAAGGAGGTTGAAAGTGTAAAGCTAGAAATTCTTTTAATTGACTGATGATAATTTGAAAATTGCAGAATTACACATCAGGATCATTAACTCTCCAAAACACCAATACCAATATAATTAACACATTTTTCCAAAAATTGAAGGTTTGGTAAGCCACACTAACAATCGACAAAAACTAGAATGACAGACTTCCTGACTACCAAACTGACATTTAGATTTCCCACATAATTTAATTATTGTTTTGCCTCACTTTTCTTTTAATATTTAGTTTTTATGTAGAATTTGTTATCCTATCGTTGTAATCTCTGAATTTTATTTGCAGAGTTCGATGGTTTTCTATGAAAATTCAGGACTGCAGAATCTTTATGACATAGTCCGGTACTGTCAGGTAATATGCATCTCACATTCTTCACATGTGGGTGTTGCTTATTTGATATCAGGCTTTTTACTCTTTTTATTTTTAATTTTTTTTTAATTTTCAAGTTAAAGATAAAGATGAATATAATTCGGTTGTTTGTTATGTTAAAGATTTTTTGAAATTGACTTGTTTTCTGTAGTTATTGGCTCAATTCTCAAGATTGCTTAATTTATTTTTACTTGACTTGCTTGGCTGTGAACAGTCAAATTTCTGATATTAGCATCGCTATAAGCAGAGATGGAGAAGGAACCTGTGGAAATTTAAATTTTCTCTAACAAAATTTCATGTATTGTGGAAGAAAGTAATTTTGATATAACGGATATTTGTTGTAAAAGCTATACACTTGTAGTTATTTCCTTTTTTATGGCTGTAAAATTCTATTCATGTAGTTTTTATGTATCAATGTAATTCCTGTCTCATGTTAGCTGTCCTAGCAGCTACTGTTTTCTTTAATTGATGTCCTTGGACTAGTAATCCATTTACATATTTTAGCCATGTGGTAAATCTGTACAAACCGAGATGTTTGGCTTGCATTCTCATGGGCCTCTTTTTCTTATTGCAGTCTAGAAGACAATGCCGTCGAAGTTCCATTTTCCGACATTTTGCTGAGCCACTACAGGACTGTAATGGTACCGTAATGTTATTACTTGTTGCTTTATACGTGCCAATTAGTGAACTACGATATCCTTTGGTAAACAATATCAATTGAGCGGCCGGTGTTCATACATGGTTATGAGAAACTTTTCTAGGTGTGTAGGTAGAAATTTTTTCCCCGGACTAGCCTCATTCGTTCTTATCATATATTACTGGGGTTGGGAAATAGATTTGCAATTTGTATTTGGATTTTGTTAGATTTCTTTCGAGTTGACCTCATTGTTTGTACACTGTTAACATGCATGCAGATTACTCTAGACATATTTTAATTATTTGTCTATTTGAGAACTTAATCCGAATATATATTGTTCCAGGAATGTGTGACAACTGTGCATTCTCAAGTGAGATCAAGCAAATGGATGCCACTTGTATGGTTCTATCACCTTTCGTTAAAAAATTTTATGAATGATTATAACAATCAGCTATTTCGTACTTTGCTGTCGTTCTCTCTTATCTATGGTTTCTCCTCGTGCATTTCTTCCAGTTGGTGAATTTTTATTGCAACTGTTATCTTTTGTCATCGTTTAACATGAAAATATATATGCAAAAGCAACCTTGTTTATTGGTTTGAGCCTCAAGTCCTCTGTATAAATGAGATAGATAAACTTGGCACGAACTTATGTTTCTAGAAAATTTCAATAATAATGTCTATTTCAGTTACGTTTATGAATTTTTTTTTTATTTTAATTTTTACAAATCTAGCATGATGATGTCGAGCTGGGTGCATGTGGGGATTATTTGCAGGTTATGCAAAGCTTATAATTTCTTTGCTGCAAGACGTACAAGAGAATGATCAGAGGTTAACAATGTTGCAGCTGGTTGATAAAATCAAAACTAAGCACAAGGAAGTAGGTGGGTATGTAACGTTAGTAAATCTATTATCAAATGCTAGAGGAAAGCAGATGCCGATACTCAACATCATCGTACATTAGTATTTTTCTTACATGACAAAATAACTTTGCTTTTAGAAATTTTATTGTTGAATGTGGTTGATTTTACACGTGCACCATTCCATTTGTGTGTTTCTGTGGCCTTTTCAATACTGATATCTATTATTTTGTGTCTCATGTTGCTTACTTTGGTGCCCTGAATTCCTCAGGTCCTGATTTAAAGAGAGAAGAAATGGAACAACTTGTCATACAGCTAATCTTAGATCGTGTTTTGGTACGAGTTCCGAATCTTCACACAATCAATCCATTAATAAAAAGTTGTCTATGTCCTGATAATTTCTCTGTGGCTTATTTGCACAAATGCGCTGCCGAATTCTCTGTGGCTTATTTGCACAAATGCCCTGCCGAATTATACACCCAATCTCATGTTGGCCCCCGACTTTTGGTTTTAAACATCACGCTACCAGTACCCTGAACTTTAATATATATATATATATATTTTTTGGATTAAACCTACAAGCCATATAACCTGCTAGCTTGGTGGATTCGCTATTGTTATTTCGTGGCTTTTTTCTTAGTTGATTTCTTGAAGCTTGGCTAGTGCCAACTGTCCTACGATTTTCCAGTATCTGATTCAGAACCGTTTTTGTTCTTGATGTAGAAAGAAGAATTTCAGCATACAGCTTATGCTACAAATGCTTACGTTACCGTAGGACCACTGGCTAGGCAAGTATTGCAAGGTAAGGATCTTTCTTTTTCAAAGAATGTACTAGAGATTCGAGGTTTAAATGCTTTCTCTTTCAATTTATGAGCATTTTAGTTGAGATCTAAGTTCCACTCCCAATTACCGAGTTCCTATATGCTAATCAACTTTGTTACGAACTCATGTAGTTGGTATGATTGAATTTCAAGTTGTAACTTGGAATCAAGTGTGCTGTAGAATGTTTCCCATCCTACTTGGATTGAGATTAACTTGCTTGTATTTCTTTGGCCAAGCACGAAACTTGCAGTACGTATTTGTGTTTGATGCCGGAATGAGTATCGGTCAATAGGCGATACACTTCTAGGGGAAATTTGGAGAATGGAAATATTACAATTTATTAATATTTCCTGGATGCTCTTCTAAATCTGTCTGCAACGAATTTTGCCCAAAGAGCTTTACGTATTCAAGGGACAAACCAACTAATAGTTGAATTTCCAATTTTAAAGAACCGGGTCTATATTGATTAGTCACCTACTTTTACCCCGCACCTTATACATTTGGGGCAGATGTTTTATGCTTTTTTGGTTTTTACTGATTCCTTAGCTGGAATTTTTGTTTTCTTTTTGCTGATTCCAATTAAAGTTGTTGATCTTACTGTTTTTTCTTATAGGGAAGAGAAACGTCACGCTTGAGATTTGTTGCGGACAGAAAAAAGTAGCTCGCATGAAATCAGTAAAACACAGTGTTGCATTCGATGATTTGGAATTAAAGCTTGACGAGTTGCGGAAGGAACTCTCTTCTATCCATGGTGGAATATTTCCCCATTCTATTTTGTCAACTCAACAAATCAATACGTTAAGTGCCCAGAAACCAAATTCAATGGAAGAGGCAAGTTTTACTAGCACTACCCCTTTTTTTTGTCCCCTCTGATTTTTAGCAATTTTCGTGAAGCTTGTTTCCGTAGTGGAGTTGTGAATGATTTAGTTGGCTTTAGACTTCTACATGTCAATTTCTCTGCTTTTTCTGTTTGCGAAATAATTGACCATTAGTACTTACTGTTAATGCACGCAAAGTGAGAATTCGTAGCTTCGATGGTGAATGAAGCATCTGTTTCTTCACTGCAGTTGGAGAAGATCATTGGAAAATTGAAGACGGAGAAGTATGGAAGTAAAATTCTTGAACAAATAAGCAAATACGCAGATTTGGACGTGTTGAAAGAAGGGAGCGAAGAGAGAGCAACGAAGAGGCTGAAAACCAAAAAGGCGATGGTCGTGATCGAGAGTAGTGATGATGAAGATGCATAGCGGATCCTTTCTGAGCTTTTTTGGTCCCTTAGCCCTTTTAGGTTCTTTTTCATTTTGATTATTCTTTTTTCTTTACCCCTCAGAGAGATAAAAGTTTAAGGAGCCGTTTCAGAACTATAGTGTATTCTGAATTTTGACCTCAGTAACAGTTAAATCTCTGAATTTACATTTGTGTCACCGTTAATTCTTGATTTTATTTATTTATATATTTTGGTTAATTCTATAGATGGAAATTGCTCACCATGAGGATTAGTTGAATGGCAAACAAGGGACAAGTAGTAGTGACAAATAAGGGACTAAAATCTTGTAAGGATTGCGGCTTGAGGGGGAATTTTGAGACTTCAAAGAATTTGAGATCCGTTTTTGTTGTTCATAACAAATAAGAGTTATTCTCACAAATGATCCCTGCATTATATACCTAATTCAACACAACATGCTTTCCCAATATTTTCTGTTGTTACGCCATTGGGGGGTGTATCCGTAATTCTCTGTCACGTTTTACAAATAACATCAACTCTAAAAACAAATGCACTTTTGGAACATCTCCAAATTGAGTTTTGACTATTCAATTACAAAATTATCAAATTTACGTCATTTTTTCTCTTTCATTTTTAAAAGATTCAAACTTTAAAAATCTATAACTTATTTATTTCAAGTCGAAATGAGGAAATTTTTTTTTTAAAATTAGATGAAATGACAAAGATAAACGAAATAAAATCTATATTGTATTTTTTTTTCCAAAAATATGTCAAATTTGTACACTATTTTCAAGATCACAATTTATTTATACTTCACATTTCAATCAAGCACATATTTTGAAATCAACCTTTAAAAGTCTGTCTCCAATTGTCATCCGAAACGACCTTAAACACCACGAGGCAAGTGACTAGGACAGTCATATTTATATCTTTTAAATCAACACTACGTAGAGTTTACTGCCCTTGATGTTTCTTGTCCTGTCCTATGGGTTCCATCATGAGTTTAAGAGCCATCAAGTTTCTCAACGACCGTCACTAAAGAGAGCTAAAACCATGAAAAAAGGAATTAAAACTCATTCAATTCACTTGTAACCACCAACATTTACGACTCCAACCCTTCTTAAAAAAGCCACACATAGGTAAGCGGCCTACATTCAATTGAAAAAAAAAAAAAAAATTGCTGTTTGATCACCGGTTTTTTTACGAAGTATTTGGTTCCAATCTTTATTTTATGGCTAAAAGCTCTCTAAACTCTTTAAAATAATGTAAATCTTTTTTTTTTTTTTTTATACACTAAAAATTTTACAGAAATGTCAAGTGAATCATATATGATTTATTATTTTAGGGTAATTATGAAATGAAAAATTTACATGATTCAACTTACATGTATTATATGCGTGATTTATTTCATCTAATTTTTTAGCATTCCTTTCAAAGAATTCAGTTAGTTTTTTTGCCAAAAAAAAATTTTTTTTTGGGGACACCAAATAGTAACTTCATAAAAAGGTTAGCTAGGGACTGGACAAGAAACTTACCAAAAAAAAAAAAAATAAATAATAATAATAATAAACAAAATTACAGAAAACCTCCAATTTTCCCTATTTAAGCAACGATCCCTAGTGTATTTTCACCATTCACAAACTTCAACTAATATCAACACTCCAAACATAAAATATAGTGTAATTTGTATAAGCAAAGCTTTGTTGTGAAAATGGCAAGCTCTATGGCTCTCAAGCTCACGTGCATGACGGTAGTATGCATGATGGTATGTGCACCATTAGGCGCCGGCGCCATCTCATGTGGCCAAGTGGCGACGTACATGACGCCATGCATAACATACCTGAGAAGTGGCGGCACGATTCCGTCGTCCTGCTGCAGTGGACTCAGGGGCCTAAACACGGCAGCCGCCACCACAGCGGAGCGACAGGCCGTGTGTCGGTGCCTGATTAGTGCTGCTAATAATATGTCCGGACTCAACCCTAATCTTGCCTCTGGCCTCCCTGGTGCTTGTGGAATTTCTCTTCCTTACAAGTTTAGCACCTCAACCAACTGCAACAGGTATATCTATCTAGCACATTGCTTGATATGTTCACTTGAATAGTTAGTTTCATATTCAACTAATTTATTGGAATAGAGGATAATTAAAATAAAAGTAAAAAAAGACCAAAAAAAAAATCAACAAAGCACCAAAAAAAAGGACCAAAAAAAAAAAGGGAGAGAGAAGGGCATGAAAAAAGAACAAAAAGGGAAAAGAACTAAAATGGAAAAACTTGACCAATACAGGAAAAAAAAAAAAAAGAACTAAAATGAAAATTAAAAAAAAAATTGGACGAAGAAATAAAAAACCAAAGCACCAAAAATAAAAAGTTTTTCATCCAAAGCGCCTTGGATCGTTTTGAAGGAAAGCAAGAGTTTTTGTTGGTTGTTTCTCACTTGTAGTTATTGACTAAGACTTACTTGACGTATCTTTCTAAAAGATGCTTTTAATTTTCTGAATTCAAAAATCATTTATGAAAGTATTTGGATGATTTATCAGAAGAGTTTGTAGTTTTTAAAAGTGCTTCTTATCAAAGTTAACAAATATGTTTTTTCGGAAAAACTCTTATAAACAGACTTTAAAACTTATCTCAAAATTTTTGAATCCAAAAATCATTTATGAAAATATTTGAATAATCTATCAGAAGAACTTGCAATTTTCAAAAGAACTTCGTGTCAAAGTTAACAAATATATCTTTCAGAAAAACTCTTCTAAATAGACTTTAAAATTTATATCAAAATTTAAAATAAACATTATGAACTTTATTATAATATTTTTCTCTTATTAAATTTTTTTTTTTTAAGATCATACAAATATATTTCCAAACACTTGATAAAAACCACAGGTCTTGAAGCAAAAGTTATGCCAAAAGAATGCGACGTAGTCTTTGATCCTTTCCTCAACTACTCTCTCTCTCTCTCTCTCACACACACACACACATATATATATTTATTTACGTTTTAGTTTATTTAATGGTTTTCTAAATCTTGCTATATACTGTGTTGCAGTGTCAAGTGAAATTGGACGAGCTTGTTACTTTCTGCCTCAAAGTATGGCATGCTGCAAGAATAAAGTGGGTGTTAAATCCACATTAGCTTGTCTCTCATGTAGAGTGAATTCAAATTGTCGTGTTTGTATCGCTTTATCAAGTGTTTAGTACTTTTTAATGTACTACTTAATGTGTTTGTTGATTTGGATAATTTAACTATCCTGCTTAACTATCCTTAGCAATAATAAAATGGTATCCTTAACTCTCAGAAGTCAAAAGTAAAAAGCTACGTTCAATCCCCCCATAATACATTACAACATAACATACCAAGCATGTTCAAAAGAAAATTGTAAGATTTTGTAATATGTGAAATAAATAACAAAGATAAATAATCTATTTACGAGAAGTAAAAAACTTATTGCTATTTTCACGATCCTTGCAACATAAATTAAATTTGTCTCTTCTAACGTAAATACGAAACATTTTTTTTTTAAACCTTCATAAGGAACGAAAAAATATGGTAAATTAACTATACGTAGCAAAAACCAAAATCAAATTGGGACCTTCCAATATGAAAACCTTAAAATTAAGTAAAACCTTAAACCTCATCTAAAGCAGAGATTTCTTTTCAGCAGATTCCGTCCTTGCCCTTTTGCATTTTAAATATCAAAATTCTATTTTTGAGCAAATTCTCAATAATTGTCACGAAAACCGAGCCCTTGGAGCACTGTTTAAGTAGAGATCAGAAACAAGTTAATCAACTATTAAACAAGCATATAGATATAATCAGTAATCCTTCAAATACCCAAAAAAAATCACACACACACACACACAGAATAGAATTACACAAGCTGAGATATAACATCTAGTTACCTATTCGGTCCAAAAAAAAAAAAAAACAGTTTAATAATATTAAATAATAGGGTGTACATGAATCTTCTAGGACAGACACTTTCAACTTTTGGGTGTGTTGGACATATTTTAAAGTCGAAGTTTAAGTTAGACAGTGCAAACTTTATTTAAACATTCTGGGACAAACACTTTTTATGTTTGGGTATGTTAGACATTGCAAACTTTTGGGAATCACGTCCAAACATTTCCAAAAACAGCTTTTGACTTCAAGAAACCAAAAACAGTTTATAGGAATCTCTATCAGACAGCAGTGAACTGAAACTTACCTGGAAAAATCCAAGTTCTGTCTTAAGCGTGACGAAGGAATGTTCCAACAGACTTGGCGCTTTGATTGAAATCTTCAACAACTTTGTATGCTTCATTAAGTTTTTAATTCACTACTTTTGTTTAATTCATAAAATATTTGTACAAAAAAATATTTATCATTACAAATATTGCTTGTCATCTTTATCTTCTTATAGAACACTGAATTATGGGTAATTTGAATAGTACTCTGACTATCACAATATAAGGGAGTAGGTCGACGAAGAAAAACACCTATATCTATAAGCAACTGACGTAACCAAACTATCTCACAAGTAATAGAAACCATGACACGATATTTTGTTTTGGTGGAGGATAGAGAAATAACGTCTTGATTTTTACTCTTCCAAGAAATAAGAGTCACTCAAAAAGATATATAAACTAGTGGTGGACTTGCGATCTGTCGGATTAGTAGCCCAATCAGCATCAGAGTAAGCATGTAGCTCTAAGGACGAAGTAGATAGAAGTAAAAGTCTTTGAAACTGAGTATCTCAAAAATACCTTAAAATGTGAAGAACTGCAGCCCAATAAACAGTAGTAGGTGCAGTGAAAAACTGGCTAACACTATGAATCGCATGTGCAATATCTAGTCGAGTAATAATTAGATAAATCAAGCTGCCGACAATAGTGCATATAAACTAGGATCTGACAAAGAAAGACAATCAAAAGAAGAGTACCAAGCATTAGTCTTAAGAGGTATATTAACAATCTTATCATCAATAAAACGTGCATGCTCAAATATATTAGCTATATACTTTGATTGGGACAGAAGATAATTTTTCAAAGAAAAGGCGACCTTAATGCCCAGACAATAACATGATGAGCTTAGATATTTTGTGGTAAAACAACGAACTAACTCAATCTTCAGTGTTGTAATCCCATCAACATCATCACTAGTAATAATCATATCATCAACCTATAAGATAGTAGAATATAACCTGCACCAGTACATTTGATAAACAAAGTTGAATCATGATGACTAGAGCAAAAGTCAAGTAAAATAATCACCATAGAGAACTTTTCAAACCAAGCTTCGGGTGCTTGTTTGAGATCATAAAAGGCATTTTTAACTTCTATCAAAGATATGTGTCATTGACGAATAGAGGCAACTACAATGAAAGTACGAACATTAGTCATTTTTGCAACTGGGATGAAAGTCTCTCATAATCCATACCATACTCCTAAGAGTAACCTATAGCGATAGGTTGAGTTTTGTATTTTTTAATAGAACCATCAGACTTGATTTTGATTTTATAGACCCAATTAGAACCAACTGCTTATTTGCCTGGTGGTAAAAGTACTACGTCCCACGTATTTTTCTGATACAAAGCAATAAGTTCCTCAGCCATAGTATCTTGTCAAAATGGACCACAAACAGCCTATCTATATGACAATGGCTCAGAAAGATGATAAATAGAAGCTAAAAAAGAAATGAAAGAGCTAGAATAACAAGACTAAGCAAAATCTGATAGCTTAGTAGGCTTACAAGAATGCGTAGAGTGACGAAGAGGAGGAGGAGGGGCCGCAGTCTCAGGAGGTGATTGGGCAGCTAGAAAGTATTGAAAATAGTAAGAAAATCATAACAACCCCTTATAAGATAAACTCACTAATATTGAGTGTAGTCATCAATAAAGGAAACATAATATCGTGACCCCCCTTTGTGAGCACAGGAGAAGGTCCCCACATATCAGAATGAATAAGATCAAATGATGCAAGAAAAAAAGAAAGACTTTTACAAAATGGTCAACCATAAAATTTTGACAGTTTGCAAGAACTACAATCAGAACTATCCTAAGTTTTTAAATTACCTAATGCTCTTGTAGAAGCTAAAAATTATAAACGAGACAATGAAACATGATCAAGATGAGAATGTCATAAATATAAATCAAAAGATAAACGACTTAGATGAAAAAATGACAAGTCAACACTAGAAGTTGTAACTTCTGGTACTTTAAGCTCATCCAAAATATAGAGTCCCCCTTGTCTACGGCCTTTCTCAATCAGCTTCTGAAACTACCGTTCCTGCACATAACAAGTGGAAGAAGAAAGAGAGACTAAGTATCCTGACTCACACAATTAACTAATAGAGACCAGATTTAAAGTAAGACTAAGAATGTGATAAACATTAGAAAGAGATATATAAGGTGTGACAATCGAACCCCAACTAATGGCATAGGAGTACCATCAATAGTCATAACTGACACAGATGAATTAGGAGAGAAAGAAATAAAAGATGATAGATTAGGTAGCATATGATGAGAAGCTCTAAAATCTAAGACCAACAAGGAGGAAGATATACCTGAATGACTAGAGGATGACAAACCTATATGAGAGAAGGCAGGCTTAGCTTGTGGTTATGTGGCAAGAAATTTCTAAAAGTGCTCAAACATAAATGGATCTAATGACAGTGCAGCCATTATAGGATTTAGCTGAGGTGGTCTGTATGTCTAATGTTGATTATCAAATTTCGATGAAGGAGGAGGCAATAATCACCAAACAAGATATAGCAATACTGCAATGCGAAATCAAACTAAAAAACAATCAAGATGTGGGGAAGTAAGCAAATAGAAGCAGAGAACGATTGTATGGACGATTCGGGAAAAAGAACGCTCTTGTACGGACGTTGGTAATGTATGGATGGCGAACGGACGTGTAAGGATGGCGGTAATGTATGGACAATGGGGGGTGCACATATATGTATGGACGGCGGTGCCCCCAGTACAAATCAACGAGGAATTCGATCAACGAAAGCTTTTACAGAAAATAAACGTTCTTCAACAAGATTAACAACATCTATAAGATGATGGTTCTAATACCATGTAGAAAACAAAGAATCAATTTGAGAACAAAAAAAAGCTAGGATTTCTTATTCCAATCAATGAATCAAAATAATACGTCAAAAGAGGTGAGAAACTTATCCGTGAATTCAGGAAACTTGATTTTACACTGACGGCTGACTTCAATGAAGTCTAACCAAAAGATGGAAGCCCAGACTCGTCGCCATCGCTTCGAGAGAACGCTGGTCTTAACTGCAGTCATCGGAGGTACACGAGACAATATTCCATGGAGCTGTCTGGTTAGCTTGAGATTCGGTCCAGATGATCATCGTCTGCCATTAACTATCTACAACCAATGACCGGTCAGGAAATTTTTTTTTTTTTTTTTTTTCAAATGGAGTGAATAAACCAAATCTTGAACTAAGAAAATTGTTTGACTTTATATCTTTCTTTTCTGGTATGTGAATTTTGTAATCTAATTTAACTAAATTCAAAAAGTCCAGAATATGAGCGATATAACTAAAGTTATAGATTGCAAAACAATCCAGCAAAAAAGTTAAAAAATAATAATAATAACAATATATATAATTAAATAAACAAAGGAGAAAGTAACCCGAAACAGCATTGTTAATTTATTTAAAAATTAAAGATTTAAACAATAATGTAAATAAATGATATATTCAATAAATTTGGTTTTTCTTCAATACCAAATTTATCTAGTGATTATTAGATTTACTAAATAAGTTTAAAACTTAAAAATTTAAAGAATAAGGTAACCAAAAAAAGTTAAAAATTAAAAATTTAAAGTTAATTTCAGATTTATTGGTCAATCCGAATGAACTTAAAATCTTAAAAACATGCTAAATAAATGTTTTACCTTACAAATTTCAACTTTTTGATTTTAATAGTTCAAACTCTTAACAAAAAGGAAGATAACACTGCATTGATCTCTTATTATTCATCGTCAATGAAAAATATAGGTAGACATATCATACTATCTTAAAAAACTAATTATTGCAAAAAAAAATGAGGAAATTAATATTGGGAAATTAGAAAACTAATTAGCAAACTATCTTGTTAAACACAATCTTGTTTCAATTAAATAAATCTTTTAAATTTGAAAATAAGCACCAATTCCAACACAAACACCACTTTTATTATCTTGCAATAACATTAATGTTTTCTTACAATAATACGATGACCGGTGTAAGTTTACTTATTAGGTCATGGACAAGAATTAACTGATCTTGAATTATCAAAATTCAAACATGACCAATAGTTTATTAGCATCTTATATGCCGAATTATATAAAAGTCGTGTAGAATTATATAATAGTTTATTAGCATCTTATATGCCGAATTGTTCTCCTATGCCCGTGTTAAATATTCGTAACTAAAAGAACTAGTTTTGCACCTAGTATCAATATCAAAAAGAGCTTACTACCAGGTATGATGGCATGACGGGGAGAAAGTCACATTTAGAGTCTTTATTTCTACTCGTCTAAACATCTGAGTCATGCCATACATATATAAGTATGCCACTTGATGCAAATAATATTTTTGTCTATAATTACACGACGGTCATACTTAGTTGTTATTTATGAATAATGTTAGAGATACCAACAAGTGATCGAGTTCGAAACTTTTTTCAGGGGCGTGAATTAAATTAAAAAAAATTTGATTCAAAATTACAACTATAAAATCTTTTGTAATTGTTTATCAATCTAAATTTTGTGTGTGTTTTCCCTCCTAAATGAACTAAGCTTATAAAAGAGTTTAATTTAATTTTAAAGTTTACAATTCAAAAAAAAAAATATGAATTTATATAGTAGAATAATTGATTTTGATTCAATCAAAATACTAAATTTTAAATGTGAGTAGTTAAAAATAAAGAAATTGGGCATAATTTAAAATTTTCTATAAAAATTATGTAAATATACTAACTAAAAAATTTTAGGGAATCACTGAATTATAAAATGTTTCGTACATGAAAATATATATATATATATATATATATATGAAGAGTCATTAATTAGGGACTAGAATAGAATTTCTCAAAAGTTCAGAGGTTCATATGCCCTCCTCGTTCCCACCTCCCTCTGTCCCAGACATCAACTTTTATATCAATTTTTTAATATTAATTAAGTGATAATAAATTGTTATTTTATAATTAATAAATATAATTAATTGATAATATTTTATATATTTATAAATAAAAAAATAAATAACTCAAATATCGTATATATTTATTTATAAAAGTTAAAATTAGAATTGCCTTTCTAATTTCTTTTTTATTATATTATATAGATCCACAACATGCTTAAGCCATGTGATCCCTTTACCACGGACTGTTCAAGTCTTTCAAAAATCAGGTTCACGAATCTTCTCTTCCTTTTTTTTTTTGCCCCTCAAAAAATAAGTTAGTTAGAAAAAACAAAAAACAAAAAACAAAAAACAAAAAACAAAAAACAAAATTGTGGGAAAGACAGATAAATTGGAGAATTACCTCACCAGGAATGCTGGCACGAATGACAGATCAATTGGAGAATTACCCTCGCTAGGAATGCTGGCACGTTTTGACATCTTATAGGATTTTTTTTTTTTTAAAATCTGAAATGCCATTAATTACTATCTTGTGGTGTAACTAATTGTTTAGGAGTGACTCGTCATCCATAGATATCTATCCTGTAAACTCATAGTTTTTTTTTTTTTTTTTCCGATAGGAAAGGCCCAACTTGATAAACGTAGAAAATTAGGTCAATGGTGATGTTTTGAATATCTTATTATAATTTTGTCTATTATAATATTAAAATTAATAAATTTGATTTTATAAAATATTAAAATTATCAATTTTAATATTATAATAGACATAAATATAAGGAGATGCCAAATTTATGATATTCTTACGTATATAGATAAGATTATTTAAGCTTTGGACACTAATCGTTCATTTTATTTTCTACAACTTGAAATGTTCATTGAAATGTCATTTTGTTAACCATTTTAATCAGATGTGGATGATCTAATAAGCATGACTAACACATTTTATTTTCTACAACTCAAAATGTTCATTGAAACGTCAATTTGTTAACAATTTTAATCACATGTGGATGATCTAATAAGCATGATTAAACCTGTTAGAAAAATTAACATTCAACAAAAAAGAATATATATCAAATTTCTCAAATTTTAGTTTATAATAAAATTCAAGAGGGAGTTTTCTTCCATCTTAAATTATAATCGAAACCCAAATATTAAATAAACCCTATAAAAGTTACGTAAGCTATGTGTAAAATTTTTTTTTTATACATGTCTTCTACGGTATTGTTTAATCGATCTTGAAATTTCAGCCAACCAATCTACATAGTCCAGCTAGCTTAGTTCCCTTCTAGTAGTCACACAAGTAAACAAACACACACATTTCACGAGATTGATTGGTCACAAGAGCTTTCACAAGGGAAATCGTTAGAAAGTGAGGACTTTAAGTGACTTATAAGTGTCACGAGTTCTCTTCCAATCAGCAATTATCTGAAAATTATAACTTAGTAGGTTTCACTTATACATCCACTAAATTTATCCTCCTGAATGTCTTTATACTCTATCTGTCTCGTGAAATGTGTGTATTTACTTCCTTGTATGAATACCCAAAAAATAAAATAAACTAAAAGGTTAGTCCCCTTCTTTTTTCATAAGAAACTAATTTAAACAAAAATACTACCTAACAACAAATGACCACTCAATGCTAGTGTACCATTCGTCAGTGGTGAATGAATGGGCCGGTGCATTGAGTGCTCGAGATAAAACACACATTATTTTCTAACAATAAAATATTACCAGAAGCATTACAACTCTGCATTCTAATTTGAAATATTAATAACATACTCTTTCGGTGAGACATCTTATTTTACGTTATTGATTATGTTTTTAATTGTTAAGATTAATTTTTTAATGATATAATATGTAATGTAGATGTTAAAAATTTACAATATGTATGTCCATTAATCCAACGTAAAATAGCAGTTTCTACAATTACTATAAAATTAAAGATCCTACTCTGGCCGACTTAACCTCTAGGGAGGTTAAGCAAGGGCTCAAGGCCCCCCAATCTTTCCTAAAAAATAGGTTAGATCAATTCTTAAAAAAAAAAAAAAAAGATATTTTAAAAATTAAATAATTCATAATTAAAAAAATTAAATAATTTTCTTCGAAAAAAATAAAATAATTCATTGAGACTTTTTTTTTTTTTTTTTTTGTGGCTTAACTACAGGCATTTTTTCCCTTTCTTAAAGAGCCACGTTTTTTTTTTCTTTTTTTTTTTTTAATACCATTTAATATCCTTGAGATTTCCCCCCCTAAACAAACGTTTCTCTCTTATGCTTTAAATTAGGGAATTTGCAGTTAAAGATTTTTTTGGGAAATAACAATCTCAGCGTTACCTTTTTATACCCTTTTAAAAAAAAAAAAAAAAAAACCCAACGTTACCTTTTTACCAAAAAAAATTTAAAAAAAATTAAAAAAATAAAATTGAAAGTTCAGAATTGGTTACCACAAATTGATGCAGTGTAGAAATATACTTATTTTTTTAAGGAGAAACTATTAATGAGTTTTCAAATTGAGTTTTTATAGGTAAAACTTCGCTTTCATTTTTGTTTATTAAATTTTTTATTTGAAGAGCCCCTTTTACAAGTTTCACTTAAGGTCCCGGAATTTGTTGAGCCGGCCCTAATCTTACTGTAATAATTCTCATCCTAATATATTGCCACGATGTGACAATTAGTTGCAACCTCGTCGACCAGAAATGGCGTTGGATACAATATGCCATAACTTTATCCTCTTTAATTAGAAAAAATCACTAATTTTATTCATAAATGTCACTACTCAAAAAAATTTCTGGCTCCGTTTTTTTTTTTTTAAGGAAAAGACAGAGAGAGAGAGAGAGAGAGGGAATAGTGGGGCCAATAGAGTGTCGTTTATGCTTTCATTTCTATCAGCAACATTTAAACTATCCATTCTTTCATTTGCACCATCAATCCCACTAATAAGTGTGGCATCTAAGTGTCTTTTCTAACTCATGCCAAGTGGTAATATTTCATAAACAATTTATGATAAAATAATATATATACCTACGTTTTTCAACAGTTCTTTGAGGAGGTCTCTTCAACATAAAATGTTTAAGGCACAAAAATAATCTTAGAAAAATGTAACATAGTACATAAGCATGAAATAACTTAATTCATAATGTTTTGTGTGTTAATGTATAAGAAATATGGTTTCAACTAACAATATGGATCTTTTACGTTCATGATATGCGATATTATAGTTTTCTTAAATTTATATTTTGTCGTATTCATTTTATATCGAGGCACAATATCTTACGAGAGGGGCAATAAAAAAGCTCTACATATAAATAATGGTAATCAAAACTAGCTTAGAGAACATTTAGTATTTGGCAGAATAAGTTATTGTTTACAGTGTGGCCAGTGAAATTTCTGAAAATCATCTTTGTAATTCTGTGATAATTTGTCTCTCCTTAAGTGCAAGCATTTAAATATAACTTGCTCAACCATAATAACCAAACCCAATTACCAACATTATTGGAACACCGTCCAACTTTTTTTTTTTTTTTTTTGGAACACCGTCCAACTTATACTATACATGCTTTTTTCCCCTATTTATTAAACACCCTGGAATTTAACCTTTGGACCCAACCCAAGGCACTACCAATGTCCTAACACATCCATAATTTCTAATGGCCACCTCAAGACTCCCCAAGTTGGCTTGTCTAATGCTAGTCACATTGGTCCTACTAGGTGCGCCCAAGGGCGCCAATGCCGCAGTGTCATGCGGCTAGATGGTGAGGTACCTAATGCCGTGCGTGTCCTACATGGCGAATGGAGGAACCGTGCTGGAGGCATGTTGCAATATGATCGGGACGCTCTATGGCCTAGCGAAGACCACCGACGACGGCCAGGGTATCTGCACGTATGTGCTTGAAAGACGCCATCAACGGGTTTTCTTACAATGATAAAAATGTAAGTCTCGCTGCAGGGCTGCCTAGCAAGTGAGGCCTCAACCTTCCTTACAAGATCAGCCCCTCTACTGACTGCAAAAGGATATAATTACCCAACGTTTTGTAGGAAACTTCAGACAAGAAAAACAAGCCAACGTTTTAGATTTTTTTAATGTGCTTTAGTTTCAAGGATTTTTTTTTTAATAAGAACTGTTCTTTTAATCGTTAAATAACTTTTCAATAATATGATCTATGATTGTTAAGTAGCAATTACGTATCGCGCCTTATAAATATTTAGCATGGATAATCGTAGATCAAACCCAGTTATATTAACTTTTAATCGTTGAATTAACATTTCAACTATACAATTTATAATTGTGAGGAAGCAATCATGTGCCGCATGCATAAATTTTTTTACGTATACAATCATAGATGAGACCAATAAAATAGTTAACAAAACAGTTCAGATTTGTAATTTGTGCAACTAATAAAAATTAAAATTAAAATTAAAAGAGAGAGAGAGAGAGAGAGAGAGAGAGAGAGAGAGAGACGGTTGCTACCTTAGTAATTCCCGTAATTTATGTATAATAATCTTATGGTACCATTTTCTGTCTCTATTTGGTTTTTGCAGTGTCAAGTGAATTTGATGAAAAGAGTGGACTATCTCTGTAGGCTGTAGGCTATGTAGTCGTTTTGGAATAAATCGGTGTTTTAGTCCACCGGAATTGCACTGATGGGTGTCGTTTGATCAGTTCTACTATGTTCGCGGGGAAACTAAATTATGATCAGTTATGTTTAACTGTCGTGTGATGAAGTTGGAATTGTGACGTTGTAATAGCTAGTTCTTTGTTTAAATGTTCCAAATCTTTAATCCTTATTTATTTATTTATTTTAAATGGAGAGCAGGAAAAGCCTCCACTCAAATTTATTAAAAAAGAAAACAAAATATACAAGAATAGAGAAAATTAAAATCCAGCCTCAATGACAAATCAAATAAAAATAAAATAAAAAAGAGGCCACCCTTCATAAAAGACAAACAAACCCAAATAAAAATTGAATTTATTTATACATCTTGAAACACCTTCCCTCTTAAACATGAAATTTATAAGTACTTTTCTTTTCCGGGTCAATAATAATGTCTCCTTACATCTTATTAAATTTCTCTAATTTATCCCAAGATCTTGAAAGCATAATCTCCACTTCTTACTCAACAAGAGTTTTCATCACTGCCTCTATACTTGCAGGCATAATTTAACATTACTTCTAAACTAACTTCATTATAAGAGTAAAGTTCGAATTTATTAATATTAAAAAAAAAAACTACAACTAACAAATAGGATAACTTGTTACAACAAAATAGATGAGCGACATTAAAATATCAAGAATCAAATTGAATTTAGTGTAAAATTTAAGAACCATTTTTAATGCTAACCCTAAAATGATAGAGTAAATTACTTGTTTTGTTTTGGGTCTTTTTACAGAGCTGTATTTTAGTCTCAACCTTATTTCTGTGATTAAAAATGCTCTAAACTCTCTAAAAGGGTTTAAAATGATCCTTTTTGTTAACATGCGTTAAAATTTAACAAAAAAATGTCACATGAATCACACATAATTTATCATTAAGTAATGTTAGGGAAACCAACTTTAATTCCAACTTTGAAATACTAACTCATGTGTCATATTTTCATTAGTTAATACAATTAATTAATGTAAAAATACTTTAAACACTTATCAATAAAAATATAACAGCTTATATATCACATAAGTTGACACTCAAAAATTGAAATTAGAATTAGTGTTCCTAGCATTTTTATTTATCATTTAAAGGTAATTAAGAAACAAAGATTTACATGATTCAACTTAGATATGCCATACTTCCATTCAATTTCCAATATTTGTTAGTATAAAGGATCATTGTGCATCATTTTAAAAAGTTCAAGGAGTTTTTAGCTACAATAAAAAGATTGGGTACCAAATCATAATTTTATAAATGATTAGGGGCTTAACGAGCAATTTTGTAAATATGGACATAATTCCGGGCATACTGAAATCCTTGCTATGGTGAACGGCCTTTTTTTCGGATTTGTCATGTCCATCCGGTAAAAACCGCCTCTTTACTTTGGTTACGAACAGGGGAGGGACAGTACTGGGTTGCAAATTGCACGGCAGAGTATGGTAACTGGGAGAAGACAGTTACAAAGTATGGTTATGGTAATAAACAAATGGAAATGATACACACTCACACAACATTTAAAGGATTATCAAGTGATAAATCGGATTGAGAAAGCATCGCCCAAAGGTGCTCATTGAGCCGCTCACCAGTGGCTAAGATCCAATCTCACTCTAAAAGCCTTGATCAAAACCGCACTTAATACGAATTGTACAAGAATTTGGTGAGGTTCTGGTCGGGAGAAGCAGATTTTCAACCTGGGGCGCCACAGCAATTAGAGTGTAATTGATCTCTCTATGAAAACTCTGAAATTTGGCTCTTTACTGGCTACCAAGCTAGAAATCTTAATTCCTAATTGCGCAGCAAGGCCATCATAGTTTCAGCAAATTAAAAACTCCATGGTTTTTAACATTTTTCGATAAAAGAAGCAATGGATCTAGGCCTACCTGGCAAGATTAAACATGGTAATATCGCTGCTCGCATCATGAATAAAGGGAAGCCAGCCAATGGGAGAGTTAAAACTGAATTAGCACCAAACTGAGTAAAATAATTTATTACTGATGGCCAATGTCACTGGGGTGAAGTGGAAAATCACTAAAATCAAAGGAGGTGAAATAGATTGAGAAACGGAAAAGGACTAACTCAAATCGACAAGATGAAAAAACAATCTATTGAAATGCATGATGTAAGTGTAAGTATAAGAGGACAATGGCATTTCAACTCTGTTGCACAAAGCTTTGATTTGTATCTGTACATGTGCACTCTTGAAGTAATAAACCTAGCAAGACATATGCCTAATCAATAACGATAACACTCTTCACTCAAATATACAAAATATACAAAACCAACTATTTTTGTTACGTCTCTTAAAAAAAAAAAATAATAATAAAGCTGAAATATAATTAAAGAGGTAAATACAGGTCAATGAAGCCTCATAAGATTTATGGTGTCTGCGTTTTGTTCCGTCCTTCCAGTCACAAGCTTTGTCTGCCTAATAAAAAGGGGCAGCAGGAAGTTTTTTTGCCTGCCTCATGAGTTGGGTTAAAGTTGAGAGACCAAAGCATCGACAGTTTCCAGAGGCTGAAACATCCCGAAGAGAAACCATAATGGCATGGAAAAAGCATGAGATTGAAAAGTATACAAAGCACGAGATCAATGATATTACTTTCTTCTACCTAATCTTGGCATGGATGTGATTCTTCATTGACATCAATATCCTCACCCAAGAGAATTTTCTCCATTCGAACCACAAAACCGTTCGACGACGATCTTAAAAGGAGGTTTTCTCTTCTCAAGTCATCTATTTCTGTATTCAACTGTGCATTCTTCTCTTCTAACTGAGAAGCTGACACCAGCTGGTTTCTTAACAACTCAATTTCCTTTCTAAGCTTGTTTACTTCCTCCTCCAATTCCATATTTTTCTCTTCTGATATCCGAACTCTAGTTCTCAAATCCTCCTATCAGATAGAATTATTTCACAATCAAACGGATGATCGGATATTGAAAGAAATAAACAAACAGACAAAACGAAACAAAGATATAAGGACACTATCTCACATCCGCAGTCACAATGATTCTGCTACCACATTTTGATTGGGCTACTACATTCAGTTGCTCTTGTGTATTTGACATACAACATGGCGATGATGCTCGTTCTATTATGTCTGTTATGACTTCAGGAACATTCTGTATCAGATTATCCAAATTGCCCTGTGGCTCACTTTGTCCTTCAATGATAAAACTTGTTTCAGACTCAGTTTCCACTTCAATTACCTGTTTATCCATCATCTTAAGTCTGGTTCCCTGGCAAACAGACAATTTTGTTCCTTGAAAACTGTCTAAACACGTAAACAAAAGGATATTTTGTGTCAACTTTGAACTAAACAAATCGATAAAATGTCTAATACCACTTGTCTATTTGACGTGCAACATGGCATATATGAGCATTCTACTGTGTCTGTCATGACTTCAGGAACATTCAGTTCTGAAGTATCCAAATTGCCCCATTGAACACTTTGTCCTTCATTGGTAGAGCTTGTTTCAGACTCAGTTTCCACTACAATAACTTGCTCATCCATCATCTTAAGTCTGGTTTCAAAATTTATGCCCTGTCAAATAGACAAGTGCGTTCGATAAAAGTTGTCCACGCACAGAAACAAAAGGAATACAATGCTTTAACTTTGAAATAAATAAAGCTGTAAAACATTTAGTACACTCAAATGCCCTATCATGTTGTCGATAGTTGAAGTATAGTGCCATGAAATGCATGACAATGGTAAGAAGCAACTCACAGTAACAGTTGGGAAGTCCAAAGAAGAGTTTTCTGCTTCGGAATGCTCCTTGGAGTTATTTTGTTCCTCAAACAATTCTTTAATTATGTCAATTTCTGATTCCCAAGGAGTAGGTTGAAGCTCCCAAGTCACCTGATATGGTATGCTTTTAGTTTCACATACAAAAAGCTCCACAGCAAGGGACAGATTTACAGACAGTTATTTATTTATTTCTCTTCTTCCGTCTTTTAAAACTACACATTGTTCCAAGGAAATAGCCATCTCAGAGCAGTTCAACTTACAGCTATGTTATAACAAAATAAAAAAGAACATAAAAAGTTAAAAGAATAGATGGGAAACTAGGTGTTTGCATTACCTGATTATCCACTAGATCCTTAAACTTTGCAACGAGCTGTTGTCTATTATGGGAGCTAGTTTTATCCCAATGGCATATACGAGGAAATGCTTCACAACTATCTAACAAGGGAGGCCGAGCTATGTCAATATGCTCAAAAGACCATATCTGCCAAGTATTACAAAACAAATGCCCAGAATTACTGAAAATGACAATTTACTTCTACAAAAAATTCCATGTGCGTCTGCGTAAACTTTAGATTAACCCAGCATTAAGAATGCAAAGAAAGCAAACTCACTTGGAGAAATGCAAGACAACTTCCGACATATTGTACGTTCATATCTTTTCTTCTATCTAACCACGCAAATACATCTTCAAGAACAGCAGAACCCCAGGCAAAATCACGGATATCATCTACATTTCTAATAAAATAAAGGAAACGGGAATCCACTTTTGCATTTGCATTTGGGAAAAGAAAAGTTCCGAATGCATATAGCAAAAAGGTTCTTATGAAATCGTCATTGCAAATCCCGCCAAAGGAGTCGAGTCTGCTCTTCAAAGATGCAACTGTGATTTTCCTATTCCATCTTTGAGCACCATACTCAGTTTCCAAATCAATAAACGGTTGGTCATCATTAAGGATTACAGGAGCGCCAACAACGCGCAGACCCATGATCAACGCAACATCCATCAAACTAACCCTAATTTCACCCCAGGGAAGCACAAAAACATGTTTATCACTGCTCCATCTCCTCATCAACTCATCTAGTAAATTTTTATTAAGTGTCTGGTTGGGCATCCGCAGCAGATGCCCGAAACCTATCCCTTCTATCGCCGTCCTTTGATCATCTGTTAGCCTTTCTACTTGTTTAAGAAATGACGGTAACGAAAACCGAGTACTAAAAATCCCAGTCTGCACAAACGCATTTTGAAGATCAGTTTAAAGATTTTTTACTTTTATACACATATATGCGCGTGTATACATATACACGCACATTTAACTCTGGCATAATCTGATTTTACACAAAATTACAAAATAAATAGTATAAAACAGCCTAACGGGAGATTCTCTGCTCAGTTCAGAGTGTGCATTTCCAGAGCAAGTTCTTATACCATCTCTGACCTTTTTCATTTGAATTTTCTTATTGTTTCTAGGCATTTCTCGGCAACCAAACAGGAGTTCGGAACTACAAGCATGCATGCATACATATATATTATAAACACACACAAAATGCAAAAGCGTAAACTTACCGAATCGAGAGAATCCGAAACTTCTACCGAAGACAATCTTGCCGACCTTCTCCTCATCGTGAATCCTGCGAAGATTTCTATTTGAAAATCAGAGACAGAGAGAACAGAGAGTTTTGTGCTCAGCTAAGCCTAAAGCTTGTTGGAGAAGCTTTGGTTTCGAGTAAAAAGACATTTTTACCCTCAAATCGGATGATGTGTTACATTCGACAATCTGTCCTTTCTGAATCGAATTTAAATTTAAGAAAATAGGCAAAAATAAATTTCCATTTCCCTCCATTTTTTCCGCCAAAAAACGATGTCAGTCAGTCATATTACACATTTCTACATTTTTTTTAAAATTTTGTCCTCCATTCAGTCAACGTAAATTATTTTTGTCCTTTTTTTTTTTTAATTAATTTCAATTGTTAAAGATATCTTGTAATAAATAATATTTACCCTAAATTATGAAAAGCCCCAAATTGAACCAATATCTAGTTCGACCCCCTGGTTCTCGTAACACACTAGTGTACCGCCGGAGAGGACGACACCACGAATTCACTCATCGGCGAGTTGCACGGTGATCGCCGGAATCTGGACGGGAACTGGAATTTCGTGCCGAGATTCCCCCAGAGATCGTCGGGATTTCGACGACGTTGACTGATCAACGGCAACGTTTCAGCATCGGCAGTGACTGCGGCTATGGCTGCGAGACAAGTCTGGTGAATGGATATGACAGCTGTACAAGTGGTTTTTCTTCTTTTGATTTGTGGTGCTCTTCACGATGTATGCAGTTCCTCAAATACAATGAGTAAAAAGACTACGGTGGGTGATGAATGCGTTAAGTTTAAGTTGAGATTGAAATTTTTAAGTTTGAATATTAATTTTTGTTAATTTTAAAAAAAAAATAAAATAATATTAAAAAAAAAACAAAAAATATAATGAAAAAAATATAATTTAGTTTAAATTTTCTTTTGAAAAAATTTTAGTAATTAGGTAATTTATAACCAATAAATACCTGATTTTTTTTTTACTTAACAAAATGACCATTTCTCAAACACTGATTACAATCAATTAATCATTATAATCTATTACTAATTCATCATAATTAATTAATAAAAAAATATTTTAACTTTTATCAATTATTAATTAAATAAATTGATGAATTAAAAAAAATATATCATTTTTTTATTTTATATATCTTTGGTCATTTATTAACAAACTTCTTTAAAAAAGACATTTATCACAAATAGGCACAAGTAATCTTACTCCATCTATATGTCAGCCAATTCATGGCTAGTTGGATGGTGAGAAGGAAGAAAGAAAATGTGTGAGTAATTTTTTCTTCTTTTCGTTGTTGTTTAAGTTTGAGAGAGAAATATAATTGTAAATATAATTTAGAGCCCGTTTGGCAAATCAGTTCAAACTGGTATTTTTTAGTTCAATCCCAACTGAAGGAGTTTAGGATATAAGTTTCGCTTCAATCTCCCTTTGAACCGTTGCACAGTAAATCAAACTTGGTTTACTATGCACCCATTCGTCTCTGTGATCTCTGTCTCACCCCTGCCTTACCCACTATTCACCACCCTCGTGCTTCTCCCCACCAGCGTCTATCTGCTGCTTGTCAGTGGCTTCGCCCACTCCCCATGAAGCAGATGCGGTGCAATGAATCCAACTCCACCCCATCACAATACAATTACACGCAAAAAGAAAAAAAAATCAGCCCCAACTTTTCGTCCAAGTCACCGGCTCGGCGAAGGAAGTAAGAAATTGTCGGAGATGGCGGAGCGGGTTTTCGATGTTTGGGCGAAGAAGAACCCATTGGCACCACCATGAGATTCGAGGCCAGAGGAAGGGAAACCTATATCTCCGCCTCCCTCGCGTGAACCCATTTGCGATTCCTCGCGCAAACCATATCTCGACCAACCACCAGCCACCACACCACCGCTTGTCCTCTGAAACTCATCGACGGAGAAGAAAATCGTGAGACTCACTGTTGGCATTCCACGAAAAGTGGGTTTTGACCCACGAATCATGGCAGGAAACATGATTGTGGGTGAAGGAGAAGGTCTTGGGCTCGAGGGAGGGGAAGGCGGCGGAGAGGGAGACGAGGTGCTGGTGGATAAGCCATTTGGTGTCCTCGGAGTAGGGGAGGGCGGAGGGGCCGCGCTGAGAGAGGATGGAGCTCAGGAATTGCTGGGTCAGTTGGGGATTGAGCGGAGATGGGCTCGCCCAGTGTACCATCGGGGAGGGTGGTGTTTGGGGAGAAAGAAAAAGAATGGGAAAATAGAGAGAGAAAGAGAGAGAGAGAGAGAAGGAGATAAGTCTGGGAAAGTATTTGTCGTTGTCGTTTTTTTGATGTTAGAGAGGTTTTTTTTTTTTTTTTTTTTTTTTTTTTTTTTTTTTGTGCGCGAGGGGAAGGAAAAAGAAGATGACTGGTAGGAAGTTAATTAGCACTAAACTAAGGCATTAATAGTTATCCCATTGACAAACAAGTAATGATTCCAGTGACACGTGCAATTCTTCGTAATTTCATAAGAATGGTAAAAGGTTTTGATGTATGTTATTGATGTATGTTTTTAATTTAGTTTATTTTAATTTTTTTATTTTTCTGATCAGAAACCTATAATGGAATGTTAAATTTGATTTAAAAATTTTAACTCAAATTTTTTATATCCAAACAGGGTCTTAACTCAAGTTAAACTTTTCAACTCAAACTTTTTTACCAAACACTCAACTCAAGTTAAACTTTTCAACTCAAACTTTTTTACTAACCACTCAACTCTAAAACTCATCTTAACTTATTTTCAACTCAATTTAAAAATCTTAACTCAAACCCAAACACCAAACACCCTCTTATTATTTCCTTTTAAATAGATATTTATTTATCAATCTCACACGTCTTAATATAATACCTATAATAAAAAAGTAAAAATGATCCACACTGTTTTTTTTTTCGTTGTTAAAAACGTGGATTTTGGGTGCGTTTTGGGAGTCTTTGAAAATCGTGAACTTTCCCCTTTTTTTTTTCTTAATCTTAACGGTTTTTTTCCGCCATTTATGTCTCTTTCTCTGCCCTCTGTCAGTATTTTTTTTTTTTCATTTCTCTCCCCCTCACCTCTTTATCCTTCTTCATTTTGACTTACCTTCTCTTTCCCATTCTGATTTCATTCCGAACCATTCCTTGATCATGTCTTTTTTTTTTTCCTCGTACTCCTTTTCTTTGTTCATCAACTATCTTTCTATTTTCAAAGTAATATATATATATATATATATATATATATATATATGGGAGAGACTATCGCAGAGTCTCTCCCAAATGACTATACAGGTAAAGCTCTTTGTTTAACTGTTAGATTTAATCGAACGGTTGACATATCAGGGATGTACTATTATTATCATAGACCTTACCTCATATAAACTTTCCCATCCCAATATTCTCCGTCGCCGATGACCTTCCCGCCGCCAGCGATGAACGCCAGCGACCACCCCCGACGCCGGCGACCCACCTCCGACGACCGTCTTTCTCTCTCTTCCCCTTTTCTCTTTCTTCCCCTCTCTCTTCCACTTTCTCTCTCTTCTCTCTCCCGCGGTGACCCAACGCCGGCGACCCCCCACCGGCCCCACCCCCAGCCGGCTGCCGGTGACCCCCTCTCTCTCTCTTCCCCTTTCTCTCTCTTATCTTCTCTTTCTCTCTTCCCCCACGGCCCTCCCCCACCCGAGGCCTCCCCCCCCCCCCCCGACACCTCCCCCGGTGACCACCGACGACCTTACCGGCCCCCTCTTTCTCTTTCCCTTTCTCTCTCTTTTCCTCTCTTCTCTCTCTCTCTCTCTTCCCGGCGCCCCCCCTCCACCCCACCCCCACCCGCCAGGTGCCCCCCCATCCCACCCCTCAAGTCCCTCGCCACCCTCCAATCCCTCAAGTTCCTCAACTGTTCGATCACTCACGGGTGGGGGTGGGATGGGGGGGCGTCGGGCGGCCGGGGGTAGGGGGCCGAGGGCTAGGAAGAGAGAGAGAGAAGAGAGGAAAAAAGAGAGAAAGGAGAAGGTTCCGGGGGGTTGGGGAGAGGCCGGGGGAGGGGGGCCTCGGGTGGGGGGAGGGCCACGGGGGAAGAGAGAGAGAGAGAAGAGAAGAGAAAGAAAGGGGAAGAGAGAGAGAGAAGAGAAGAAAGAGAAAGGGGAAGAGAGAGAGGGGGGTCGTCGGTGGCCGGTCGAGGGTGGGGACGGTGGTGGGTCACCGCGGGAGAGGAGAAGAGAGAGAAAGGGGAAGAAAGAGAGAAGAGAATATAGAGAAGGGGAAGAGAGAGAGAAAATTAATATAACCCATTAATTTTACTAAAATTAATTATTCAGTTATTTAACAAAAATTGAAAGACCCCCTTTAAAATTTTTGCTTTACGCCTCAAATTGGCTCAAACCGGCCTTGAAGCTGATCGTGACAATCGTCCCAAATACCAAGGCCCACATCGTAAGTTCTAATGCTTAACAATGATTATATATATATAACTGCATAAATTATTTATTTTTTAGTATCTATTTTAAAACCTGTCCGATTTTTCTCGTAATTTTATGAAACTGTCTATTTAAATAATAATAATAATAATAATAATAATAATAACATCTAATGTTTTAATTGTCTTTTTGAAAGCTTCTTTTCTAAAAATGTACTCATTTTTATTAGTATAATTGGTCTAAATAATCCCTGAACTATTTTAAAAATGATGATTTGATCCCTGTTTTTTATTTTTTTGGCTGAGATGATCCTAAACTCTTATTTTTTTGGCCGTTATGGTTCTTTCTATCCAAAATCGTTAAATTTCTAACAAATTCTTTATGTCATAATTTTGTAATAAAAAAATCAAAATACCCCTTGATTTACAAATTTCTTACTTATTTACCTTCTCTCTCATTTTGCTTTCTTCCCCCCCCCCCCCAAACCACAAAAAAAAAAAAAAAAAGCCTCAGCTCAAGCCCAAGCCGCCCTCCCCCCTCTTTCGCCATCACCGAGCTCAACCCTATCTCCCACCCATTGGACACAAAACTAAGCCTTAGCCCGAGCCCAAGCCCCCCCTCCCATATAACTCAAAACCCAGCCCGAGCCTCCCCTCCCACCAAACTCAAAACCTAGTCACCCTCCCCCCCAACCACTGTGACCACCGACGAACACAAGCACCACCCCCACCGAACGGGTTCAAAACCCATATCCCCCAAAACGAACTCAAACTACCCCACCCTCCCTCCCCTGCCATCGCCAAATGAAAGCCCCTGCGCCCGACGCTACCTAGCCACCTTGCCAAGGTCTGTTCTCTGGGTTTAGGTTTTTGCTACTAACATATGAGGAAGGAAATGAAGATAGAGAGAGAAGATAAATTTAATTTTTTTAATGATTTTTTTCTATTTTTATTAAGTTAATTATTATTTAATTACTAAAATACCCTTTTAGATTTATTCACATGCATTGCACATATAAGATTCTATTAAAAATTTAACGGTTTTGTACGGAAATGACCATAACGGCCATTGAATAAGAGTTTAGAGTCAACTCGTCAAAAAAAAAAAAAACATGGACCAAACAGTCATCTTTGAAAGAGTTTACACTAGTACAGAATGTGGATACCACGACGGTTTTTAACCGTCGTGGTAACATTTCTACGACGGTTTTTTACCCGTCGTGGAATCTTTTTAGATTCTACGACGGTTTTTTACCCGTCGTGGAATAGGTAAAAAATGGGGCCTAAATATGGACATTTAAGAACATACCACGACGGTTTTATACAAAACACCGTCGTTATAGGCGGACCTACCACGACGGTTTTTTTTTGAAAAACCATCGTGGTAGGTCCGCCTATCACGACGGTCAGAAAAACCGTCGTGGTAGGGTCTACCAAAAAAAAAATTGTGAATTCATTTCATTTCCCACGGGTGGTAAATCCGGAAAATTTATCTCACAAAATCAACATTTTTTATGGAAAATTCTCAAATCCAAGCATTACCCAATCAATTTTAAAGCAATCCAAATCACAACGACAATCAACAATCACCGAAAAGATGGATTTTGGACATTTTTCTACGGAAAATTCCTAAATCAACATTTTGGAAGGAACATTGTGGATTTTTAACATTTTGGATGGAAATTTCACAATCAACAACCACAATCAACAAGATCAACATTTTAGACGAAAAATTCCCAAATCCGTGCCTTACCCAAGCAAGATACATTTTAACTTACCGGATTGTTGAGCGTGGATACGGGCGGAGTGGTAAAGAATGTAGGGGACGGAGGAATAGCGGCGAGAGGGATGGGAAAAAATGCTCGGAGTTAGAGAGAGAGGGAGGAATGGCGGCTAGAGAGAGAGGGAAAAAGGCTCGGAGTTAGAGAGAGAAAGAGGAATGACGGCCAGAATGTAGAGAGGAAGCGGAGAGAGATAAATGGAGGGAGGATATGGGCGACTTTGGGTTTGGAGTTAGAGTTTATATTAGAGAGTGAAAAAGTCTCAGAATGTAATAGGGTGGGAAAGATGATGTTTTTTTTTTTTTTGTTTTAATATACGCTCCAAAAAGTTGAACAATTTCAAAAATTTTCAAAATTACCGCATTCATACATACCACGACAGTTTTTTGAAAAACCGTCGTGGTAAATCCCTACCACGACGGTTTTTTGGAAAAACCGTCGTGGTAGGATGAAAATTAAAAAAAAAAAATTTTTTTGAATTTTTTTGACCTTCCACGACGGTTTTTTGGAAAAACCGTCGTGGTAGATCTACCACGACGGTTTTTCCAAAAAACCGTCGTGGAAGGTCAAAAAATTCAAATTTTGATCTACCACGACGGTTTTTTCCAAAAACCGTGGTGGTAGATCTACCACGACGGTTTTTCCAAAAAACCGTCGTGGTAGGTCAAAAAAATTCAAAATTTTTTTTTTGAAAAATTCCCTCCTTCGTACCTACCACGACGGTTTTTGTAAACCGTCGTGGTAGCTAATTTTTAAAAAATTCAACGACGGTTTTTTTTTTAATTAAAAAATTTTTTTTTATCAAAATTTTAATTGAGATATCACGACGGTTTTTTTAACCATCGTGGTATCTCTAGCTTCCACGACGGTTATAGAAAACCGTCGTGGAATCATGGTCTTCCACGACGGTTTTCGGAAACCCTGTTCCGCTCCGTGTTTTTGCCGCATTTTCCACGACGGTTTTTAAAAAACGGTCGTGAAAGCTCTGTCGTGGAATCTACATTTTGTAGTAGTGTTAGGGACTATTTCGGTCAATTACTCTTTTTAGTACTCATTTAGTGGATCTTTAATGATTAGCTAAAACCATTCCTCATTTTGAATATTAGACCATGTGTTGGGCTTTTGCCATTGTCGACCTTACTATGAAATCGAAACACAATGGCTTGTTTGGTAGAGCTTCTAGAGCTTTCTAGAAACTGCTTTTGACTTTATAAGTCCAAAAGTAGCTTCTAAAAGTGTTTGAATGATATATCAGAAGAGCTTTTAGTCTCCAGAAGTGCTTCACGTCAAAGCCAAAAAATGTGATTTTTGACAAAAGCTCTCTAAGTAGACTTTAAAACTTGTTACAAAATTTAAATTAGACGTTATAAACTTTATTTTAATATTTTTGTTACTTATTAGAATGCTTTAACGATTATTTTAATCTCAAAAGCTCTTTGATTCCAAACACTTATTGAAAAGTCATATCTTTTGTTTCTTTTCTTTTACTAACTAGAAGTAAAAATGAAAACTCTGTCAAACGGACTATATGCCAATGACCGACGCTCTATTTAAGAGTTAAAGACAGGTTCATCCCAAATGTAATGATCATTTTCCAACTCCACATTTTGGAGAAGTACTAATTCAGTATATTCAGGATCATGGACTGGTCCTCGCTATGCCAAATTCAAATCTTGTCACTTCTCTAATGAGAACTTTACTCTCCTTTTGTTTTGTATTCAAGTTTAATAATTTCAATTATACTAACCTGAGTTTTTTTTTTTTTTAATTCTTTTCGTGTTAGATTCGGCCTTGATATCGTGTTATCAAAGGCTTCGATTAGATTGATCACACTAACAGCATGTTTACTTACCTGCAATCGGAGTTATCATGAATCGGAGTGAGTAGGATTCGGAGTCAGCTGGATTCGGAGTCAAGATTCGGAGTCAGAATATGCTGTTTACTTGGATTTTAGGAATCGGAGTCGGAATCACTGTCAATCCCATTCATGCGTTTACTTAGAACAGGAATCGGAGTCAGTTGCTGTAAATTTACTTGTATACCCCTTTATTTATTATGTTTTCAAAAATTAAAAAATTGATTAATTTTTTTTATTTAATATCATACTATTAATCAAAAGTAAAATAACCTTTATGATAATATTATAAATTTGCTTAAAAAAACAATGTTGAAATAAATTTCAACATCTGAATATTTTGTTTGTAGTTGATTTATTATCACTCACTTTTTTTAATTTTTCTAGAGCATTAAAAATTTTAAAAAGTAGCATTAAAAATTTAAAAACAAATATAGGATATGACATAATCATCTTTAAAATAAAATAAGTATCAAATCATAAACATACCAAATAAGTACCAAGTCATAAACATAACAAAAGAGTTCCAAGTCATAAGTATAATCCAAATCATAAACATAAGAAAGTGCCACATATGTGATTCAAAGTACCATTATAGTTTAACTAATACCGTAAATTTAGTACCTAAGCACGACGGCTAAGAACCTTAAGGATATATCCCTTCTTCAGTTGATCGGGAATGTTGTAGAAGACACGCAACATATCATGGTTTGTAGCCAAAATGTTAGTGGCATCATATAATTGATCGCCATCTAAGCCTTCAATTTTCATAATTTCTTCATACAATGTGGCTTGTAGTCCAGCAACATCCTTATCAGCAGTAGAGAGCACATCAATAAGACCATCTAATTTGGGTACCATTGCTGCTACAGATTGAGCCATCAACCCAATGTTGGAGCACATGTTCTCAAATGCCTTGTCTTTATTTTTGCTTCTGGTCTTTTCCTTGTGTGTGGAAACATTTGGAGAGCTTTCTATGGGTTGGTTAGGTTGCACACTTGGTTGTTGAGTGTAGGACATTTCATTTTCTACGAAATTCTCTTCAAATGCCATGTTTAAATTGTCACCCAAATTCACATTCATGGTGTCTTGTTGGTGTACCTCTTCCTCATCATCATCTTCATTTCCAGCATTGATGCCGGTGGCTCGATCACGTCCATAAATTTCACCCAGTATATAGTAATGAGGAAAAGGTTTTCCATATAAACCAGCAGCATCCTTTCGCTTCTGTTGAAAGTTTTAATAAGATTTGTTAGTAAACAAAATAAAAAATAACTAAGTAATAAATACTATGAGAAAAAGTTCAATATACATACCTTAACGTATTCATCGTACACATTTTTTTCACATTGTAATACCATTTTATCATTATCCCATCCAAACCCACTAAGATCTAACATATCTGTCATTGCACAATATTTTTGCTTGAACCATTTCACACGAGATTCAATATGAGGAGATGATTTGATTCCACAACCTGGTAATTTGGCCTCCATCATAGCCTCTAATTGAAGCAAGTACCCATTCTTGAAACCACAATCAGCCCTCCACATTGCATTTTGACTCAATTCCAACAATGCCTCTACCAATGCATCATCTTGCTGTATTGTCCAATAATGCTTATTTTGACCTTGTCCTCTTAGACTTGAAGTTGGAATGGTACTCATTCTAAAATAGAAATCAACAAGTCACATATCAAATAGTTAACAAAACCATGAGAACAAAGTATCATAACATTAAACCAAAATATCTTCATAAAAACTGTACATAAAGACAACATATTCAAATAAAATGTCAATATATGAAAATTACTTTAATTCTCAAACATGGTAATCCTAAACCCTATCCTCTACTTGCTTGCCAAGTATTCCACATTTCTTGAGCTAAATTTTGTCTCCACAAAGTCCACTCAGTTGATGACTCAATAGAAACTATATACTCTGTTTCATTGAGTAGCTCTTGTGGTGGGTTATTATCATCCATAATATCCATTGGGTCATTAGCCATTTCTCTTCGAATGAAGTTGTGTAACATACAACACACAGAAATGATGCGTCGTTGTATTTTTATATCATAAAAGCTAGGACTTCTTAGTATAGCCCATCGCATTTTCAACAACCCAAAACATCGCTCAATAACATTCCTAGCACTCGAGTGCTTCATGTTGAAAAACTCTTCCAGAGAAGTTGGTTGGTTTCCATCTCTAAACTCACTTAGATGGTAACGTTGTCCTCTATATGGTGCAAGAAAACCAGCCCCCTTAGTGTATCCACCATCGACCAAGTAATAATAACCTATAACCAATTACAAAAATAAGAAAATAATCAATAAATAGTGTAATGGCAATACAAAAATATAGTTCATGTGAGAAATAATTACCGTGGGGAACCTTTAAACTGTTTCTTCTAGTCATCGCATCCCTTAGCACACGCATATCGTGTGTTGAACCTTCCCATCCTGGGAGCACATATATAAATTGCATATCTTGTGAGCAGACTCCCACACTACTATAGAATGTGGATTCCACGACGGTTTTTAACCGTCGTGGAAGAAATCCACGACGGTTCTCCAACCGTCGTGGAATCTTTTAATATTCCACGACGGTCTTTTTACCGTCGTGGAATAGGTAAAATAGGGCCAAAAAATGGACTATTTAGAACCATACCACGACGGTTTTTGATGGAAAAAACCGTCGTGGAAATGAATATACCACGACGGTTCTTATGAGCCACCGTCGTGGTTGATTGGTCTACGACGACGGGTTTTATCAAGTCACCGTCGTGGTATTCATTATACCACGACGGTTATTTCATGTCACCGTCGTCGTATTACTACATACCACGACGGTGATTTGTTAGAAACCGTGGTGGTAGACCAATATACCACGACGGTTCTAAACATCCACCGTCGTGGTAGTTCTCCTTACAACGACGGTGGCTTTATTGTATAATAAAACCGTCGTGGTATATTGCTCTACCACGACGGTTTATATATTTAACCGTCGTGGTAGGTTATGTACCACGACGGTGCTTTTCTAAACCGTCGTGTTATTTATAATTCCACGACGGTTTCTGTTGAAAACCGTCGTGGTATGTTGTCAAGTGAACAAAACAAATTACAAATCGTTCATTTTGAATACCAGTTCATTCATTCATCCCACGGATTAATTACACAGCCAAGAAAAAAAAAAACAAAACTGATATCTTAAATATAATGTCACAATGTACAAAAAAATTAAATATAGCGCCTATACAAAATTCAACAGCATGCTAATGTGCTCAATATTGTATGAAGCGCATGATATATTGTGTCCACTCCTGCCTAACCAAATTCAAATCAGCTTCGGTATAAGACGTCTTCTTTTGAAGTAGGGCAAGGCCATCGACGGTCAAGCATATTTCTCGCATGAACCCCAATACAAAGTAGCCGCATTGCACATTTCCTTGTTGTATTGGGCAGCGAGCAGTCTGAATCAACGTCTGTAAGTTGCGTCGCTTTGTTATTCCTCGTCCCACCAGCAACTTCCAATCGTTTAGTGCCCTAACAAACCAACAAATATCAATACATCCAGAACTACAACAACAAGAATATCAATATAATCATTAATACCAACATCAAAGAATACTTACAACGTAATTAGCTGTTGAAAATCTTCACCCGGATCGTTTCCAAGAGGATTAAAATAGAGGACCGAGTCATCCCACGGATTAATAACAGCCAATATCCAATGTTGGCCGCTGTTATATGGCATGAGAACAAGCCTTCCCCTTGGTGTGTTTGTTATGATCCGGATGATATTGTCGGCTCTCTCTCTAATGTACGCAACGCGATCTACATTCTGTTGCACTGGCGAGACAAGGAATGGAGAAACAAAGTCGTAACGCTGCTCCATTCCGGCTTTTGCACAACAATCCGCTAGATAGCTGCAAAATAATTAAGTCAAACTTGCAGCCCGAAAATAATTGTAATACAGTATCACGGTACTAATTGGAACAAGAAAAATGACATTACCTGATGTAAACCATTATACTGCTTGCACTAATTTCTTGAAAAGAAATGAAATGGTATACATCTTCATACCCAATATATATGGGCATGTCATCAGCATTGACAGACTGTTGTTGTGGGCACGCGATCTGGGTACCGTCAGTCAAGCACCGTTGTGCGTAGTTCGCCAAGCGTCTCATATCAACCGGAATGGTATCAAAGTCAAACCTCAGTTCTTCTTCACCGGTTTGCTGTTGTACCTCCGGTTCTGAGTGTAGTTTCTTCCTCCCGGCTCTCTTCTTTATAAATTTGGTTCGCTTGGCACTTGGCTCGGGAGCTTGACTGGGACCTCGGCTGGCCTGGCTTAAACTGCTTTGCAGGACGATGTTTTTTTTGGGCCACGCAACAAACCCCCCGATGGCCTCTTCAATATAGGTGGCTTCATCCGTCGGAATCGGAAGGAGTACACGTTTAATTTTTGGGACGCTGATTGTCACACGCACATTCCCCTCGCCTAATGGAATCCCATGGACTGTGTCGGTTGGAACACAGTCCATGTATGCCCTGCCAATTGCAACCAGAACTTCTCCACCATTAATGACATCAGTCAAGAAAAGCTGGCATTCCTTACTTTCATTAGGCATGGGCTGCTGATCCGACGGGCCGGCTTCCTTCTCATTGACGGTGCAACTAGCCTTGACACTATTGTGTTGATCAACAGCAGGTTGGGATGCTTCCTCAGCCATCGTCTCACGGTCGATACCGTGCCTAGCACAAAGTTCCTGCACCGTTCTTTCCAAGGCAGCCAACTGTCGTTTCATGTTGGAGACTTCAGGATTCTCCCTCGATATATTCATGGCATTGTAGTATTGCGTCTGCGTGACAAATTTTGACTGCCCACGAATACGACCGGAATGCTCGGCATTGCCCAAAGACTTGGTCAAAATGTCCTCCGTACCCACGGATTCGAAGCTGCCTTGCGTCTGTTGTTGTGTTAAATCGTCCTATAATAAATACACAATATGTTATTGAGCCCGTAGACATAATGGAGACAATCGTGGCCGAATATCAAAAATATTTCGTATACTTACTATTGTTTCGCCAATAATTTTAACCGACGGATTCTTGTACTGTCCATCGGGTTTGAGACGCGTGTCCCGCCAAATAACATGTCGGGCAGCATATTCCCCTGTCTTCTCGAACTGCAGTTTAGCAATTAAACATAAGAAACATACATAAAACACGTAATGTGAATTAACCAATTATTGAGTTGAAGTTGTTTGGCAAAGTAATTAACGTACGATTTCTTGATCGCGTTTCCTATATCCGTCACGGCCTATCGTAGATCCGTATACGCTTTTTTTCCTGATCTCAGTTCCTTGTTGAGAAAGCCGCTTGAAATCAACCGTCTGTCGATACGTAATAAACCTTTCCCAATCGTCCTGGCTGATGGTTGGGTAATTTCGAACCACTTTGGCCGGTCGTTGCCAAACGGTTTCTTCGTGGATATGATCCCTAACAAAGGCTTGGTACAGATCATATCTGAAACCCTTCGCCGACTCCCCACATGACTTCAAAACCTGTTTTTTGTGCGATTCGTCAACAGTGAATGTGCTCCCGAGCACTTCTGAAGTCAGCAATCCAACCACACTCGTTCTTTCCTCGTTTCCAAATCAGCACTTCTGAAGTCAGCAATCCAAATAGGAATGTGCTCCCGAGCAAGCACTCCAACCCAACTCTGTAATTCATCACCTCCCTTGCCTAATGGTTGCCCTTTCGCGTCAAAGGAAACTGTAATTCGTTCTCCCCTCGTCCTAACAACGTGCACTCTTTTAAGGAGAGTTGCTCGTCTTTTTCCATCTTCATCAGCATTGAATCTTGGTGCGTTCGTTCGTCGTGGTTTCGAAGCTTGAGTTTGGGTTGAGCAATCCTCCTCATGAGAGTTTGACATTGTTAATCAATCTGGAAAAAAACTGCAACACGAACCGTTATAAACAAAGCATCATTGACATTAAATCATTACAAAGGCCTTGGTTCTGAAACACATTACTATCCAAACATATAACGAACAAAAACATTTAACGAACCAAAATCATGACATTTTAACCTTAAAATGCCCAAAGCCGAGCCAAACACATCCAGTTTAAGGAACTCTAAAACTAAATATCAAACAAATTAAGAGGCATTTAATCAAACGTGTTATCAACCTAAGCCTTACCCAACTATTTAAAATAAACCTAAATGACTGAGACAATCAACAGCAAGAAATGAATATTTTCGCAAACCACATTCATATGCTTTATGCTATAACAAACAGAAATTTCATTCCCCGAACTTGAAATTTAGACAAGCAATATAGAGTTCAACTTACCGGCGTGTAGAGCGTGGGCACGGGCAGATTGGTTTCTAGTCTGGGCCAACACGGGTTGTGGCCGGCGAGAGAAACTTGGAAATGACCGAAAAACCTTGGCGTTGGTGGAGGATTGAGCGAGGAATGGAGTGTCAGAAGATTGTAAAAGACAGTCGATGGAGTCGGATGAGAGAAAATTTTTTGGGCAAACTTGCGATTTGAGCAGTGAGTGAAAAGATGAGCAGAGGTTTCGAATGAAATGGGTTGGGGAAAAATGGTGTCTGTTTGGGTTTTATTAAATGCGGGAAAAATTTAACCTATTCTCAAAAATTTTAAAAGAGCCGCCTTAAGCCTACCACGACGGTCTTTAAAAAACCGTCGTGGAAAGAATTCAAATTTCCTTGCCTACCACGACGGTCTTTTGGTTCGACCGTCGTGGTAGACTTCATGGACGGATTCCACGACGGTTTTCTAATTGACCGTCGTGGTATAGAATTAAAGGGCCGGCTAAATCGAAAAGGAATGTGAATATACCACGATGGTCTTTTAATAAAACCGTCGTGGTATATAAATATATTACGACGGCCCTAATAAAGACCGTCGTGGTATGTAATATACCACGACGGTCTTTTTGAAAGACCGTCGTGGTATATCAATATATTACGACGGTCTTTCAAAAAGACCGTCGTGGTATATGAGATACCACGACGGTCTTTTAAAAAGACCGTCGTGGTATGTTAGATACCACGACGGTCTTTGAAAGGAACCGTCGTGGTTTCTTTCGAACATGCAAAATTTGTATTCAACTTTATACCGTAATCCAGATAAGCGGCCAATCCTGATAGTTGTGCAATTATTCACCACTGTTGCTATATGCTTCCATACACTTTTGCATGTATAAATAATCAATGATACATATTTATCGCGTAAATAAAAACCCGTATCGAAATGTTTACAACGTAAGAAATGTGAACTTGTATGTTAAGTAATTTTTCCCTTCTTTTTTTTGGGCTTCTCGACACATGTCCACTCGACGTCCAATCGAAGTAAGTGTGAAACGTCGTCGTCAAAATCATCAATCTCATCCACCGGGGGCAAACCCTTTGTAAAAGGTGGAATCTCGGTGCAATCTTCAATATCTTCTTGGCCATCCCGGATTGATCTTGGCTTCATTGGCACAACCAAAGATAACTCTAAATTTGCAGGATCCATTGTATAAAATACTTGTACCGCTTGTGACGCCATGATGAACGGATCATTTTTGTAACCCAATCGCCTAAAGTCCACTACTGTCACGCCGTCACTATCAACCTTAACATAATTATTGTCAGCCCACTTACATTTAAATAGGGCTATTCGCAAGCCACAATAATCAAGTTCCCAAATATCTTCAATGAATCCAAAGTAATTCATGGAACTATATACCGGATTCTTGTTCTTTGCGGATGAAATATGCATAGACTCGGCCCGAAGTGTGACACCACTATTCTGTACGGGATGCTTCTCATCTCTTGCCCGAGTGTAGAAGGAGTGGCCATTTACCAAATACGATGTATATCTTGTGACTATCGATGATGGACCTCTGGATAGGTTCATTACGTCCTGTGAAACGCCTTGCTTCATATGCAAGTATTTTCTTATCCACTCCCGAAATGACCGATTCTGCTCTTCTTGAAACCACTTCTCACTTCTTCCTTTTCTTGGATTCGCAACTCTTAATTCCGCCATATGGACTTGAAAGAAAGGCTTCATTTCCTTAGCATTGTGCAGAACATACAAACATACTTTTTCCCATTCATCTTGATTTACCGGTGAATGAACGGCCGCAGAGAGTCCTTTCGATATAAATGGCCCGCTCGTTGGCAACCCTATTGGGTCCGCGTTGGACAAATACTCAGAACAAAATTCAACAGCTTTCTCGGATATGTAGTTTTCCACTATACAACCCTCCGGCCTATTTCGGTTCTTCACATATCCTTTCAAAACCTTCATGTACCTTTCAAAAGGATACATCCACCTCAAATACACCGGGCCACATAACTTAACTTCCCGAACTAAGTGCACACAAAGATGGATCATTATATCAAAAAAGGATGGTGGAAAATACTTCTCAAGCAGGCACAAGGTCATAACCAATTCCAATTGTAGCGAATCTAACATCATTGGATCAATTACCTTGGAGCATATCGAATTGAAGAATGAGCATAACTTTGTAATTACGTATCTCACATCTTTTGTTAGAACACCCCGCAAAGCAAGTGGTAATAATTGTTGCATCAAGATATGACAATCATGTGATTTCATTCCAACGAGCCGCAAATCTTTCATCGAAACCAACCTTTTGAAGTTAGAAGAGTACCCACTTGGCACTTTCACGGAATCAAGCCACTCACAAAGCTTTCTCTTTTCGTGCCTAGATAATGTGTGCTTCGCCGGTGGTAAGTAAGTGCCGTTCGATCTTTTATCGGGGAGCAAATTCGGTCTAATCTTCATCTCTTTAAGGTCCAACCGGGCCTTTTCACTATCTTTAGTCTTATTTGGAATGTCAAGCAATGTGCCCACTATCGACTCACAGACGTTTTTCTCAATATGCATAACGTCTAAGCAATGCCGAACGTAAAGTGACTTCCAATATGGAAGTTCATAGAAAATTGACTTCTTCTTCCAAGGGCCATCGACAGCTGGATCCTTATGTTTTCTCTTTCCCAAAACTACCTTGACATCTTTAACCATCTCAAAAACATCTTCGCCAGTCAAAATCCGAGGAGCGAGTCTTTCTTCGGTATTACCATCAAAAGCCTTCTTCTGTTTGCGATAGCGATGATTTTTCGGCAAGAACCTTCGATGACCAAGGTAAATGGTTTTCCTACTATATTTCAACCTGATTGAAGATGTTTCCTTCATACAAACGGGACAACCTATAGAACTCTTCACAGGATAACCAGAGAGGTTGCCAAGTGCAGGAAAGTCATTAATTGACCAAATCAACATTGCGCGAAGATTGAACGTATCTTGACGGTAAGAATCTCTTACTTGTAAACCATCATCCCACAACCTGTTTAGGTCATCGATTAATGGTGCCAAGTAAACATCAATATCATTCCCTGGTTGTTGAGGGCCTGATATCAATAATGTCAATATCAAGAATTTCCGCTTCATGCAAACGTCTGGAGGGAGATTGTAGTTGACAAGTATGACTGGCCAGGTACTATGCCGACTACTCATGTTACTGTGCGGGTTTATTCCATCCGTCGACAAACCGAGACGTAAATTCCTTGGTTCTGCACTAAAGTCTGGATGATTGTCATCGAAGGTCTTCCATTGCGGTGCATCGGCCGGATGCCTAAGCTTGCCATCGTCTACACGTGTATCGTGATGCCATGTCAAACTCTTAGCATGTTTTGCATTACGGAATAAACGACGGAAACGTGGAGCTGGTGGAATGTACCATAACACCTTCACCGGCACTCCTTTACTACCATTCGATGGAATCTTGCCCTTCTTCCATCTTGACTCATTACAAACCGGACATTCATCTAAATCTTCATTTTCTTTCCGATAAAGTACGCAATCGTTTGGACTAGCATGTATCTTTTCGTATTCCATTCCCAACGTGCTCAAAGTCTTTTTCGCCTCGTACATACTAGGTGGCACTTTGTTATCCGCCGGTAGAACATCTTTTAGAAAAGCTAAAAGAGTCGTGAAACTAGAATTCGTCCACCCTCCCGACGCTTTCATATTCCATAATTTAACCAATGCCCCTAATTTTGTATATTTTGTACACCTGACGTACAAGGGCGTTTCGGCATCATTAATCATTTCCTCAAATAACTCCGAACGGTGCACAAAGTTTTCTTCCAAATTATTTATCATATTGTACATAGATTCACCACCGTCTTCCTCCACAATCGGATCCTTATCTTTAGTACTAGTCTGACTATACTTAAAACCGACGAAATCTTCACCATGTAAATACCATGTTTGGTAAGAACAAATAATCCCATAAGCAAGCAAATGCCCTCTAACATCATCAATTGAATGAGATCTATGATTACCACAAGCTTGACACGGACACCGAATCTTATCGTCTTGCGTATGAGCTTTGGCAAATGACAAAAATTCTTCGACACCATCTTCATATGCTTTAGACAATCTATCAAACCACATCCATTTCCTATCCATGATTAGCGCGCAAATCCTAAATCAATCAATAAAAGTTCTCGATAAGTCAATATAAGGTGTGCATCTTTTTTAATTTTTGGCATGAATATCATTAATTGCATGCACTTAATTCATAGCTAGTTATATACAAAGACCCCTGCTCATGCATTAATTAAATCAACAAGATATTTACTAAATTAAAACTCCAAAAAACATAACAAAACTAAAAGTACCATTATAAATTAAAAACCGACCCGGGTTATTTAGCTTAAAAAAACAAACTATAAATACATGGTAATATATAGGATTTATATATAAATAAATTTTTTTAATTATTTAACTGAAAAATCCAAACTAATTTAAATAAAACCAAATTAAAAATACATTGATCGTCATGAGATCACTTAATTAATTAAACACTTTGCAGTATATAACGTATCAAAAGCAATCCAACAAATTTCAAATTAAAATTTACATAATATGGCCGGGTTCGTAAATAAAAATATAATACAGAGGAAAACAACTTCCTTGTTTAGTTAATTTGTGTCATCATCACTTACAAAAACGACGGGAGAGCAGTAGATGCGGTGGTTAGAATCCTTTGCGGTGTATGGAACTGTTGAAGGAGCGACCTGATATGATTTTGGTTCACGGCAGCAGCTCTACCAATGTGAAAAAAACAGGGCAACACCTTTTATATAAAACTGAAAAAAAGTACGATGTTTCCACCACGGTTTTATGGAAACCGTCGTGTAAGAACGAGATTACATGACGGTTTTTAGACAACCGTCGTGTAATCCACGGCACTACCACGACGGTTGTATATAACCGTCGTGTAATAATCTAGATATTCCACGACGGTTCCCATAAACCGTCGTGGAATATATACTTCCATGACGGTTTTACACATCCGTCGTGGAAATACAATATTCCACGACGGTTTCTGTTAACCGTGGTGGAAATCTAAAATTCCACGACGGTTTTCGGATGCCGTTTTTCTGTTCCGTGTTTTTGCCATCGTTTCCACGACGGTTTTTAAAAAACGGTCGTCCAATCTCAGTCGTGGAAGCGACATTCTGTAGTAGTGCCAAGACATTAGTAGCAATCTCATTTTTTCTTGTTCTATATCTTGATTTATCTGCTTCGGGCACACGAACCTTTATATAAGTCCCATCCAATGTTCCTAAGCAATTCTTCATTATTAGAAAACAAAAACAAAAACAAAAAAAGCATAAGTTTCAAACGAACAAAAAATATAGTTTAAAATGAACTTACAAAATCCAAAAAAAAAAAAAAAAAAAAAACTACATACCTTAAACCACTTCCATTTAGGGTCAATTGAGTTCTCCAAAACTGATTCAGGGCTCTTCCAAAATTCTTTTTGACACCGAGTCATTGCTTTTAAACATTCATGGAAACATTTACTAATTATTCGTCCGGATCTTTTGAAATTGAAACTAATCACCCGATTCTTAACATGATGTGCTAATATATGCAAAAACATTGCAAGCATCTCTTCAGTGGATACATTTTTTGTGCTTACTAAACCCCCTCTTTCACAGAGAAGATTGCATAATCTTCTAAACGTTTCTCTATCCATTCTTAATTGTGCCACACACTTGGCATCACTCTCATAAACCAAATCATACAGGTGGCCTAATTGTTGATAAATCCTCATAAACAACGTTGGACTTTGTATTCTTCGTTTATAATAGGTGGAAACATAGGTACACATCGCAGCACACACGGCCATGATCATTTGCAACATCATAACTATCTCTTTAATCACTACAACTACTATCTTCTTTCTTGCTAAGAGTCGAGACATGATTTCTCTACATTATCATCATACAAAATTTGATTTAGCTTACAATTTATAGAAAATAGACAATCATAACTGCACAAGTAATGAATACCAAAAAAAAAAAAAACTCATACAACCAACCCAAGGACTACACAAATTATTGCGGAGAAATAATAATTCAAAAATAATTCAAAAAAAGACTGTGCAACTGCAAAAGCACTAATAGCCACAGTGGTAGGCCGGCCCGTACCTACAGCGCTTAGTTAAGTGTGACTATTGGGACTTTTTGTGTGTTTCCCTCTCAGAAAGAAACTTCGTGCTTGGTTCCAAGCTTCCTAGGAATCTGCTAACAAGAATTCCGATGATGAACTGAAGTGGGTGTTCACCGGAATTCATGATGCAACGACTTAGAGCTTCAAAAACAACCATTTCTGGCACTTTAGCAGCTGCCCACTTGAGGAAGAAAGCTCTCAATTCATGGGCTGCTATTCATGACACCTTTTTCTCTACCAAGGTATTTTCTCTTTCCTCGGTAATTTGTTTATAGCGGCAACAAAATCAATTGGGATTTGGGGTTTTTTCAATTCGGCTTGTTTGATTTTGGCAACTATCTTTTGTGGGCAGTTATATATATATATATATATATATTTGTTTAATGTTTGTGGTATGATGTTGATGAGATAGGATATATTTGAAAGGCATAGGGTAGTCTTCGCAATTGGAACTTCCGTGGCATCGGTTGCTACAGCTTGGTTTGGTGAGTTCTTTTGATTCTCTACTTTCGTTGATTCTTCTACCCAAAAATTATTGCGGAGAAATAATAATTCAAAAAAAGATGGTGCAACTGCAAAAGCACTGATAGCCACAGTGGTAGAGTCCTAAATTAGGAGAAAACCAGTGGCGAAGTTTGACAACTTCACTACAACCCATCGTTGCTCTCTCTCTCTCTCTCTCTCTCTCCTCTCTCTCTCTCTCTCTCCTCTCTCTCTCTCTCTCTCTCCTCTCTCTCTCTCTCTCTCTCTCTCTCTCGCTTCATCTTCTTCTCTCTTTCAATCTGGCAAAAAGAAAACAATTTTCTCTTTCCTGCTTTACTCTCTTTCTCTCTCTAGAAACATTTCTGAAGAATTTCGAGGCTGCCAATTAGCAGTGATAATAATTCTGCATTTATTATGCGGCCGAGGAAGCAAAAAGAACAGTACTACGAATCCAGTATTTTAGAATACACGGATATGAATTACACCACAGATTCAAGTTTCAAAAAAAAAAAAATAGAATACATGGATATGAATGACACCATAGAATCAAGTTTCAAAAAAAAAAAAAGAATACACGGAATATTCTGTAAAGTAATACCTTGGAGACAAAATGGTGCCCTTGGTTGCTACTTGAGGAGGGAGTTCTAAGAACACAGTAGAAGGAAAAGTGAATAAGCGTGAAAAAATTAGGGTTATTTCAATCTTTTACTTTTTCCTTTTTAATCCTCAAATAAGTAAGTTAAAATTAGGGGTAAAATAGTAATTTAACTTTAATATCAGGAGTGAGAGTGCTAATCCGGTGGGGGGGCTTAGGATTGCCAATCCCCTTATTCAATCCCAAATTAATGTGGGCCCCATACACTTTCACTCCCATTCCAACATAAAAATAAGAAAGTAAATATAAGATTGATTCTCATTCCCTACTCCGATTCCCTATTCCTGGAAAGTAAACATGCCATAATATTGTAAATAACTTGGTAGAGAATCTAACGGGAAGGGCTTATCCTAATCACCATTGCCGTCGAAATGACTTTATTGAGTCATACAACATGGGTGCTTTTGTGTTTTTCTTTAATACTAGTTTTATGACACGCGCATGCAGATTAAGCAAGCAAAGCAAACAAAACAAAAAATAAAAAATTTTACATGACAATGATATGGTCACTACGTAGCGATAACGTGGTGATCACGTGGCAATCGGGGAAAACATGATCAAAATAGTCATTGACTAGTTTAAATCTAGGTAAGAGTTCTAAGACTCCCCCCCCCCCCCCCCTTCTTTTAATTGCGGAAGGTGTTTTGTAAAATTTAGCAAGCTTATATTTAACTTATTGGGTTTATAATTTTAAACCATATATTTTACTTTTATTTAAAAAGTATACCTTATGTATGAAATTTTATAGTTTTATACCATCATATTACATTTAATACATAAATGTATATCCTTCTTTAGTCAAAACATCATTCTGACTTATGAAATGAGGAAATTGACATCAATTTTTAATGTCTCACTAGTAAAAATTGTGGATTACACGACGGTTTTACCGTCGTGTAAAGTTTATATGACGGTTACCCAACCGTCGTGTAATCTAGTGTCGTGGTAGATAACACGACGGTTATATTACTGTCGTGATATCTCAATGTTACACGACGGTTAAAACCGTCATCGAAATAAGGTACACCGTCGTGTTAACAAGTAATGTGGAGATATTACACGACGGTTCTCTACGAACCGTCGTGTAATTGGGCTTGAATTAAAAAAAAAATTTGGCTTTTTTTTTTTGCGATGGCACCGTCGTGTAATGTGTGCCATCGCCAAAAAAAGCCAAAATATTTTTTAATTCAAGCCCAATTACACGACGGTTTTGAGCAAAACTGTCGTATAATGGTACACATTACACTAGAATCAAATTCCATATGATTATCTAAGACAAAAATCCATTTTGATATTTCATCAAGCATGTGGTGGGCGGATAAAAACCAAATTAAAAAATGTGTGTAAAGTGCCAAAACTGTGCACAAAACATTCATCTCCAAAGAGTAACAATAAAAAAAAATAAAAATAAAACATTCAAACAACACTACAAATTACACTCCACGCAAGATATTAAAGCATTGTGTGTTCGTAGTTTTGTTAGAAACAAGAAATTGAGCAATATGGAAGTCACCTTGCTTTTCTTTAAAGAAAAATAGTCACGACCTTGATGGGAACACCGGGAGAGAGAGGTGGTGGCGACAGCAGCGGCGGAAAAAAACCAGGGCTATGGTGGCGGTTTGGGAAAAGTTTGAAGTGGCAGTAGCGGCGTGACCGGATTTTAAGTTAGGGGGCAGGCGGGCGGGCGAAGGAGGTGGGGAGAAGAAAAGTTTGAGTTGTCTAGAGGGTTAAAGATGAAAATAATGATAAATGAAGAGGAAAGTGTATTTATGTAATGGGTTTTCGTGTGAATTCCAAAGCATGAAATTTGAAAATTTTCAGAGGATTACACGACGGTTTTGCTCAAAACTGTCATGTAATCCTTTTTTTTCAAAATTTGAAATTTTGAAAATTTCGGAGGATTACACGATGGTTTTGCTCAAAACCGTCGTGTAATCCTTTTTTTTGAAAATTTGAAAATTTTGAAAATTTGAAAATTTTGAAAATTTTCGGAGGATTACACGACGGTTTTGTTCAAAACCGTTGTGTAATTCTTTTTTTTTTCAAAATTTGAAAATTTGAAAATTTCAGAGGCTTACAAGACTGTTCCAAGGAACCATCGTGTAATCCCTTGGGAGCTCAAGGGATTACACGACGGTTCCAAGGTACCATCGTGTAATCTCATGATTGCACGACGGTGACTGAAACTGTCGTGCAATCTTAAGATTACACGACGGTTTTGGTTCAACATTTGTTTAATCCTCCATTTACACAACGGTTTCAGAAAACCGTCGTGTAATCCAACTTTTGTTGTAGTGTCTGTGTATGCTATCCTTGTAACAAAACAGACAATAAAAATAAACTATAATAAAATACCCAAACACATTGTTTTGAATTTTTTTTAATAGAATACTACAAAAAGGACAAACAGTTTTTACAATACATTGCAAAATCTTAGAAAAAAAAAGCATCAACTTTTTGGTTTTTTTTCTTAATGAAGAGTTTTTTGTATTGTTTGGTTACAGGATAAGACTAATTTGGATATGTTTGATTTCTAAGTTTAACTAGTTTTTCAAGGGTAGTTTTGGTATTTAAAGCCATTTTCTGGTCAAAATGATGTGTTGACCAAAAATGGTATACATTTATATATTAAACGTAATTTGAAGGTATAAGAATATAAAATTGCAAAATATAAGGTATATTTTTTGAATAAAAATAAAATATAAAGTATGAAAATGTAAATAACCCTAACTTGTTTGGTTGCAAAAAACAACACTAGCTGCTGGTATATATATCTATATTTTTGTTTCTGTATGGGAAAAAAGGCAAATTGAGGAAAATGCTTTAATTAAAATGATAGAAACTTTTGAGTAAGAAATAGGTTAAAAGAACAATTATCTTTATCTTTTCTTTACTATATTAAAAGACCCAAAATGTTCTTCTTTTCAATACCTTGTTTACTTGACATGTGACTTCTTCTTCTTCTTTTTTTATTTTTTTTTTATTTTTTTCCTTTTACTTTTCCTCCCCCCTTTGTCATCTTTCATCTTTTTTTTTTTAAATTATTTTAACCTTAATTGAAACTATTTTTCTCATATACATCCCTATGTAAAATTCTTTTCCATATAATCCATTCAATTACTATCTTCTTATAACACTCACAAATAACTTTCCATTTTATTTACTCTGTTTTTTTTTTTTTTTTTAATTGTGCATAACACATGCGGGGCACGTACTCACCCCTAGTACAATAATTAAAAAAATGGTAAGATAATAATATAATAATTACTATTTTAAAACTATTATTCAATTCTCATCTATTTTTTTAGAATTAATAAGATAATTAATTCTTCCTCAAAGAACCCAAAGTAGTACACCTACAACAGTCTCAAAGTGCACAAAAAAAAAAAAAGAGTACTTATTTGAATTTTTTATGATGACACATAAGTTTTTTTTTTTTTTTTTTTTTTTTAATTTGTGAATAAGGGATTCAAACTATGCAGATCAATTTCTTTAGATTCTAAGTTCTCGCAACAATGTGCCAGTGACTATATTGTTCATTTTAAAACCAATTTTAATGACAATCTGTATACTTTCAACGACTTGTCTCCATAAGCTTGTTTGTTGTAGTGTGGCTAAAGCAGATTCCTTAACCAATTTCACATGTTATACTTAATCATACGGTTTAGTGAAAGATTTTATTTCCTTAAAAAAATTACTCTTGTATTATAACATAATAATATAGATTTCAAAGTTAACCTACATTTATTTATATGATTTGTTAAAAATCAATTTTGATTCCAATAAATTATTGGCAAAGTAGACAAGAATGATGACAATTATAATGTGATAAGAAATAAACATTATTGTATCAATGTCACACAAATTAAGATTATCAGGTTCTATGAACTAAAAATCGTTATTGCATTAATGTCACACAAATCAGATTATTTGAAATTAAAAATTCACTCAAAGTCTCAAATCCGTTACCGAATCTAGGATGGTAATGATATGACATGTAAGATGATGCCAGAAAGAGGACAGTGTTGGATGATGGAGTTTGGTACTCCGAAAGATTCGGAATGAAGTAACAAATTGCAACTAATATTGTCAATCAAGGAAATTGTAAAATATTGAAAGCAAGGGTAGAAACGTAATATTCAGAATATTAAAAAACGTAAAGGAAAATGGGTCAGTAATTAATACAGTTGGAAATGTGGCGATGAGAAGTTAGAGGTGCAAAATTATGAAAAAGTAATTTTAACTTGCAAAGAAACAATATGTTACAAAGGAGGAGCTCAACAAAGAAGATGATGATGAGCTCAGAGCAAGCAATACCAACTTTCACAACTTTTTCATATTCGTTCATTTCTCAATTTCGTCTCTCTTCCTCCATAAGTCTTTCTTCCTCTTTCACTCTTTTCGACCACTGGCTCACAGTACTTGAATTCACTTTTGAATTGCAAAAACATGAATTCTAATGGCGATGTATTGACGTAGAAAGAATATTACTATTAGTTTTTATTGTTATTTCATTTAGATGTTGTTTTTTTATTTTTATGTAATTTTAATTATTGTTCATGAGGCTATATAAGCTTAAGGCAGAAAGTATAATAAATATTATTGAATATTAGATATTAAAATTAGAATATTGATTTTTCCCTCTATTTTGGAGGTTTCCGCTTTGATTGGATTTGACTTGAGTTCTTTCCAATTTCGCTGCATCCTTTGATATTAGAGACCTCGGTTGTTCCCGGTAGGTACGATAATAGTGGTCAGTGATTGGAACCACTTCGACGCCGATGAGCGTGGAGTGAAGGCCCTATGGGCGGATCGAGAGCCGCAATGGAACGGAGCAGGAGATTCAGTCTATCAAATTAAGTTGCGGATCTCGCCGGTGGAGTGCCCACCAACGGACCCATTCTCCACCACCCACTCACATGTATTCTCATTCCCCACCTTCGTCTTCTTTATGAACCCACAGCCATCACTCCTTTCTATCTCCACCACCTCCATCTTCCCCACAGAACCACCCCGGCCCACCGTGAGTTTTTCAACCATCATTATCAACAAATTTACAAACCCACAAGGCTTTCTACATCTATCGTCTCCAAACAACCTGCAACACAAGCTTACATATTCAAATATCAAAACCCATATATCAGATCTGGAACTACGAGACTCGTCGGATCTCATTCGCTGGCAGTGTGGGGGGCGGAGATGGGCGAGCGCAATCTCGCCCTGGACGAGTGGGATTTCAGTGATGCTTGTGGTGCAGCAGTACGCATTACAGATTGTCGTCATTGGAAGCAACACGATCTATCCACGCTCCAAGGTGGCTTGAGCGTCGCAATTTTGTCGGAGAGCCATCGCAACTTGGGTGGCGCGCCGAATCTGAGTCGTTGGAGGCTCTCGGGTTTGGCGCCGAACTCCGATAACTTAAAGGTACTCGGATTCATCAGAGAACCTCCACGACCCAGCCGGCTCATGATTCTCAGTTTTGAGGGAGAAGCATCATGGCAGCGATGGCAGTTTGCGTTTCTCAGACGCGACGGCGAAGCATGGCGGCGGCGGTTCGCGTTTCTCGGGCTTGTTGCTGACGAGTTGCACTCTGCTGGCGCCGAAATTCATTGTTGCACGTGAGCAAAAAGAGGCGGACGAGGAAAATCCGATGTTCCCAAATCAGATCTTGAAACCCAATAATATTCCCAAGCCCAATAATGCTGCAAAACCAAACCCATCACTCATACTAGCTCTAACACTCAGCAGAAGCCCACTTTACCCAAAAACCAGCCGAAAAACACTAAACGACATGGTGAAGTTTGTAGCTGCTTGGTTCGCCTATGAAGACAGTGAAAATGCTGCTGAAGATATCAACTCTGGTAAAGAATCTTCGCTCTCTAGAGCCTCATTAAAATCAATTAATGATGAGTTTTCTGTAGAAGAATGTGACAGACTGCAGGTTATTGTTACACAAATGAAAGCGTTTGATATATAATGCTAAAACTGAGGTTATTAAAGAAGTGGAACCAGATGTTATTTTTAAAGAACAAGATTTGTGTAATCTGGGTGTGAAACATGCTCTAGGATTTGTGGGTAATACTGATAAAGAGAAGAATGTATTGGTTACTACGGATTTCAATAATGATGATGAATCTACTGGTTATGGACATGAAGCTACCTTGGAGATTGTTCCCATCTCATTCATTGAGGAAAGTCTGTGTTTAGTGGATCGAATCCTGCCAAGGATAATTTTAACAAATATGAAATTGTGACTGAAGCATTGGAATTAATTCCAACGTATATTAATAGCCAACCTTGGGGAATTTGTGGTTAATAGCCAAGAGTTGACTCGTGGAAGTGTGGATTTGTCCTTTGTCAACATCTTAACACCACATAAAGTTGATTTGCATCAGGACTTCAAGCAACAAGTGCAAGTTTTCTTCGATAGAATTTCGTATGGGTTTACGAAAGGGTGTTTCTATGGACAATGGTCAAAACCAGTGTAACCTTTGTAAGGAGCTTGTGCTAATGTGGAAGGTTTCTTTATTGCCTTTGTGGATTTGGGATGAATTACGATGAGACTTCTTAGTTAGGGTCTATCACTCTTACAAGACGGATATGAATGTTCTCTTTGTCAAATTTTTAGACCATCCTTTATTCCTCATTTCCCCTAGCTACGTCGCTTGCTACAAGATTTTCCTCTCCATGTGCTTTGGCCGAACTCGAGGTCCTCAAGTTCTTTTCTAAGAAAGTGTGAACTGATGCAGGAAGAATATTATTATTAGCTTGTTTTGTTATTCTTGGTAAAGTTTTGTTATTTTATTTAGATGTCGTTTTTTTTGTTTTAATGTCATTTTGATTATTGTTAATAAGGTTATATAAGTCTAAGACAGGAAGTGCAATGAACATTTTTAAATATTGGATATTAAAATCAGAATAATGATTTTTCCTCTTCATTTTGAGAATTTCTCCTTTGATCACGGATTTGGCTTGAGTTCTTCCCAATTCCGCTGCATCGGTTATTGTTCTTAATTATTAGCAGCTGCATACTCGATAGAACCAATTTCTAGCCCTCCCATTTTCTGAATAATCCCCAAATTCTTCCACCAGGATCAAAAAATGTAGCTTCGGTGGTGGTCGTGGGTAAGATGGCGGCACAATTAAACGATTCCTTTTTGTGTTATAAACAGAAAGCCGTATTTTTTTTTTTTTTTTTTGACCCTTCTTTATGTTACTTTCCTTTTCGTTTTTTCCAAACACCAATTCTATTTTCAATTTTATTTTTCGTCACTTTTTTGTTTTCCAGTACTACTAATTCTTGAGATGATGAGCAGAGTGGTAGAAGCAGAAGGAGAGAGTGGTGGCTAAAAAAAAATTATTCTAGAAATAATAGCAAACAAAACGTTTCGAAAATGAAATACTTATGCATTCTGATTGCATGCCCAAACCAAACACTTAGACATAGATGAGTTGTAGAGCAGATAATACGAGCCTAATACCCGTGCTATGCACGGGGATGTATAAATCATAGTTTTTGGTTCTTTTTTTCCATAGATATTAAAAAAATACAGGCAAATAAGTTAGGTCTACATTCAATTTACCATAAATAAAAATAAATTAATAAAAATCAAAAACTCAAAATCAATGAATATAAATCTAAAAAGAAGGAGAAAAAAAAACCTATTGAAATAAAGACAAAAAAAAAAAAACATATCCCATTTTTTTATTTAGCTTTTTCCATTTGTTTCCATTGGATTCTATATCATATAAATGCAAATAAATAATAATAATAATAAGAACAAACCGAAATAAAAAAACAAAATGAAATATCTTTTTCTCTCATTATATATATACACGGGGAACAAAATAAAACAAAAAAACAAAACCAAAAAAACAAAACCAAAAACAAATATGTAAAAAGTTAAAAAAACAAAAAATATAATGAGGGAAAAAAAAACAGAGGAGAAATTCCTATTTATTCATCTACACAAATAAATTGGGAAAAAAAATCAAAATAAGAAGAACATAAACAAAAACAGTTAAATTTTAAATCTCAACAACAAAAATTCGAAATGTAAGAATCGGCCTAAAAATAACAAAAGAGGGAAACAAAATTATAAAAAAACAATATAAATCTAAATGTAAAGCTCCAGAACAAAAATTGAAGGGGGGAAAAAAAAAAGATAATCATACAAAACCTAAATGAGTAATAAGGGAAAAAAAAAAAACCAAAATCAAAACTTACAATTCAAAGAAAATAAATAGACGGAATGAAAACAAAAAGGAGTATGAACAGTACAAAGAAAAAGTGAGAAAAAGGGATGAGCGACGGAAATAACAAAAAAATATCAAAACCTAGGGTTCTAACAACATAAATCTAAACAATGAGAAGATAAAGAGAGCAGCAGCAAAAAATGTAAAACCTAAAAAAAAATTACTAAAAAAAATGAAGGAAAAAACACCATAAACAAACTTACAAATAATAAATAATATATAATCATACAAAATCAGAAAAATGAAAATAACTTATTAGATTCTATAATATAATGATTTGACCTATAATAAAAACACTAATTATGAAAGATATAAAGAAGAAAAAAATTTACTGATATTCTGTTAGAGGGGGAAAAAATCATCACAATATAAAAAACATAATCAATAAGCATATTTAGAAAGCCAAGAACGTCCGAACAGTAAAATACATACAGACAATAAGATCATTCTAAAACTAACAGTAATAATATAAAAAGTAACAAACATAGAATATAAAATCAGCGAAGAAAGTAATTAATAGTAACTGGATAAAAAGCAAGAGATTTCCACAGAAATGACGATTTCAGAGTGAAGAATTTTAAGAAGTTTAGAAATTGTAAGACAAAATATTTGAAGTAAGAAATAAAGGATATTCGAAAGAGAGTAAGGCAGAGGATATTACGGAAAGACTAATGATAGAATATAAGAAACATGTAATATATGAAAAAAAAAATAGAATATATAAGAGAAAAGGCAGGAAAAAAAGCTGCAGAAACATTGTGTGTAAAAAGTCGGCGAAAAACAGCAGAAATATAATACTTACACGTATGTAATAAAAATACAAATACTTAGTGAAAAAAATCCAAAGATATACATAAAACAAATTTCAAGAAAAGCAATTGTCAGAGTCCAAGTTACAAAACTGTAACAAATAATCGAATCACAACTAAAACAACCTAAACTGAAACAACTAGATATATAAGACTAATCAGTAAAAGGAAACTAAACAATGTGGGATAGAAAGAGGGTAGCCAAATCGAAGATTCAAGTAACAGAAAATCTAAACATCTCATTCTATTGTAACTACAAAAGTTCAGAAACGGTGTGTGTAAAGAGTCGGCCAAAAGCAGTACAAATATAAGACTTACACGTATATAATAAAAATACATATACTGACAAAAAAAAAATCCAAATATACACATAAAACAAATTCCAAGAAAAGCAATTTTCAGAGTCCAAGTTACAAAACTGTAACAAATAATCGAATCACAACGAAAACAACCTAAATTGAAACAACTAAATATATAAGACAAATCAGTAAAATCAAACTAAACTATGTAAGATAGAAACAGGGAAGCCAAATCGAAGATTCAAGTAACAGAAAACCTAAACAATTCATTCTATTGTAACTACATCCTAGAATACAACTAAATATTCACAAATATTTATAAAAAAATAAAAAGAAATAAATCAAAATTCGGTTGGAAAATTTAAAAAATAATACCCGCGGGGGAGGGGGGGATCAAATAATTTGAAAACGCAGACATCAGGAATAAAAAGTCTTCAATATGTTCATCGGAAACTCGAAACACCCAGCTGAGAATTGCAAGTACTCCAATCTACAATGTATACATTTTCACATTCAGATCTCTTTCTTCTACAACTTCTGACTTCGTCAAACAGTCTCTAAAACCCAAGCACAAAATTTTTTAACCAAAATCAAAAGCAACTCACTGATAGAATAAAAATGACAAAATAAATATTGGACAACTGCTGAAATGGACGGTGATGAACACAAACCCACCGGTTTAAATTTGAAACCGAAAAAGAAAAAAAAAACCAAAATAAACTGAGAAAAAAAGAAATCCTTGAAGAGTCAGTAAAACCCAAAAAACAAAATACGAAAGCAATCCATGAGGGAGAAGAAAATAAAAAAAATTTTCAGGAAACATACATTGAAAACCAGTTCCTGCAAACCAAAGTTTTCGAACAACAACAGCTCCAAAAGTACAATGTTTCTTCATGAAAACCAAAAACAACCCACCGGTAGAAAAACAACAACCAAAATAAAGCTCAGAAAATAAAAACCTAAAAAAAAAATTTCACCAGACATGCCTTAAAAACCAGTCCCTGCAAACGAAATACTGAAAGCTAGAACATGCAAAGAGGAAATACTGAAAACGAAAAAACAAAACAACATGCAAAACGACTAAGAGGAAGAAGATGGAGATGACGCATGCTAAACGTATTGATTAAGTTTGGGATAGTGGGAAGCACAGAAAGAAGCAGAACCTTAACAAGAAAAGAAAAAAAGGAAAACAAAAAAAAAAAAAAAACTTGTATTTGATTCTTTAGTTTGAGATAAAATTTTGAAGATGAAATTAATTAACTTTTTAAAAATTAACTAAGACTTTATTTTTAACTATAACTAAACAGTAAAAGATAAAATTTTTAAATTAAAATTAATTTTAATTATAAATTTTATTATATTTAAAAAAATTAAAAATAACAAAAATTATAATTTAATTTGAGTTAGACTTTTAACTCTAATAGAGCGTTTGATGTTTGAGTTTGAGTTAAGATTTGTAAGTTTAAATAGTAATTTTGGTTGACTTTTCAAAAAAGATAAAAAACTTTTAAGAAAAAAAATAAAAATTAAATTGATGGTGGTGAGTTTAAACTCACCAACCAAACAGGCCCTTAATAAAGCTTCAACGAATATCAGCAATGAATAAGTGGGTCCCATATTTCTTGTCAACTATGTCTCGGGCGCATTTCTTTGACTGACCACACGACATTGTAAGGGCAGGTGCCCTTAGGACCTATAGATTTATACTGCTAGTATATTATATGCTCATAACTTTTTTAATTTTGTACTCTAGTCTACATAACTGACCAGTAGTATTTGGTCTTAGCTTGCCCCCATTTCACTTTATCAGATTAAACCATTCAAATCTCATCTATGATCATCAATCAATTGCCGGATGTGTATGATAGTGCACACAAAGCTCTTTCTGGATATATATATATATATATATATATATATATATATATATAGAGGCTGGTGTTAACATCTTCACCAAGGATGTCCATTACCAATGTAGGTTATTTTTTAATTGAAAATAGAAATTAATTACGAGAAGAAGCTGTCAATATTAGGTGAAGATATTTTGCTTTTAAAAGGTGAATGTCTATATCATTGGGTTATTGGATTCTTAGAAGATGTGATAACATAAATATATAAATAGAATAATATTTAAGTAAAATAAATATAACATTAATTAATTGACAACAACAAAAAAAAATTAAATTAGATTTATGATAAGAAGATATAGAAGATATATAGTTATTATTTAATTAGTACGAGCAACATTAATGTTAATAGGAAATGAATCCACACTTGGTAACAAAATTAAGTACAAAGTATGCAAGTAATACCAGATTATTCTGAATATGCAATAACCTGGTGATGTGTAATTGATACATTTTGTCAAAATTGCTAAGTCGAATTGTGCAGGTATGATCTAAGGACATGAAATAGGATGTAACACTAGATTTGTAATAGCTTTGTACATGATAGGTTGAATATATATGAAGAACATGATAAACATTTTGACAGAAAACAGAATTTACTTCTAGGAATATTTTTCTTGTATAGTTTTTGACGTGATAAACTCATTACTTTATTCATATTTTAGTGACGCCAAAATCTTTTTTTTTTTTTAAATCAATTTTTGAGGAATTGTGGACATTTTTAAATAATTTAACAGTTAAAGGAGTATCACAGTAATTAAGTTCAATCAAAAGAATATCACTATAATATTAGTCATATATGAATGGTGTGAGTGTTAATTTTCATTTGAAAGATTATTGAATCTCCATGAAAAAAATCTCAAAAAAAAAAAAAACAATCTTCATCTTGTATTAGATAGGAAGTTATGCATGTTTTGATTCATCATATCTCAGATATAATTTTTTTTTTCCCAAAAATAAAAACATAAAATTATGTTATGAAAACTAACAAGAGTATAAATAACCTCACAATACATCAGACATAATCCTCCATTATGATTGATTCCATTAATAAACATCGATGATGATAATTATAATATATTTAATAAATACAGTTATTCACTTACTTAACAGTAAGAAAATGAGTTGTTCATTTTTTTCCCTTGCTTAATAAATACAACTTTAATTTCAACAATTTTTTTTTTCTTAAACTTGAATGTCTATAGTTATGGTTTTTCAGATGATGTCATAACGTATAGTTAGTTAGAAAATAACATTTATATAAAACAAATATAACCTTTTTTTTTTTTTTTTTGAAAAAAGTCCAACATAAGCAATTGAACTAGAAGATAACTATAGATTAACCGGTTGGACAGCAATATTAGGTTTTATGTCAACGGTGTATATTTCTTTTGAAGGATATCCTTCAATTTTAGGGGTGAATGATGCTAGACAACCCATATATATATATAGGTTGTCTCACACCTTCTTTTATAAAACAATACTTGAAACTTTTTTTTATGTCATTATTAAAAATAAATTAATTTCAATATAACAATTTTAAGTGATTCTTATACTTTATATTAATAATTTTGAATATTATTATTATAATATTCTAAAAAAAAATTACATATAATTTTTTTTGGCCAAAGGACATAGAAATTAATTATTAGTTACAAAATTCTAAATAGAATATTGCAAACTTACAACAGCAGGATAAATTCGATTTTCGGATTTAAAATTAAAATTTAATAAAGATTTGACAGTTCACCACACGTGACTAATAAATTATAAGGGCTCGTTTGAGGCACAAACTCCAGATGATAAAATATCATTTAGAATTCAAAATCTCAACTTTACATCAAACTTTCTCTCTTTTTAATTTTAAAAAGCTCAAACTTTAAAAGTCAATAGCCTTTTTATTTCAAGTTGAAATGAAATAATTTTTATGTAAAAATGATCGTAATGAAAAGACGAACAAGATAAGATCTATTTTGTATTTTTTTTTTTCCGAATGCATCTAAAATTTTTACACTAATTTTAATATCACATAACTTTTTCAAAAATTTTTCCTCTAAAAACACATTTTCAACCGAACCTCCAAAATATCATCTATACATGCCTCCTAAATGGGCCCTAATTTTTGGACACAATCATATGATTTCCTAAATATAAAATTGATAATGAAAGCTATTTCCAAGCTCACTTTGCATCATCTAAAAATTTTAAATATTGAAACAATCAAGGACGTGTGGCACTAAGGGGGTTCGTTTAGATAGAATGTCAAAACCTTTTTTTTTTTAGTTTATTTTTGTCTTTTTAAAAAAAATTAATAAAAATTATAACTAATTTTTAAAAAATTAATCAATTTCAATCTAAAAAATTTCATCTCAAACCTGTGTTTCAAATACATGCCAAAAGTCAATCTGGAATTGGTGCAACCAAACCACATGGACCGGACAAGATTTGTAGAACCTAAAAGCACAATTTAATTTTTTTTTTTTTAGGTTGGCAAGATTTGGTTAAGGTTGCTGAAAACATCTATATATTTATTTTTATTTTATTTTTTAATTGTAAAAGATAAAAAAGGAGTGAGTTGTTCCAACTGCCAAAACCTTCTCATCCTTTCCCACCTAACCTTAGTGCACCGATCATTAGTCACTATGTGGTCCTTCCAAAGTGGTTCGAATCCCATTCAATCAATCATTAATTGCCGTTGGTCTTTCCTTAAATTAAAAAATATATAAAAAATAATTACGATTTAATCTGAAGATCCCAAGTGTTACAATTTACATATGTAGAGGAAAATGACACGTACCTATCTTGATTACTGGGGTCCAGTAGAAAACGCATCGTTATTATTAATTGATAATTAAGATCCTTTTACATTAGGATATTTGAGTGTGCACTATTATTATGAACTAATTAAAAATTTAGTATTTTTATCTTTTATTCCCTTAGGGTCTGTTTGGATATTGGATTCAAATCATAATTTATATGTAAATTTAAATTTTTATAAGAGAAAATATAATGAAAAAATTGAAAACTGAGATATCAAACAAGAGCTTGAAGTAGTGTATCTCTAACCCTTTCAGTTTGCAAGGGTAATATTCTTCTCATAAAAGGAATTTCCCTAATATTTCACCGTACATATTAAATAGGTAACTATCTTTCTTAATCTATTCAAAGTTTAACCACACAAAAAAAAAAAAAAAAAAAGAGAAGTTAACCTCTATCTTAGCAACGTTGGATGTTATAAAAATACACATCGTACGAATGTCATAATCATCTGATAATCATTTTGGATTCTAACATAAAAAATATATAAATATATTTGCTCAAGATATGATAAAATATTGTTTTTTTTTTTGGTGAATATGATAAAATATTGTTAGATGCACAAACATGATGTTTCCTAAGAGTTATCTACTAATTAATTGGAAAAGGTGTTTTGTTTCAACTCAACTTTCTTCCTCCAAATACCTGTTTTGAAATTATAAGCCTTAAAGAATGTAGCTTTTTCTTTTCTTTCTTTTCCTTTTTTTTTTCTTTCTTTTTTTTTTTTCTTTGAATCAACATTGCTATTTATCACTCTCATGGGTGAGTCACATTTATTGAACTAATTATACATCTAAATATCCACTATAACTTACAGATCCTAAAGTCAAAAAGATTTTTTCCAAGAATTCAATCGTTAGGTATGAAGACATACAAACTAATACCTCGTGGTTTTGAACTCATTAATCAAATCACAATATAAATTAGAAATTTTTTTTGATGGGGTTTCAAACTCTTATTTTTTTTTAGTAAAATCAATTATAAAATTACCGTTTGATTGTATATATAATCACATATAAAATTAGAATATAATTTATAAAAAATAATTGTATGCTATTCATTAGCTTTCTTTTGTTCATGCAGTGTATTTTTTTTTCTTTTTTAATGGAAATCGAAAGATTGTAGCTTTGTTTTTTCCTGCCTTTCTACATTATCAATCATGAGCAATCTGATTGAAACACTGTTGTATCTGGTAGCCGGCATACAACCTATGGGGAGACCTACTTATTCAACGGTTGTAAAGCAACGTGAGGTCACCTTCAAGGGATAAGATTTTGATTTTAATAGGAGAAATGACTTATATATTATACTAGTTGTAGCGGGTGGGAAGTACGCGGACAAAACAATAGCAAAAGCAAACCAAAAAAAAAAAAAAAAAAAAGAAAGAAAGAAAGAAAGAAAATCAGATGGTGATGATGTGATCATTATACTATGATGCGTGATTATCACGTGATTATCATATGATAAATAAGTAATATATATTTTCAATATAGGTAAAGAGATCATCGGTAGGAATTTTTTTCTAATTGTTCTATTAAAATTTTAATTTTTTAACTATTTAATATATGTTCGTAAACACTTTTAAAATTTACAATATTTAATTAAAACTGTTGTTAATTAATTGGACTGTTGAAAAATTAGTCTGACGACTAAAACAATACTTTTTCTCAATGGTGTAAAGTAAGAGACCTAGAATAGAAAATTCTCTTAATTTTATGTGCTCCAATTTTTAAGGAATGATATGATATTATTAAGGGTGAAAGAGTAAAATAATATTTTTGAAGAGAATAATAATAAATTATAACATAAATTTTAAATATAGTAATAAATAACATAATTAAATTTATGATCACATAATATCAAAAAAAAAAAAACTCTCTTCCATCCTCTTCTCTGTTCTCTATATCTAATATGAAATTATGAACATAACTTTGTTGTTATACATTAATTATAAATCCAAAATTTTGTTAGAAAATCTAAGGAAATCTAAGGATTTACCTAGAAATATATGTTATAATTTATTATCTTTTAAAAAACACGTTATAAACTTTAAAGATACCTATAGAATACTTTATTTGTTTCAATCTATTATTATATATATAAATTAATTATTAAAGCTACCTTTGCATGGATTAAAACTTCGGATATTTAACACTGAAGCCCCAAAAACTTGTTATTCTTTGACAACTTGCTCCCCAAAATTTTAATTTTAGCAATTTATTTACTGAACTTGTTAAATTATTACAAAATATCCCTTTTAATTAATTTTACACTAAATAAACAATTTGAAACTTTTGTATTAGATTTAGAAATTTTTGGCTGAAAGATAGTTTTTTACGTCTTTATATGAAGCGTACGTAAGTTTTTCATAATTAATTTAACAGAAAATTAATTAATAAGTGGTACATCATAGTAATTTAATAACTTAATGAGATAAAATGTTAAAATTAGAAGTTTAAAGATAAGTTACTAAAGAAAATAAATTTAGGAGATATTGATGTTAAATATCCTAAAATTTACTATCAGTTCAATTGCATGACCTTCTAAGTATCTTTATGGGCAACAAAGAAGGGAAAAGTAGAGATATTTTGTGGTGGGTCTTTTTTATTTTTAAATTTATTAGCTAATAGTAAAGATATTTTTGTGGTTGATGACGAGTTTTTTTTTTTTTTTTTTTTTTTTCCCTCCCATCTTAGAGTCATACTTATCTACCTTTGTGATGTGAAAAAGCAAAGTGCAACCGAATGGGACAAGGGCAGCAAAATTTCCACTATGCTTTGCAAATCAACATCATAGTACAGATCATAGGCTAAAAAGAATATGTGATTGGTTTAGGCCACGCTGGATTTGCTTGGCCGTATTACCAACTGTACAACCAAATGGATTTGGGATGAGATTGTTACCAAGAAATGAAGATCTTTTAAATCAATTCTTAAATCATGATTTGGTAGGCAAAATCTCCACACCAATCACTATAGGTATATCTCCTTTTGGTTTAATTGTAGAGTATGCATACAATATTGTATCTTTTTTTTTTAGACATAGTTATATGTTATACTTAAATATGACAGATGAACATCGATAAAGTCGTTTCAACTCCATTAGATAACATGATTTGTTTATTTTTTTTTATTTTGAATTTAAAAATAGTATTAAATCTATATATGTTATGATCCAGCCAGACATAAATTTTATGAATTTTATAGCCGGACCTCGTATTGGCAAAATAAAAGCACTAAGACGCAAGTTGAGTGTACGTCTTTATGTGAGCTCTATTTAAATTTTTATGTAGGTCCCATGGGAAACATAATAATTAATAGTTGAGATTGATCTCTCACGGATCTCTTTAGTAATTGTTCAAACTAACCCACTAAAACATACAATTTCAATTAAAAAAAAAAGGGAGATATTATTTAACTCGTCATCCATTTCCTAACTACAAAGCTACAAACCATATAAGTCCACAATGACATAGTACGTATGAAGGTGTATATTGCTTGAATAGTACATCGATAATTTTTTATATGATTCTATTAAAGTGTATAACATTTTGATTCCTCCCTAATTTAAAAAAAAAAAAAAAAGATTGTTGAAAGAAGGAAAAAAAAAATCATATTGCCAATTTAGTGATGGAACAAGTAATGAATTTATAGTATCTAAATCCACTTAAATCAATTTAGTAATGAAATAAGTAACAAATCAGAATAAAGAATTTCTCATTTTTTTTTAATATTGTGAATTTAGTAAATACAGATAGATTATCTCTTGTAAATCATCTCTCCTTTTTTGTTAATCAACATTTTTATCTTTTTTTTTTTTTTGTACTCTTTAATTACCAACCAATGAAACTGCTTATAATGATAACATTTTTTTTTCTTATTTTCACGTTCATTTTTTTATCATAGCATCGCAGTATTCTTCATAAAAGTTTATGCCACCGAGCTTCATAGTTAAATTAATGTGTCCAAAAAAAAAAAAAGAGGGTGGTTTGTAATTAGAATATCTTATTTTGTATTACCAATAAAAACTACTTAGTTATCGGATTATTTTTTCAACAATCTAATTTTTAGTTGAAATTTTATATGTCACACATTACAAAATTTTAATATGAACACTTATACATCAAACTATTAAAAAGATTAATTTAACCATTAAAAAAATTATAGGACAAAGAAAAAGAAAAAAAAAAAAAAAAAAAAAAAAAGGGCCTCTTGATCATGTGCAGCCCCATATGTATATAAATATGAGTTGACTACTTAAGAAACTAGAACGCTCAATTACCAACACAAACACAAATCATTAAAGCCTTTCGATCACTCTCTCTTCTCCAACACCACAAGTGGTTGTTAATGTCTAATGGTTGAGATGACCCAAAACCAAGAATTTCGAGTCCTCTAAGCTCAGCCTCAGCTAAAGGTAAGCTGGGAATTGCTTAAAAATCCCAAATCTCAAACATCTTTTTTGTTCTTTGTTTGTCTGGTTTCCTTTCCAGCCGAGAAACCCTTATCTTTCCAAGAGAAAAGAGGACCATTTTCTCAGTATCAAACTAGAATACAGCGGCGAAAAGAAACGGTCCCTGATTCGCAGAAAACCCAAATTATTGCCTTTTTCATTTTCACTTTCTTTTTCTCTTATCCGATACAAGAAAGTTAAAGAAAGATGCCATTTTCATGTCCTTTTCTAGCTGGAATCTCCACAACAATATTGTAACTCAAACAAGCCACGACACTTTTTGATTTTCCCCGAAGGCAAAACCAGCGAAATTCCAAGACCCACCAACTGTTCGACGAAATCCCCAATGAGTTCTTCTTCCTCTTCATCTACCTACTTTGGAGCTATGTCGTTACATCGCCGATTCCTTGATGCTAAGATCGCCGTTCCTCCGCCGTCCACCGAAAACAGAACGCGTGACTTGTACATCAGCGAGTCGAACTTCGACACGAACATGGTGATCATACTAGCTGCTCTGCTCTGCGCGCTGATCTGCGCGCTGGGGCTGAACTCCATCGTCCGCTGTGCGATGCGCTGCAGCCGGAGATTTGCCTCGGAGACGCCGGAACAGACCGCGGCGAGGCTGGCAGCGACGGGATTGAAGAGGAGCCGTCTGAGGCAGATTCCTGTGTCGGTCTACGGCTCTGGAACGGGCATCCCGTCGACCGAGTGCCCGATATGCTTGGGCGAGTTTGTGGATGGAGAGAAGGTGAGGGTGCTGCCGAAATGCAATCATGGATTCCACGTTAGGTGCATAGATACTTGGCTCCTGTCCCACTCGTCGTGCCCGAATTGTCGGCATTCTCTGCTCGAACAGCAGCAACAAACTGCGGCTGCCGCGGTGTCGAATCAAGGCCAAGAGGTTGACAGAGAACAGTCGCCGGAAAATGAGACCCGCCACGTAGACAGCGTTGTCGTGATCGTACACGAGGCAAATTGAGCAATTCTATGTCTCACTACCGCGATCATCACCGTCGGTTTTTTAACCAATCACGCGGGAGTACTTGTATATTTTACGTGGCGACTTTCGATTGGTTGAAAAGCTCTGTTGGATGTAGTTGAAATCACGGGTTGCATAGTGCTGAAATTTTGTGGAAGCAGAGTAGAAAGTGCTTGAGTTTGTTTCTTGCTTTGTTCCTTTTTTGGGTAGGCTTTTTTGGGGTAGGTAACCATGGTGAGAAAATTGTTGTAATCTTTTTCCGGTCTTGTTTGTTATGTAAGGAGATCAACGGAATGGTTGTTTGCCAAAATTTAATGCGATTAAAAGTTTAAATCCATGATTCAAATGGTAAATTTTAATTTTTGTGATAGAGAATACCGTATAAATTTTTTTGAAAAATAGGTTTAAAACCCCACAACTAAATTGTAGGTTTTGTTTGAGATTCTAATTCAACTCTAACTAAATTCTATTTTTTTCATCTCAATTTTTATATTTTTCTGAAAAATCAACAAAATTTATATCTAATTTTTAAAAAATTAACTAACTTTAACTTTAACATAAAAATTTAATTTCTAACCAATTAATCAAATGCATGCGTCATGTTTAAGTCATTGTAGAAGAAGCCGTATATGCTCTCAGAATGTAGTACTAGATGAAAAGTGGTGCCGTACTGGTCCTAGAGCGGATGATGTTGGACGGGGTCCTTTATTTTATGCCCTGTTCTGTGCTTTTTTCTCTGTTCTTCTTTGCCTCTATGGAAATGGGTAAAAGTAAGGGATATAATTGTATGATTATACAAAAAATAAGAATTTGATTTGATTAAGGAGGAGTATTATGACATTAGTTAACTAGACAAGCACTTTTTAGGATTGTCATAAAATAAACATATGAGTAAATGATCCTAAACAACTTTGAATATTATCGTAGCTACTTTTAAATGCTCGTAAGCAACTTGAATATTGTCTTAGCAACTTTTTTTTATAGGGTCCTTCTAAGGTATGCCATGGATTGAGCGTGTTTTTAAATATTATATCTAATTAAAATCACATTAAAATTGAAAATTAAATAAAATTTGAAAGTTTCTTATATAAATTTGGATGAAGTATTTTCTCATATCCTAACATAAAAATTGCATATTTCTCATTTATAGCTCATGAATTTTAAGATCATTATCACTTTTTCTTCTAAATTTTAAAAACTCTCACTTTACCACCTGAATTTTGATTTTGTCTAACTTAACCACTTTTACTAGATTTTTGGTTAAAAGCATACGGAAAATAAGGATATTAGTCTTATCAAACCCCTTTATTAGAATTTCTATTAAAAACAAACGGAAAAAAACCACATGTGACTTCTAAAAAAGGCTCCTATGAGTAGATTTTGAAACGTATATTAGAGTCTTAGTAAGACAGTAAAAATTTCATTTTAACGTTTTAATGTATATTAGAAATTTGTAGAATCATTTTTAAAATATGGTTTAAACAATTACTGAAAAATCATGATTTTTACTTCTTTCTTTTTTATTGACTTGAAGCAAAAATAAAAGTTCTGATAAACAGGCCAAAATTCTTGTATTTGAGCGAAAACATTGTCTCGTATATGAAAACTGAGATATTACTTGATAAAAATCAACCATAAGTCAATTTCTTGCATCTAGCATATCTTCAGAAAAAAATAAAATAAAATAAAAATCTGTCTCCATTGCCAATTGATGAACATGTTGCTTTTTTTTTTTTATTGGATAGAAGCCTAGAAAGATTCTAATCTGTCTCATTTTCCCCTCCTCTCTCCTTTATAACAACCAAATGATGTTACATTTTCCTCTTTCCCATCTCCCCACCACTTACTTTCTACTCCTCCAATCTCTTTACCGAACAATTTACCTAATGACTTAAGGATATAAAGACTTTTGCTTAATTGACTTAATTATTGTCTTTTTTTCTTCTTTACGATAATTGAACTGTCATTAGGTCAATTAAGACAATTAAGCAAAATTCTTTAGGTCAATTAAGTCCAAATGCACATTAAATAGAGTGGGTAGCTTTAAAACATTTGTAAGAGTTAGGCTTGTATATTACAAATACCATGCTTTTCAAACTTCATTCAACAAGCATCAACCAAAAGGGGGACCTTTGGACCACCCACTAACCGCCTATTTTTTGTTTTACTTGTTTGGTCCTAGATCTTTCACCAATTGGAAATGTGGCCCATGAAGTTTAAGCAAACCACATGGAACAATAAACATCTTGATATATGACAAGTTGGGTTTTATTTGAGGGGAAGTGTCGTTTTTGTGCATCTTTCAATTTTCATACCACTTGCATTGGGTTTGGCTCCAATTGATTTTCCACAATTTTATGTAAGATTTTCCATTGATGCCCTAATTGTAATGAAGGGTATTTCTTGTGGATCAAGATATTTATTATTATTATTTTTTTTCAGTTATAAGAATCATATTATTCTAAGATTTAGTCAAGCTTTGATTTACCTAATTAAAGAAAACCTTGTATTGAAATCACAGTTTATGCACAAAAGATAAGTGGGAAGTAGACTGTGTTTTTGGCGCAATCACCTGAATTTGAAATTTTTCTTAATTTATCAGTCTTCTTGTCTTTTATCCCTTATTTCGGTATCAATGAAAATATTATCAAAATTATTGTTTGGCCACTATTTCTTTCAAATCACTTGCATGAAAAAAAGGCAGACCGAGTTATCTCCATCACCTTCCATTCTCATTATAAAGGAAAGGGATAAAAAGAACGGAAAAAGAAAGGATAATTCTGAAATAGGAAATGTGGAAATACTCGATTAGTAGGATACAATTTTTAATTAGTGGCGGAGTCATAAATGTTTTTCAAGAGTGCATGAATTAAATTAGAATTTTAAACTAAACTTTCAATGCTACTATTATTTCAAAAATTTGTGAGAAAAATAGGGAAAAAAAATAGTATTAGCAATACATATTTTAGCGAATCTTTAATACAAATAATGATCATATTAGAAAGATATAATGTCATTTTTTAAATTTATGATGAGTTGTCTTTATTAACTGACTATCATTATCGTAATGATTTTCAACATAAATTACGACATATTAGAAACACAAAATGCAGTAAAAAATAGAACATAGTAAACAAATCGTTAAATTAATGATCGTTTGTGCTACTTACAAAGTTGCGTATCATTATGTTAATAAAACTATGCAACAAACATAAAGACCATTAGCACACACATAATGACCTAATATAAACAAAAAATAGAAAGAAAAAAAAATGAGGGAGGGATTTGCAAAAAAAAAAAAAAAAAAAAAAAAAAAAAAACATGTAAATGAGAAAGAGAACAAGAAAGGTCATATATATATATATATATATATATTTATGTAGGGGTGTGAGGATTTAAACTCTTCACATTTGACCAGAATCATTTGTAAAAAACTATTTTACTATGTCTGGCATCACATTTTTTTTTAAGAGAAGAAAATTTTGTATTCTAAAAGACAGTGACTAGATTATTGGCATCTATTTCCTTTTCAAAACCATGATAATTAGATGTTTTATTTTAAGGACAGTTATGTGGTACAACTTTTTTATTTAGTCAATCTCATAATTTTCTGATCCCCATATTAATAATCACTATTACTTGACCATATATAATTGTAATTGACCCATTTCCTTCCATTATCACACCTCTATATTGTTTTCAAGTGAGACATGCCTTCATTTCATTTGATATGATTTTAATATTCATTATTATTTGACCATAATTGTAATTGGCCCATTTCCTTCCATTATCATACCTATATTGTTTTCGAGTAAGTCATACTTTCATTTGATTTGATATGATTTTATGGCCGTTAAAAATGCTACTTACTTCTTTCCATCAAGAAAAAAAAGAAGTCATACCAAATTTTATGGCCATTAAAAATGCTACTTACTTCTTTCTATCAAGAAAAAAAAGAAGTCATACCTTCATTTGATTTGATAAGATTCTATGGCCGTTAAAAATGCTAATTACTTCTCTCTATTAAGAAGAAGAAGAAGAAGTCTATTTAGTTCACAAACTACGAACAATTCGTTACTTTAATTCTTAAATTTTTATTTTAATGAGTTAGTTTTTGAATTTTTGAATTTTATTAGTTTTGATCACTGACATTAAAGTTGACGAAATATTTCTAAAATTTAACAGAGATAATCACATTCATATCACATAATATAATTAAAGATTTTAAAAAATACTACATCAAGTGGAAAATGTTTTAATTTTTGAGAGAAAGACCAAAATAGCATATTGGATTACCATCCTTTAAAATTATAACAAAAATCAAAATATTATAACCAAATAGCATAATTAGATCAAAAAATTAAAGTGAAAATATGAAAATATCCTTCAATCAAAATCCCCTAAGGCCCAAACCTTCCTTATTTCAAACCTTCAAAAATTTAATACTACCAAGGGTAAAAAAAAGTAAATCAACAAGTTTAAAAACATAAAATCTACTACAATTTTACGGTAACAAATAAATATGTTATATATTTAAACTATATCTTTATACTATGCTATATATGTTGGGAATGCCCTAAGTGAAATACCTTTTAGTTATATTTCAATTATTTTGAACTCATTAATAATATATATGAGGTTTTCTAATTACATCTTTGCTATATATTGTCCTCATTTAGATTTAAATATTAAAGTAAATGTAAGCAAATATACTCATTGACTACTTGGTGCTTAACTGTTAGAATATTGCATGCAATGGATTTTTGTATGCGAGAAGACAATATTCTAAGGTAAGTAGCCTAAATCTATAGTCCGTAGTCTATGGGGTTAGAGTGAGCATCTAACTTACATGCTGACTATTATGTTGTCTAAAGTCAATTGGAGAGATGGTTTGTCCTGACCATCTGGATCAAGCCGACTCCCAAGTAAAGACATAGATATATTACCTAATGATGGTGATATATTGGATTAGACCAAAATGTAATTAATTTATAAGTCCGCTTGATTAGATTAATTTCCTTTTGACGTTCGTTATGCAATAACCTTAATCTTGAGTAAGTAAATGACCTCATATTTATGATTTGTGTACTTTGATGTTTCAAAAACTAAAGTGTCTCGGAGTAATAAGTTATTAGACTGGTTCGTTCAATACATAATTTATATTCGATGTGAGCTTTGCTTATAGATATGGAATCATAGCTCCCATAAAGAGTTATCCTCTTAATGATATTATACATAATATGAAAATGGACGAGGCCTTAGGTCGTTTACTAGGCAAATGACTAATCATTCACTTTGGGTGAATAACATTTTCTATTAATGTATAGTGGATCTTTAAGATAGTGTGATCAAAAGGTTGAACGAACTTTACTTTAAGTTGATTATATATATATCATATGAGGGTGTTGCATATATGACAAGGTCATTGGACACGGCTACACACTGGCTTACGTAATACGGTATATAATTAGGAGTTCAGTTTTAAATTTATAATGGTATGACTTAAAACTAATAATTATATAATTAATTTATTTGATATAGAACAATTAATTATATAGATTATTGGAGCCCATATTATATATGTCAAATTGATCCCTTTATTAGCTCAATATAATTTCGTAATGGATGGTAATCAATTGGATATTCATTATGGCTTTAATTCTTGACTTAGTAAGAAAAGAATCTGGAATACCTCTCATAAGATGTAGGCATTTTTTCTGCTAAGGGTAGAATGAGAATTTTGTTTTATTTAATTAATTGGATAAATATTTATTTTGGATAAATATTTATTTTGGATAAATATTTCTTTAAATATAAGATTTGAAATTGGAATTAATTATATTTTATCTTTTGTGATAAATATAAGATTAATTTAAAATAAGAGATATTTATAAATTAATTATTTGGATAATTAATTTAAATATCTAGATAATCTTATTTAAATAAATATTTTAAATTAAAGATGATAATTATCCTATTTGGATTTGAAATTGAAACAAAATCTTATCCTAATCGATCTTGTGTAGGTGTTTCTTATGAAGATAGAGGAAAGAAAAGATTTTCTCCTTATTAATTTTATTTAGATAATTATTATATAATTATTTAATTCAAATAAAGTTATTCAAATAATTATTTAATTCAAATAAAGTTATTATGATTTTATTTTGAATTTAAATTAGAGTTATGAACATTATTCATGAGATAAAATCATAAATAATTGAAATAAAAAATTTGAATCAAAATTTGAATCTCCTAGTCCAATTCAAATTCAGAATCCACAAAGTCAATTTACTATAAATAAGATCTATGGCTCATATTTTATTTAGACCATTAACTTTAAGGTGACTAAACTTATTATTATTCTTCATTATAGTAATAATAAGCTGCACGAGTTTGAGTAGTTGAAAGGAGAAAGTCACAACGAATACCTATCGAGAGACGAGTGCCCACACACTTACTATCTGGGAATTGAAGAATGGTAAAGAAGGTTAATTAGTTGACGCTTTTTTTTATTACATCCTCCGGTATTTTTGTTCTCTTCACTTAAGGTAGATAGATTGTAGAATAATTTATTGTATATAGTAACATAAGTTAGTACGATCTTAAGAAAATTTTTTAAAAAAATTCTGTTGTATAAATTACCCAATTTTCCTACAATATAGTATAAATTATGTTAGTTTTTTATGGTTTTTAAAAGTACTAGAGAGGTAGGGGTGTTAGTCTGTTGATGACTGGCAATTCTCATTAGTTCAGTCGTTGACCAAACACCTTCGGTTTTGGAAATTATTAAATCGAGCACCGCTTAAAAAAATAGAAAACCAACCATTCACCAAACGATTTTTCTTGATTGGTTTCATTCAGTACAGCGGGTTTCCACGTATGAAGGAAGATAGAATTGGCTGGCTGGAAATGATGGTGATTGGAGGGAGAGAACGATGACAGAGAAGAAGATGGGGAGGAGGCGGCACTCGACACTAATTATGCAAGGTTTATCAGGTTATGAAAAAAGAGAAAGTATCTAAATAACATAAATGTAAATACTATTACACTAATGTGAAACAAAAAAGTAACATCAGACTAATATAACACAAAATTAGACTAAAGTAACTAAAGTTTGTATCATATTGGTCAAGATAAGAGAGTTTGTGTTATGTTGATCAATGGATTTTAAAAAAAAAGGTGGTTATTTGGGTAATTTTCTCTATGGAAAAAGAAAAAGGAAATAATTTATGGCATGTTTACTGACCTGAAATAGGAGTGATCATGAATCGGAGTGGGTAGGATTCAGAGTTGGTAGGATTCAAAATCAGAATATGCTGTTTACTTGAGTTCCAGGAATCGGAATCGGAGTCAGAATCACTGTCAATCCTATTCATGCGTTTACTTAGAACAAGAATCGGAGTCAGTTGCTGTAAATTTATTTATATACCCATTTTATTTATTGTGTTTTAAAAATTAAAAATTGATCAAATTTTAAATTTATTATCATACTATTAATCAAAAGTAAAATAACCATTATGATATTAAGACAATAAAATTAAATTGTGTAATTTTTTGTTTAAAAAAATTTAAAAGAGTAAAAAAATGAAATAAAATAAGTAAAGTATAAAAAATATAAAAATAGAAATATAATAATATATTGTGATAAAAAGTTATTTATTTACTCTAATAACGTTAATATAATTAGGATAGTTATATAATATTAGATTAATAAAAATATATTATATTTGATTAATAAAAATATTATTATTATTTTCTATAATTTTTAATAAATAAACTAAGGATAAAATGATAATAATATCACGAAGATTATTTTTTACATAAAAAGTTAAAATTTGGGATATCTAGTCTATTCTAGTAACTATTTAACTTTTTTTGAAATATAAATTTGCTTAAAAAAACATAATATTGAAATAAATTTTTAAAATTAAAATTGGGGGTAAAATAGTAACTTAACTTTAATATCAGCAGTGAGAGTGTCAATCCAGTGGGGGACTTAGGAGTGTTAATCCCCTTATTCAATCCTAAATTAATGTAGGCCCCACATACTGTCACTCTCATTCTAAGATAAAAATAGATGAGTAAACATATGATTGATTCTCATTCTCTATTCCGATTCCCTATTCCTGGAAAGTAAACAAACCATTAGTGAAACGTCACCGTTTTACTGGCAAACATGTACGGGCTTTGAAGGGTTGAACTTATGGCTTATGGAGTGCTGGGTTTATGGGCCCGCTAAGAGAAGAATGGGGAACCGATTCATACCAATGACCCGGCTTGGATTATTCATTAATTTTAGAATTATTATCATGGCTGCTCAACGGCCATTAAAGTGCATTCATTATTCACACTCGAAAGAAAGAAAGATCGGAAATGCTCGCTCTAAAATGCAAGCTCAGAATCAACAGCCATGGACAATCCAAGTTCGAGCCAAATCCAGACACTTCAATTTCAAATTTAACGCCACCAAACTCTCTCCGACATGGAACTTCGACAAACTCTCTCTTCTCCTCAAGCTTCGCACCTTCTGCCTCAGAGTGAATTCAGATTCCCCTTCTTCATTCCCTAGCCGACCACCACAGCGAACCCTAAAATCCAGATTCCTCAGAATCCTCGACAAATTCCGATCGAAATCGACGAAGAAACCGCCGAATCGCCCGAAACCAGCAGCTGAATCCGCTCTAAATCGGTTGCGACAGTACTTAAAAGAGGTACACATTTACGATTAAACACACAAAAAAACAAAACAAAGCCCTTTAGAATTACTAATTCTTTGATTTTCTTTTTTTAAGGAATTGATTTGGTTTGGTTATTTCCTTGCGGTGATTCTCGGAGTTGTGATTCAGAACAGAGAAAGATTCGTATTTTGCTTGGGAGTTTTGATTCTTGTTAAGAAATTTGGATCGGGAAAATCCAGTAAGTTGTTGGTTCTCTCCATTGCAATTATGGCATTCTTTTGTTCTCTGGTGTTTGATTTTACTAATTGTTTCTTGAAATTCATCGGAAGCTACTATTCAAAACATGTTTGGCTGCCATGGAAATTTTTGGCGTTTACGCTGAGAAATTAACTTATTTTTGTCTCCCCTCTTCTTTCCTCTTTGTTTTTTTTTTTCTCAACTTTGTCGAAAATGATTGTTATTGAACCTCTGTTTAATTCTTATTAGTTTTTAAATGTTAATTCAATTATTGTAAAATGATTGTTATTAAACCTCAATTTAATTATTTTTAAATGTTAATTCAATTATTTATTCTATTGAATATTAGTTATGTTGAACATATTACATTTCATATTATATTAATATATTTCTTTTTTAGTGTATGAATGGTATGTGAAGATGATTAATGACGAAAGTCAAAAACTTGTGTTTAAGTTTGCTATTAAAGCATATTAGAGCATCTTTAATGAAATGCTAAATTAATGTGCTAATGACAAAATTTGGCATTCGAGAGTTGGAGAGTGCTATTTTTGATGTTAAATTTGATATTTGATAAACTTGATGATAAATTTCCTATTAAAGTATAGCAAAAGTGTTCGTGTCAGATTTCGTTCCCACAAGGGACATCTGGATCCCTATGACCAGCAATTAACGAACAGGGAACATCCAAACTTGATCCATTGATCATTCGATATGGGTTCCATGTGCCCCTTAGAAAGTCTTTTGCTCAATTTACTAGCTAACTTATTGTCTAACGAACGTTGAACCTTGACATTTGATTGCTACCTGTGGGCCTAACGATTCCAACAGATCGATCGTGAATGTGCTTAGCAGTCTAACGAACGTCGAACCTTGACGTTCGATTGCTCGGCGTGGGCCTAACAATTCCAGTAAGCCCCATCGTGAATGTGCTAAGCATTCGATTCACTGTCTGACGTACGACGGTTCGGTACTATTAGACGAACCCAAAACGATGAAGGATCGACCTTTACAACTGTAAAGCCCACGGTTGGTCGTGGCTCACGTTACAATGCACGTTTCGAATTACCAAGGAAGTGGGGAACTGCTCACTATCTCCCTTGAAATCCGGACCCACTATGTTCACTCTAAATAGGGGAAGACCCATCATATCTGAGGATCTTATTCTTCTCCCTGACGGAAACTTTGCTAAAATTCCAGAAAACATTGTAATATTGTATTCTTTGCATTCAGTATGGTGAAACTACATACACTCACAGTGGACGTAGCATTTTCCGATAGACCTTTCTAAATTGTAGTGTTGATATCTTTTATTGCTTTTCATTTATTTTGGTTTCTGCATTATGATTGCTTTATGATTTTTATTTACAATGCCTTATGGTCATAATATTTTCTGTATGTTGATTTTTATTGATTTATCTCGAATTAAAATTTAACCATAGATGCTAGCATGTACAGTTTGGCCCCCCACTATGAGGCCCTTGGTCATCATACACCGGAGATTCGTGAGTCATGTCTGAGAACCATGAGCAGAAAGTCGTGGAGTAACCATGCAACAATCTTGGAAGCCAACCTGAGGAGTCTCCATCCAACAGCAGCTCCCATATCACCAACCTATGACGGCTCGTGGAATTGCTCACTTCAAAACATGACACCCAATAGAGATAGATGTAGAGCATCAACACGGAAAACCAGTCGCTGAAAAACGAACTGTCAATATTGAGCACACAAGCGGCTTCCTCTTTGTAATACTATTACCCCTACGCGAGATACTCGACAGCTGTAGGAGTCGAGTAGTCGACTGTTGCATGAGTTGGGGCACGGCAACAAGCTATCCCATACTACCTCGAGCCAATGCTCATAGCTTGATCGCCTAGATGCAGCCCTTGTCCACACCGGGAAACACACGTACGACGGATAGCCATATAGAACAGTTGGAGCACCAGACAATAGGGCCCCCTTCTAGGAGGAACGATGCCCTGGCTTGATGTCCGTCTGAACTACCACCACCGCCCGAAGGATTGATTCACCTAGGAACAATGAACATCAAGTTTGTGATGAGGAATATAATGTCCAAGGAGATGAGAGCATTGAAGACACATGGAATAGCGATTTACCTCGCAATTGCAGAAGGCAACGAGCTCGATGCCTGGGATCGACGACTTGGCTAGAGGGGTCTGGGATACTCCATTGACTCGACGAATAACGAACACTGTCATTCCCAAATTTGGCAGCGTCGTATTCTTGAGGTCCAACGGAATGTCGGACCCTCACGATCACCTAATGCAATACAAGCATGTCGTCCAGTCCATGAACATCCCTACCAACATTTTAAATTATTTAAATATTAAAACTTTTATGAATTCCAAAACGTAATGATGATGATAAAAGATAGATATAACGTTAGAAATAATATCATATGTTGAGCACAAATGTTAAATATATATATATATATATATTGGTATATATATTTTACTATTTTGTCAACAATTACGTGGCATTAATATTCACAAATACTTTGGAGATAAGTCTTATAAGTTATAACATTGGAGTTTCTATGCCTCCATCGAAGTAGAGTTTATGGAAGACTACTTCTATGGGGTTGGTATTCAAACATACCATTTCTACATGAATATATATAAAACAATTTTAACATAATTTTTTTTAAAAAAAATTTTGTCTACTTGGGTTTCGTTTCTCTTCTTTGACTTCTCTCCCTACCCCAATCGTCGCACCTACTGCAGTTACCACTGTCGCCCCATCTTGGTTGTTGAGCTGCCCCTCCTTGCTGCCGAAGCTCCCCTTTGTCTGTCGTTGTCCCAGAAGAAGCAATGTTAGCGGTGAGTAGTGTCTCCTCTCGTCATTGTCGGGAGATCTTGCACGGTGAGATTGTGGTCTCGTTGTGTCACCACAGCGTTTTCGACGTTTCCCCATGGCTTTCCGAGGTTTTTGTTTTTCATTCTTTTTTGTTTGTACAATTTTAAAATTTATGACTTTCGAATAATTTTTTTAATTTGCAAATTTGAGATCTATGTTGGTTGTGGAGTTTTTTGTTTTAAGGTCACTGGTTTACTCAAAAGTAGACAAGTAGTTTACTGTAGATATGCGTTTGTGTGAGAAGTTGTTGTTGTTGTTGTTTTTTTTTTTTTTTTTTTGGCTTCTTTAGAACACCAAATTATTCAAAAGTAGACTAGTGGTTTGTTTTAGTTAACTGATATTAACTGGTGGTAATGCGGATTCTATAACTCATGAACGTGCTATTTGTCAAAGGGAAATTAAAAAGCGGTGCCATAGCCTCCTCTCATTGTAGCTTAGTTTGCTCGAACAAATCACGCTTGCAGTTGGCACTAGGAAAAAGGAAAAAATGGCTTTTAGCGATGACATTTCTAGCGACGATAAATGTCGTTGTGAAAACTCATACTATAACAACGAAAGTCATTGCTAATGTGCTTTCCATAGCATAAGGTCAACTGTTAGTCACTCGACTTATTAGTGACAGCAAGTTGTTGCCACCAAGACAACTTTTGAGTTGTGGTATAGCACTTACGGATTTTTAAAAAATAAAAATTTGGATTTAGTTTCTAATTTGAAGTGTTGTGAGATGGTAAAACATTTAAATGATTTCGCTCCAATAGTTGGCCTACCAGATGCATATTACATTTGAGTATAGCGATAGTTATTAGAATAGTTCATCCAAACGGGGAATAAGTCTCCTTCATTGTATGTCTTGACCCTTATGTTACAATATGGAGCGGTTGGTTTTTGATAGGAAGCCACACGATGCAGGCTTGGTTTCTTTTCTCCTCCATAAGGTCTCTCTCAATGCGAAGCCTTCTTCGTTGTTCTGTTCCTCTGGATTTCCACTCTGTTTGCAATGAAGAATTTGCATTTTTAAAGCTTCTCATTTTATTTACGTAGATTCTTTTAACAAGCATTTTTAACTTGAATTTTTCTGACTTCAATCAGTGAAAAATGAAACCTCCACTCAAAACTATCAATGTAAAGTGTTTTTTTTTTGTTGTTTTGTTTTTAGTCATATTAATAGTTGTTCATCCAGAAAAAAAAAAAAAAAAAAAAAAGACGATACTCAATTATTAAAAAAATAAAAATAAAAATCGAAATGAATAAAAAACACTCTAAATTAGATTTTTTTTTAGTTTCTTTTTAAAGTTTTAGCACAAACACTAGCTTGAAAATTTCCTCTTTTTTCTCAAAAGACTTCTATTGAGTTTATGATTTGGATAGAGCTTGATACACTAACTCGAAATCAATTTTTTAGTATCATGACCGTGAATTATCTTTTAATTCGTAGATACAATTTTTGAAGTTTTAAACTTAATTGACGTGATAATGATTTGAAAACCTATCAATTAAAAATGACATCCGAAATGGCTAAGGGAGAGAAAATATATATATATTTTTTAAGGTACTTCCGGGAACAAATTCAATGAAAACGGGGTGAGGCCTGTAGCTCATAGGATTACAGTACGTGACTACGAACGTCATGTATATTGGTACAAAAAATTAAGATTATCATTATTCGTAATCTATTTTCCTTCTTTTAAAAATATATATTGGGAAAGGCCAAAAGGGCGGTGTTGCTGAAACTTGGAGGCTTGAAGCCTTGAACGAATTTTCCTTGTGCTTTTTTTTTCTTTTTTAAAATAAAAAAATAAAAATAAAAAACATTAGTTTGAACTGACCAAAACTGCCTTCAATGTAGCCAATAATTTTGGTCTGCAATCAACTTTTCTCTTCGGTTTGAAAATCCCAACCTTAAAGAGTACAACTTTTCTTATAACTGAATCTGAAAGTGTTATTAAAACGTGAAAAATATAGAAAAAAGAAACACATTTCATACTCCTCTTCCTTTTTTTTTTTTTTTTTTTTTTATTTTATTTTATTTTTATAATTTTAGGTAACTTCCTCTTCTTCTTTTCAGGTTGACTGGGCTACCATGTCCACATTTTTGAACGTGCAAGCAACTCCTGTCTTGAGAATAAAAGGAACTTATTACTGTTACCACCTACATTTTTATAAGCTTTTAGTTTAGCTTCTTGCTTTATTAAAAATGAGCGTGTTTGGTCGGAGGGAGATATGGAGGGGTCAAAGAAAAGTATCAATCTACTGTTTCGTTTGAAGGAAGAAAGGAGAGAGAGGGGAGGAGAGAGAGTCTATTTTTAAACTCATCACAATACGTCTTTCCATTAAAAGAAAGATGCGAGCTCTTCCTCACATTTAAATTTAAAAAGATCATTTTAATCCTAAAAAAAATCATCAACAAATCTAATAAAGAGACAATTTAATAATTATATAAGTAAAATTTTTTCATCATTATACAAATAATTATTTTTCATCATTTCAATTCTCTCATGTCTGAACAAATAATACGAAGAATTCCTAGAATTTTCTGTGTCCTTCACAATTCTACATCAACCGCGGAGTGGAAATTTTATTTGAAGGTATACAATTTGAACAAATAAAATCTGTGAAAAAACTCAAAATGTTTCAAAATTTACTCGAAATGGAAAATTCCAGAAGCTTCATTTGGTTTTTGTTAGCCTCAGGGTTTTAATTCAACTCCATTAAAAAAAAAAAAAAAAAGATTGAGGTCGGCCCTCTAGCGAAGAGACAACTCAGAAGTTCATGTTTTTTATTTTACTAATTAATAAGTGACTTATCAAGTTGGGAAAAGAAAAAAATAAAAGTTGGAGCTAAGAAAGTCAAATTAGAATTATGTCCTTAATTTGCGTAGGAGTATCTGTATCGTGAGTAGTAAAACAAATACACGATACTATTGAATTAGACTTGGTAAAAAAAAATAATAAAGAAAGAAAAAAGAACCGTTGAATTAGACTAATCAGCGGATTCAATTGAAAAACAAAAAAAAAAAACGTTCAAATTCCCGTGACGTATTTTTTTATTATAAAAAATGTGCATATAAATTCAAAAGTGAGAAATTTTATAATATAGTACGAGTAATCTCACAATACAAAAGATAAAGTCATCAATTGAGATCGGTTTCATTAGTAAATACTCGTAGTGAAGAACGGAAGCTTGAGGTTCGATAAAGAAAATAAACATCAGCATACCAATATTGAGCACATGTATGGTTCTTTTTGATAAATTTATCATCAATTAAGAGCTAGAATCTGTAACATGAAGGCCATCACATACTCTGCGTAAAGATAAATATAGTGGAACCAAAACAAAATTAAGCACACAGCCAAGACATAATTGTGACGAATAACAAACCAGCCTGGAAGGTGGGTAAACACCTCTGTAATTTGAGATTGAAAACAATAATAACATATTAAAGATTCATATCCTATGGCGTGAAAAATCGCTCTTGTTCTATGTAGGTATTTAGCACACAACTAAAAACACAGCCTTTTAGATAGGACTATTGGTGGCAATCCCGTAACCAAAAAAGTCGTGAAACATCCAAGCGACAAAGCCAGATCTGCAGATCGATGGCCTCTATGCACAAGCGGCCGCCAATGGCAGACAATCGCAGCGCTCGCCTAGCAACGAGAACGTCACAGCTCAAAATCACAAAATCAACGCTACTCCATTCGCCTCATGTGTCCGTTATCAATGAAAAAATCTCTTCACCCGCCAAGCACACACCCAATCATCTTCACTTTCAGTTTTGCCTCCGCGCACGCAACCCCAGAGGCTGTAGATCCACGGAACCTCCGACATGCACACCCCTGCCCATGAGGCTGTTCTTGCCTCAAAAATCTCCTCCCACGATCCCTAGTGCCGGGAGTCCCGAGGCAACCCGAGCGGTGCTGTCGAACTCGGGCCCTAAGACCCTAGATTTTTAAGTAAGTAGAGACCGTTGACACGCCCCCCAAGACCATGGAACCTCCAACATGCACACGCCCCCTTCCCACGAGGCCGCTCTTGCCTAAGAAATCCCTCCCACGATCCCTCGGCCGGGAGTTCGGAGGCAACTAAAGCGCCACCGTCGAACTCTGGCCCCCCAAAATCTTGGATTTCAAGTCAATAGAGAGAAAGTATAGATACATGAATGACACTATATTTAGAAGAATAAATGTGAGACAATATATATAACTTGTGAGTTTAAAAAAAAAGAGGGTCAAGCAAATGAAGTTTAAGCTTGTGAATAATGAAAATTGTGAGTGACTTCTCATTTAATTCTTGTGAATATTATGCTTTGAAGAGTATTGTTAAATTAAATTACGGCTTTATTGTTTTTTAATTGAATATGATATGATGAATATTTATATATGCAATACAAGAATTGAAATATAAGCAAATTTCTAATTTCTTAGAATCAAGAACAAAACTGAAAATATAAACTATACAATATTATACATTTACAAAAGGAAACCAACCAATAACTAAAAGATTATGGTTAATTTTCTTTATATGCGTGTTCCTTCTCAAATCAAAATTGGACTTGTTAATCGTACCGTGTTGACCTAGCCCAGCTCATAATTGGCTAGGTACATACGTGTTTTGTGTCATGTTAGGCGTGGTCCATTGAAATTTCGGGCTGTTACTCGTGCAAGCCCAAGATTCAAATCCGTACGCCCGGCATGGCACATCGGTCCTGGCACATCTCGTGTCATGTCGTGGCATGCTCGTGCTTTTATCATGCTTACTCTCATAGGAATATGGGCTAGCCACTAGTAAAAATTGTAGATCACATGACGGTTTTTTACCGTCGTGTAAAGTTTACACAACGGTAACCCAACCATCGTGTAATCCAGTGTCGTGGTAGATAACACGACGGTTATATTTCCGTCGTGGTATCTCAATGTTACACGACGATTAAAATCGTCGTCGAAACAAGATACACCGTCGTGTTAACAAGTAATGTGGAGATATTACATGAAGGTTCCCTACAAACCGTCGTGTAATATGGTATGTAAAAAAAAAAAAAAAAAAGGAGGTTTTTTGGTGATTTCCCACTGGTGGCCTAACCTATATGTTATCCAATACATGATCCAAGATAATAACCTCATTGATCAAAGTAAAAATACATATCAATTATTACATTACAAGTTTACATATCATAATTAATGAATTGTATTACATGGCTAGCCCATTCTCCCCTAACATATCCAAATCCTGAGAAGTAAAAAATTCTTTACTTTCAAGTACATCAAATCCATTCAACACTATGTCCCTCACAAAACCTAAAATAAAATAACCACATTCAACACTTCCATCTTGGAGAGGACAAGGACAGTTCGAGATTTTAGTTTTACAGTCTTGTCTCCTTATAATCCCTTCTCCGGCCATAATCTTCCAATCCGATAAGGCCCCAGCAAATTGGTTAAATTCAAACTAATTAATTAAGATGCATATAATTAAGCTTAAAAAAAATTAATATATTAAAATTGACTTACATGTTCATTAGCTCAGTAAAATCGTCTCGTTTCTTCTCTTGAAAAGGATCAAAATAAATGACGAGGTCCTCCCATGGGTTAATGACTCCCAAAACCCAGTGTCTCCCTCTGTTATGTGGCACAAGATAAAGCCGTCCTTTTGGTGCGTCATGCAAAAAGCGGATAAGAATGTCGGCTCGCTCTCTCATGCCAGCATCTTCAGTATCTGTTCTCACTGGTGAGATCAAGGTTGGAGAGACAAACGCAAACTTCTCAGCTTGCCCGTTAATCCTACATAGTTCCTCCAAATATCTTCATACGCGTATCAAAATTGTTACTCTACCTGACATATAGAAGAATTTCTAGATAAAAAAAATTTCAGAGATAGAATGACGTACCTCATGTAGACTAATATATAATTTGCACTGATTTCTTGTAAATTAATGAATTCATAAATATTTTCAAAGCTCAGAAAGACAGACATTTCAAAAGTCATGATCATGTATAGTATTGGGACCTCAATCTGATTACCTTGATGTATGAAACTATGTGCATAATAAGCTAAAGGCCTCATCGCCATGTTCATGTTATTAAAGTCGAACAAAGGTTGTTGTTGTTGCACACCTTGTTGTACCTCAATCCGAGAGTCGATCGATTTATTTCCAAGCTTTTTTTGGCATTTTTTTCTGGCAACTGTTGGGTCAGAAACATGACTAGGCCCTCGATTCGCCTTGTTCATACTCGTGTCGAGCTCAACTAATCTTTTAGGCCAAGCAACAAACCCATTAACAGCATCCTCCACAGTGATTGCGTCGTACGTCGATATAGGTAATGGTGATTTTTTTAATTTTGGCACATTGATTGACACTCGCACATTTTTTTCCCCCAGTGGAATCTCATGCACCGTATCGGCGGGAAGGCTCTCCAGCCATACTCTTCTAAATGCAACAAGCAACTGTCCACCCTGCACTTCATCAAAAATATAGAGCTTACACTCCTGACTATCGACCTGCATGGTTGGTGGATCAGAAACTCCATGTTGTTTTTCTTGGGTAGAGCAACTAGCCTTAAAGCTGTTGTGTTGGTCCACGGTTGGCACATTGTTGGGATCAACCGAGGGCTCCACATCTTTGTTCGCACATAGACCACGCACCAACGCCTTTAATCTTTCTATTTCACGTCTCATTGATAATACTTCATTGTCTTTACTCGAACTTCGATTTAGGTTAAAGTACTAAGACGGCTTTACAAACTTTGATTGCCCATGGACACGCCCTTTGTGTTCGGGTTTAGATAATGCCTACGACAATACATCACTAGTGCCAACTGATTCGAAAGTACATTGGCTCTCCTGTGTGTTGTACTCCATCTACAAGATAATTAACAGAACTCATTTAAGCTTAAGGGTTGTAAGTACGTATAGTAGTGATGAAGAATTCATTGTTAGTTAGTAAACTTACTATCAACTCGCTAACTTTTTTATATGCTGGATCTTTTAACTCTCCATATGGGCCTATCTGTTGCTCTAGCCACAAACCATCTCTTCTTTCCCATTTCCTAGTTTTCTTAAACTGTAATTTAACATCATTAGTATAAATGAGGAAATAATGTTCTATAAATGGCATACAATTTAGTACGAACAAAATTTATTGACATACCTTTTCCTGGTCGAGCTTCCTATATCCGTCTCGGCCTCCTCTTGATGAGTATTCGTTGTTTGTCTTTATTTTGCTTCCACGATCAGATAGTTATTGGAATTGTGAGGATATTCTATACTGAACGAATTTCACCCAATCCTATTCTTCTATATTCGGGTAGTTGTCAATAACTTTTTGTGTCCATGTCTACACACTTTCTTCTGTTATAAATTCCTCGACAAACATCTTGTACAGATCATACCGAAAATTCCTTGCAGCTTCACCACATGATTTTATACAAGTAGTCAGAAAGCAATCATCTACGGTGAAAGAAGTAACAGTTTCTTTTCAAATAATCTCTTTCAATCCGTCTAAATCACGAGATCTCCAATCTTGTATCCATATTGGAACGTGCTCTCGAGCGAGCACACCAATCCAGCTCATCAATTTGTCACCATGCTTCCCTTCCGGTTGCCCTTTCTCGTCAAATGTGATTCGTTCACCTCTTTTCCTTGCCATATGGATGCGTTTCATTATAGTTGCCCATCGTTTGCCATCGACATTGGGATCCGATGGGTTTTTCCTTCGTGCTCGTCCCTTTTTAGAATGTTCCATTGTATTCGTTCACCTATATTTATTGCAAAATAAAAATAAATAAATAAAACAATTATGTCAGACCAATATAATCGAATCAAATTAACTTTAACTACTAACCACATAATACATTAATTTTTTAAAATGGTGCAAAGGTGCACAAACTTATTTAGTTGGAAATTCGTCAATAAAAAACAAAAAACTATTGACGAACGTATAAATGTCTAAGTCACAGTTAGGCACATGCCCGCACACCCACAAGCGTGCAGGCCTACACGTATAAGGGCGCATGGCGCCACACACGAGCACCAGGCACCCGGCGCCCCCCCAATGGGTGTCAGGTGCCCGTTGCGGTCTCTACGGGGATAAGGCATTTTGATGCATTCTTTATGTATTTTCATACTAAAGGACTTCATGTAATCTTGCTATAGTTATGCTATGAATATTTATCAAACTCTATTATATTTTTTGAAAAGAAAAACTCATTTTGGCATTATCGAGCATGTTATGGGCGGAAAAAAAAAATCTTGCCCATAAATGTGTGTAAAATATCTAAATGATTCACAAACCATTCATCTACAAAGAGCAACATTAAAAAAAAAAAAAACACTCATGTTCAAAAATGGATCTTTAATGACAAACAACAATACAAAAGAGCAAATGTGTTTTAGTTTATATATGAAGTCACCTTACTTTTCTTTGAAGAACAATAGGCACAACCACATTAAGAGGGAGGCGGCGGCGGCAACGATGGCAACAGCGGCTTGACTGGATTTTAAAAGAGAGGTATCGGTGAGTTGGTGAAGGATGTGGATGCTTGAGAAATGTAGAGAGTGTGAAGAGAAATGAAGAAATTCATGCTAGGAAATTGTATTTAAGTAATGGGTTTTCGCACGGATTTCGAAAAATGAAATTTGAAAATTTTCAAAATTTTTTGATGATTACACGACGGTTCGGAAAAATACCATCGTGTAATATTATTTTTACATGATAGTTTATTAATTACTGTCGTGTAATCTCACGGAGGGAGATTACACAACGGTCCTAGGGACCGTCTTGTAATGCCCCTCTGGGGGATTAAACATCCTTGATTACACGACGGTCCTAGGGACCGTCGTGTAATCCCCCTCTGCGAGATTAAACATCCTTGATTACACTACGGTCCTAAGAACCGTTGTGTAATTTCTGAGAAGTGGATTACACGACGATTTTGTCAGAAAACCATCGTGTAATTGTAATCCAGTTTTATCACCACAATCCGACGGCCTAATAACCCTGTCTTATTTATAAAAATTACTTATACTATAGTATTGATCCCTATTCAAAATTAATGTTCAATATATATATATATATAGCAGTGAACATAACCAAATAAATATATAATACATCTTGAATTATAATAAAAATAAAGTCATGTGTTGTAAAAAATAAATAGCATAATATTCAAGTTTTTTTCTTTTTTCTTTTTGCTTTCTCAACACGTGTCCATTCAATATCTGGTCGAACCAAGTGGGAAACATCATCATCGAATTCGTCAATCTCCTCAACCGGTGGCAATCCGTGTGTGAAAGATGGAATGTCGGAGCAATCTTCCTCATCTTCTTGACCACGGATCAATTTTGACTTCATCGGCACTACTAAGGACAACTCTACATTGCTGGGATCCGTTGTGTAAAATACTTGGATTGCTTGTGATACCATAATGAATGGATCATTTTTGTGTCCCAATCATCTAAAGTCCACCACTGTGATACCATCACTGTCAATCCTTATATAATTATTGTCGGCCCATTTCCACTTAAAGAGTGCTACATGTAAATCATAATAATCGAGTTCCTAAATATCTTCAATGAAACTGAAGTAGTTTATAGTTCCATAAACTGGATTCTTGTCCTTTGTAGATGAAATATGCATGGCCTTAGCACGGATACTAACACCACTATTTTGAACAGGATGCTTCTTATCTCTTTCGTGAGTGTAGAATGTATAACCATTGACGAAGTATGATGTATACCGTATAACAATCGTCGACAGACCTCTAGCAAGGTTCATTAACTCTTGCGAAAAGCCGTCCTTCTAAAAGACATGTCTTCGTAGCTACTGACGAAATGTCTGATTGTGTTCATCTTGTAGCAATTTTTCATTTCTTCCTCTTCTTGGATTTCTATCTCTTAATTCCTGTAGGTGAATCTCAATAAAAGGCTCAACTTCAACCCTATTCTGTAAAGTATAGAGACAAGCTTGCTCCCATTCACCTCGATTTACCGGCGATGGAATGTCGACGAATAGTCCTTTCTAGTCAATTTCTTTAGTCTTTGGCAACCTAATCGCTTTCGCGATGGATAAATACTCGGAACAAAATTCGACCGATTCCTCTGCAATGTAGCTTTCTACTATACATCCTTCCGGCCTATTTCAGTTCTTGACATACCCTTCAAAACCTTCATGTACTTTTCAAAAGGATACATCCATCTCAAGTATACCTGTCCACATAGCTTCACTTCCTGGACTAAGTGTATCGTTAGATGAATCATTATGTCAAAAAATAAGGGTGGAAAGTACTTCTCAAGCAAGCACAAAGTCTTAACCAATTCTGATTGTAGCGAATCTAGTGTTAATGTATCAATTACCTTGGAGCATATCGAGTTGAAAAATGAGCATAACTTGGTAATTGCGAATCTCACATCCTTCGTTAAAACTTCTCGCAAGGCCAGCGGTAATAACTGTTGCATCAAGATATGACAATCATGTGTTTTGATTCCAATCGACCTCAGATCCTTCATAGACACTAACCTTTTGAAGTTGGAAGAATACTCGTTGGGCACTTTTATAGAAGCGAGCCACTCACAAAGCTTTCTTTTTTCTTGTCTTGATAATGTGTACTTCGCCGGAGGTAAGTAAGTTACATTCTCTTTTTTCGTAGGGATCAAGTTAAGTCTAATCTTTAATTCCTTAAGATCCAATCGTGCTTTTTTACCATCTTTGCTCTTATTAAGAATGTCTAGCAACGTGCCCACTATTGATTCACAAATGTTTTTCTTAATATGTATCACATCCAAGCAATGACAAACAAAAAGTGTCCTCTAATATGGAAGTTCGTAGAAGATTGACCGCTTTTTCCAAGGTCCATTAACCACAGGATCATTGTTACTCTGTTTTCTTTTCCCGAGCACCACTTTCAAATCCTTAACCATTTCATAAACGTCTTCACCCGTCAAAACCCGGGGAGGGATTCTTTCTTCCGTATTACTATCGAAAGCCTTTTTCTGTTTGTGGTATCGATGATTTTGTGGTAAGAATCTCCTATAACCAAGGTAAACAGTTTTCTTACCATTTTTCAATCGGATGAAAGATGTTTCTTTCATACAAACGGGACAACCGATAGAACTCTTGACTGAATAACCAGATAGATTTCTATAAGCAAGAAAGTCATTAATTGTCCACATCAACATTGCACGGAGTGTGAATGTCTCTTGATGGTAAGCATCTCTAACTTCGATCTCCTTTTCCCATAAGCTCTTTAGATCATCGATTAGTGGTGCTAAGTATACATCAATATCATTCCCTAGCTGTTGAGGACCAGATATCAATAAAGTCAACATCAAGAACTTCCGCTTCATGCTTAACTTCGGAGGGAGATTGTAGTTGATAAGTATGACGGGCCAAGTACTATGCCTACTACTCATATTACCCTGTGGGTTCATTCCGTCTGCCGACAAACCAAGACGTAGATTCCGTGGTTCCGCACTAAATTCAGGATGATTGGCATCAAAGTTCTTCCATTGTGGTGCATCGGCTGGATGTCTAAACATGCTATCTTCAACACGTTTATCATGGTGTCAAGTCAAATTCTTGGCATGATCGGCATTACGGAATAAACGCCGTAGACACGGTGCTGGAGGAATGTACCATAACACCTTTGCCGGTATACCTTTGCTGCCATTTGTTAGATTCTTGTCCTTCTTCCATCTTGACTCGTTACAAACCGGACATTCATCCAAATCTTCATACGCATTTCGGTAAAGGGCGCAATCATTTAGACATACATGAATTTTTCATATTCCATTCCCAAAGTGCTTAACGTCTTCTTAGCTTCTTACATACTAGCGGGTATTTTATTATCAACCGGTAGAACTTCTCTTAGAAATTCTAAAAGAGCCGTGAAACTAGAATTTGTCAACCCTCCCGATGCCTTCATGTTCCATAATTTGACTAATGTAGACAATTTTGTATATTTACTACACCCTTATACAAGGGTATCTCGACATCATTCATCATTGCTTCAAATAACTCCAGACGATGCACAAATTATTCTTCCAAATCATTAACCATATCAAATAAATTATCTCTTACATCTTCCTCAACAATAGGTTCTTTCGCTTTGTTCTTCGATGATGGATTAAAATACATTTCACCATATAAATATCATGTTTGGTACGAATAAATAATCACACGGGCAAGCAAATGTCTTCTAACTTCATCAACTGAATGAGATATATGATTTTCATAATCCACACAAGGACATTGAATCTTATCATTCTTCATGTGAGTTTTGGCAAATGACAAAAATTCTTCAGCACCATCTCGATATTTTCTAGTCAATCTATTAGCCCACAACCATTTTCGATCCATTTTCAAGAACCCGACCTAAATCGATATTAAATATATCATACAATTCATTCAATAATCAAGTTTTTGCATTTAAAAATACAACATATTAAGCTATTGAAAAAATTCAACAAATCATACTTAAAGAAGAAAAAAAATGAGAATATATACCATTTTAGATATCTACAATAATTCGTCAATAAAAATCAAATAACTAAAAAGAAGAGTAAGTAATAATCACTATACTTACAAATAATTACTATACATGAGTGTTGGTTTCGCAGTAGAGGAGATGTGGTCTCTGTGATATATTTTGCGGCTGCGCGACAGTTCTGTAAGATAAAATGAGGGCTGCTACTAGAGATACAAAAATTAGGAATACACGAAGGGTTTTTAAAAAACAGTCATGTAATCGTAGAGATTACACGACGGTTCCTTGGAACCATCGTGTAAACCTGGCATTTACACGACGGTTTTACACGATGGTTCCAAGGAACCGTCGTGTAAACCCCTAGTTTACACAATGGTTCCAACGAACTGTCATGTAAACCTCCGTTTACATGACGATTTTATGAAACCGTCATGTAACCTTCGTTGTGTAATCCATTTTTTATAGTAGTGAGCTCAACAAACCATTACAAGATTTTAAACTGTTTTTTATCAATAAAAATTTAACATTATTCGAGTTAAAAATAACGTCATCAAATAAATAATCAAACCATATTAATTGATTAAGGAACCATTACAATTATTTATGTTGATTGTTAGAGATTCTCAAAATAAAAGAAATTAATGTAAATATATTCTAAGACAAATGATTTAATTGTGTTGATGTAAATATATAGTTTTTTGATTACGAAGACTAATACAAAAATTATATAATATAAAATAAAAAAAAATTATCTTCGTCATGCTAGCTCATCATGCTCAATGGGCCATGTTATGTCAATATGCTTAAAATTATGAGCCCTACACAGCTTATCATCTCGTACAATGCTTAAATCGGCCCAACATAATCTCATATTGTGCCGTGTCTAACTCAAAATTTTCAGTTCCGTATCATCTTACTTGTTGAGTGGTCTAGCCCAATTGATTTTGTACGGACATGAAATTATTTCAGATCTAAAAGCGACGAGTTTTGTCATTTCAAATCTTAGTTTAGTTGTGGTTTCATATTTTATTTTGGCGTTTTTATGTGCTTTTGTGTGTGTGTGTGTGTGTGTGTTTTTTTTTTTTTTTCCAACCAAATTTGTATTTTCTATAGGCCAGATCTCGATACATTTAGTTTGACAAAGATTGACTAAATAGATTTCTTATTGTATTAGGTTGAAGAACTTATTCTGAAAGGGCATTTTGAAAGAGTAACGGCTGTATTTTTGTGGAGCCTGATTTTATCTTGCTGTGGAGTTATGTGCTCACCAATTAGAAAAGGTGCATGATAAAATCCTTTCATGATTTTTAATAATAGCAATGTTTGACTGTTTTTGTTTATCTTAATTGATTTTTTTTTTTGGTTAATATCAAACTTGGTATTTCTACAATATGTATGGTTGTAAATTGTAATACTGATATCGTTTGGATATAACATTTTCTATGTCAATATATGAAAATATATAATTTCATGTCAAAGTTGGTACATTTTAAAAATCAACAACTACGAGTTGGTCAATGATTTTGAAAAAATAGTAAAAAGTGTAAACCACGAAACTAATAAGACGTTTAAAAAAGTAAATAAAATGTTTAACGTTCTCCAATCTTTTCCTTAAAAAAAAAAAAAGGTTAAAATCTCTAATTAATGTTTTGGCTGCAAGCTTATTGTAAGATAGAAGGGGTAGATTAATGGATTCATTTGTCAAAATCAAATAATAACCCCAAAACAGATACATATTGATATGAATTTAAAATAGAAATGCAATCTTGAACACATCAAAAATATAAAATCAATCATGCGTGGAGAAAACATATACATTTGTAAGAACCTTCAAATGCAATAAGAATAATACATGTCCCTTTTATAATTACTAAATATTCTAAATACTAAAATACTATATGCAATAAAGGATAATCGGCGTCATAAGTTACGGAACTCTTTCGTTTTTTATCCTTTTTTTTTTTTTTTTCCGTGACACTTTTTAAATGAGTGATCCGTCGGTTCCACATTTTTAATTATGAAAATTTGGTTGTCAAATCTTTGCTAGTGGTAAAACTGGTCAAACAAATAACTTCCATCTGAAATCAGGTGGAAAAGAGCACATGTATCACATGTGAATTAATCTTTAAGGGTATCTACGAAAAAAGGGAAATTGCAAGCCATAACATATTAACAAAGACCTTTGAATTAAATAGCATATTAGTCTAGAATGTGAACAAAATAGCAAATATGTTTGTGAGAGATTTTAAAAGTACGATGCTGCCCTTGACTTATTCATCTCTAGCAAGTCAGTTCTTCTCCGTCTCCGGCATCTTCCCTATGTCAGGTCTTCTCCATCTTCTATGAGAGAATGCCTTTGCCGACACGGTTTTTCTGTTCGTCGGCTCAAGGAATCGTGATGGCGGCATAGGCGATCGTCGCGATCTCATCAGTTGTCCGATTGTCACGATCTCACCGTTTATTCGATCTTGTGATGCAATGGAGGAGATGAGCTCGTGGTTCTCGCAGTTGCAAGGGTGCGATTATTGCCGCCCCTTGGTCACGATCCTTGCTGTTGCGAGATCGTGATTCTACATGACGAGACGTCGGCCTCTGTAAACTAGATCTCTGGGTTCGATGATGCAATCTCCGGGCTCCGCTTCTCTTCAACGACTGACACTCTGTTTGATCTAAGGTTTGTAAGATTGATCGGCAGTAGTGACTACTGCAATGACTGAAGCTCACTCGACTTAAGGTTCGCAACAACAATCAGCATCGGTGGCGGCAGCAACCTTAATTTGGGATTAGGAATTTTGGATTTAGGGTTAGTTGTTCAATTGCGGGTTTAATTTTTGGACAATTTGGGGTGTGTTTTATAATTTAAAAAACTTTGTAAAAATATAAAAATTAGTTTAAAAAATTTATTTATTTAATGAAAATTAGCATATTTGCGTGTAATTATTATTATTTGCAATGTATTATGCAAAAGTATAAAATTGAGTGTCAATAAAAAATTTATGGGTAAATATCATATTTACTTATATATACTTAGTAAATACGAGTTTAATATCTGTGCATTACACGGAGAAGGAAGAAAAAATAAATAAATAAGTAAATTGAGTATTATATAATAAAAACAGTTAGTTAAGATAAATATTATAATTATAACAAATATAATTTTTCTTCAAATCTATCCTAATAGTAAAGATGCAAAATCAAAATGATAATTGTACTAACAATAATAAAAACGAAAACAAGAGCAAAAAAATTTAAAAAAAATTATATAGTCATACTCATTTAAAGAAAAAAATTAAAACAAAAATTAAAAATAAAAATACAACAAAAAAAAATAAAAAAAGAGAACAAAAATCTTTAGATTCAAAAGAACCGGAAAAAATTAACCCTAACGAAAAAATTATAACAAAATAAAATATATATATCATTTTCTCCTTTTTTTACTGTTTTTTAAAAAGAAACAAAATTTTATCAAGTTATATACATGCAAAAAATTATTAAAAAAGATTTTTTAAATATAAAACAAAACAAACAAAAAAGACACACACAAAAAAAAATACATATAGAATCCTAAAAAAAAAGGGTCTTTTAAAAATAGAATAAAAGAAACAAAAAAGACAAAAAAAAAAAAAAACCCAGAACAAATCCGAAATCAAGATAAAAAATTTAAAGTAAAAAAAGCGTTTAAAAACAAAAAAAAAAAAAAAAGGCAAAATGAGCAAAAATACAATACAACAATAGATCGGAATCTAATGTTAAAATTTAATGTAAAAACAAGTGACAAAAACAATATTAAGGAAAAAAACAAACTCTAAATTGGGGTAAAACTGGCAACACACTGTAGGAAAAAGAAAAGCAACTAAAAAATAATGGTAAAATCGGAATAACACTGTATCAAAGGAAAAAAAACAACAAATGAAAGGTAAAATCGTCCATTAATAATTTTAGAAGGACAAAGTTATCCCAACACTATATCACATAGTAAAAGTAACTAAAAACCAAGGGCAAAATTGTTAATACCAAAAAAAATAAAGGGTAAACTGACATAACACTGTAGGGATGAAAAAATAATTAGTGATAAAGGATAAAAAAATCATTTTGCTGTAGAAAAAAGTAAAAATTAATATGCATATACTGTAAATTCATTGTTCATTCAATGTAGCAAGTTACAGTACAATACTGTACAGAACTGTAGCGAAGGCAGTGAAATTTGAGAGACAAAAAATAAAAAAACATTGTTCGTCACTGTAGAAAAAACAGTGAAAAGTGTCCATTCCTTTAGCATTATAGATATATGTGAATTTACAAGTAAATACAAATATTTACTAGTAAATTAGGGTATTTAGTAAATATAGGATATATAATTAACTACTTAAAATTTTACAAATATTATATAAACATAGTAAATTCAAGTATTTAATAGTAAATCTGGTTGTTTACTTGTAAATCTAGTTCATACAAATTATGTAAATTTTTATAAAATTGTGCAAATACAGTAAATCCAAGTATTTACTAATAATAAAAAATAAAAATAATGTAAATATCCAGATTTGCTATTAAATATTGTATTTACTGGTATTAAATTTATTAGTAAATACCGGATTTACTACTAAAATTATCTCACATTAAATACTTTATTTCCAAGTAAATAAATTTATTTGTTAGGAATTAATTGGTTCTTAAAGATAATGTAAGTGAAAAAATTAGAATTAATAGAGTTATCATAAAATATTTAGATTTACATATAAATAAAAAATTTATTTAAAAAAAAAAGAATGCTAAAAAATTCATGTAACTAAAGGATTTACTAGGAAAAAAAAAACATAATTTACTGTAAATATCACAATTTACTAATAAATATCAAGTTATAAAAAATCAGGTAAATATCATTATTAACATGAAAATAATCAGATTTACTAGTAAAGTATTGGATTTACAAACAAATACTTGATTTTACTATATTTAATAGTAAATAGGGCACTTATTGATAAATATTAGATTTACAAGTAAATAATAAGGTTTACTAGAAAATGTGTGATTTACTTGATAACTTGATAGATTTTAAGACAACAAAAATGTTATATTTATCCGTAAATACTCTATTTACTAGTAAATAATAAGATTTACTTTCTACCTTTTTTTTTTCCTGATTTTGTTTTCATTTTTTTTATTTCTTTCGATAAAATTTTTCAAATAACACAATTTTGTTTACATTTTCTTAAAAAGCCCTAATTTGTTAAAAAATCTTAAAATTACCCGTTGGCCCCCAAATTGAAAACCCTAACCCATTCCCAACCAAATCGACACCAAACTGTAGCCATGTCCTTGTCAGAGACGAAGTTGTCATCGTGGGGAGGTGGCTGCTCATCAATCACTGCTACTCATTGATCACACTACTGTCGCAAAATCCAAGGCGACAACAGTGCGATCTAAAATTAGATCAACGCTGATATGATTTTGAGATTAGATTAGGTAGCAAAATCACGATCTGATCTTGACGAAGATCCGTCCATGCGTGCCTTTGGCTAACGAAGACGAAAAGACCACATGGAGATTGTTGAGTCTATCGCCGGAGGAATTGCAAGATTCTCCACGAGATTCTCATGCGATTCTCACTTTTTTTGTTGATCTTTTGGTTGTCGTGCAAGGCCTGATCGCGATTCTGGCTGTCGGGAGGCTTCGTCCTGGGCACCTCGATTTAGCTTGCGACAATGTTGGAGTCTGTGCAATGATGGCGACGATGATATAAGTGATCTGGAAGAGGATGGTTGAGGGTATTTTTGGTATTTTCTAAATATTAAAATCAAAATATGCTGTAATTTTCTATCTTTTCAAATCTTGCTATTTTGTTAGATCTTAAATTTTGACTATGCTATACTCTCCCATGGAAAAAATCTATAAAAAAAAATATATAAAAGCTTATGTTACTGGTTGGTATTTATAATTAGATTAGCTGGTATTCACATAGATACCGACCAACTGATGATCACCGGTTAGGTATCCACCGTGATATCTACCTATAACCACCACCTTGAGACACCAGTTGGTTACCTATTGGTAATCACTGTCACCAGGAATTACCATATGGTTACCAATTGATAACCACCTATGCTAGCATGATCCTGGTTGGTTATTGATTGACATTTGCCAAGTTCGTTGAATTTTTCAGATTTAATCATTGGATTATTAATTTAAAAAAAAACCCAACAAAAATTCATTGCAATCACAATGAAAACAAGCAAAGACCTCAACACCACAGCCCATGAAAGAGACAATGGGATAGAGAGAAAAAGGAGTGAGGAAAAATATTAGGTATTTATGTCTATCACTTTATTTTATCACAATCTCAATTACATCAACATGATATTTTTACATATAGTTTTATAATTGTGGTAAAAATTAATCCACACCCTTTTTTTATGACATGTACCCTAACTAGATAACACTTGAAAATAAAAGGAAAGCTTTCTTCTCAAAGAAACACTAGTCATTGTCCTCTCCACTTTCTGTCATCCCTCTTCTATTACGCGAAGTTAAATTAAGCATGAGCTACCATGGCATAGAAACCATGGGTTCGGGGTTAAACAAATTCATGGCAAGCATAACCTATAATTAAGCCCCTTAACAATAAACATGTGTTTATATACCGGTATCTGATAATATGTATCAAGTAACTGATTCACCAGTCAGATTATAATACAATCTATGTTAATTTATTGTATACATCATAGCCAAACGAAAAATGAACACAAAATTAATTTTTAAGGCAGCACATAACCGAAATCTAGTTGAAGATTGCAAAACATGCTAAAAGTGAACCCAAATCATGTTCAAGACAGTAAATGAACTAACTAGTGACCCAAAACTGGTTTAAGAGTGGTAAAGTAAACCCAAATCATGTTTAACACAACAAATGAACTAACAAGTGATCAAAAACTGGTTTAAGAGTGCAAAACATGGTAAAAGTAAACCCAAATCATGTTCAATACAGCAAATGAATTAACTAGTGACCCAAATCCAGTTTAAGATTGCAAAACATGGTAAAAGTGAACCCAAATCATGTTCAACACAGCAAATGAACTAACAAGTGACCAAAACTGGTTTAAGAGTGCAAAACATGGTAAGAGTAAACTCAAATCATGTTCAATACAGTAAATGAACTAACTAGTAACCCAAATCCGGTTTAAGATTGCAAAACATGGTAAAAGTGAATCCAAATCATGTTCAACACATCAAATGAACTAACAAGTGAACCAAAACTAGTTTAAGAGTGCAAAATATGGTAAAAATGAACCCAAATCACGTTCAACATAGCAAATGAACTAACAAGTGACCCAAAACCGGTTTAAAAGTGCAAAACATAGTAAAAATGAACCCAAATCATGTTCAATACAACAAATGAACAAACTAGTGACCCAAATCCGGTTTAAGATTGCAAAACATGGTAAAAGTGAACCCAAATCATGTTCAGCATAGTAAATGAACTAATAAGTTATCCAAATCTAGTTTAAGAATGCAAACAAACCTAAATACTCATGCACAAACCAAGTTATACCCATCATATTACCAAAAAATTGACAGAAAATCGGCTTTCAAAAATATTCACAATCCAAACTGGGTTAAGCATGCAGATAGGATAAAATCATCAATAAACCCCACGGGTTCAACCACCAAAATCAGCACAAAACCTCACATAAGACCGTTTTGGACATCCATACTTAACATAAATACTATATAAAACCGGTTTCATCATCTAAAATAAAAAAATTCTTCAACAAAAATCCGGTTTCGGCATGGATACCGACTTAACAAAAAAATCGTGTGGGTAAATCTGACAGGAAATACAATCAACACATATGATAATGAATCTATTTTGTTTGAGAATTAGGGGAAGAAATTATACTAGGGTTATCGAGTTCGAGCCGGAGGATGAGTATACAGTGGAAGACGTCGGTGTACGGTAGGAATAAACGGGTCGGGGAGATGATCCGAATCAAAATAGTGGGTAATCAATTTGCATACCCTAAACGGCGCTGTATTTGCTTCACAGGGAGTGGGTGAAGCCAAAAGATCAACGATATAAGCAAATGGGAGAGAGGAAGGACAACCAGTAAACGGAGGTCCTTGTAAGAAGCAAATGGTCGAGGGGTTGGGAGGCACAGACAACAGCGTCACTGACAAGCAGCAGATGGGTGCCGGTGGGGAGGAGCACGAGATTAGTGAACAGAAGAGCAGGCACGGGTGAGACAGAATAACAGGAATGACTGGGTGCACAATAAACTAAACTTGGTTTATTGTGTAATAATTTAACGCAAGATTGAGATTGAAATGAGATCCTAAATAAAATCAGTTGGAACTCATTTGAGTTGAGTTTCAACTGAGTTGTCAAACACACTCTTAATGGTTAATTAGTATAAACCGTGAGCAAAGGTAAAAGTGCAGTTTAATAACGAACAATAAAAAGCGGAAGGAACCATGAGCCCACGGGGTGGGGGGCTTTAGTGGGACCCACCGCCTTGCCATTGCGCCACTCCTTTGCACGGCGCGTGTTAGAACAAGTTCTCATTTTATAAGGACAAAAATGTTGATGTCAGTGGATCCCACCGGTCTTTTAAAGGGCAGGATACGGACCGTCGATCTGTTGGCAAACTTAGATCCGACGGATCAGGATTAGAGTCAAATGCCTATCTCGATAGGTCTGTTTGACCACACTGGGAACATGCCTTTTATTTTTTAGTTTTTTATAAAATAAACAAATAAATAATTTTCCAAAAGTTTGACTGGATTGTCACTTCAATCGAGGCGCTCTTCGTTGAAAATCTCGGTGCACCATGAAATTACAATTATACCCTTTCATTTCTTTAATTTGTAAATTGAATTTATTTTTATTTATTTTTGGTGTGATTTCCTAATGTCTCAAAGGCCCCTCTTAATTTCATTATAAAAAAAAGTCCCCCTCTTAATTACAAAGGATTTAATGATAATAATTGTTACAAGATTTCGTCCCCTTAGATTGCACGACTTGTATATTTAGTTGAAACCTAAAGAAGATTTTTCAGCACATAATTTTAAAGTTTCCAAATAGTCTACAGTCAAAGGAAAAAAATGTTTGAATCCATAAACATAGGTACCTAATATAACAACTCTAAGCAAATAAATGCGTTTTACATTGTCTTTTATTTATTCTTTTTTTTTCTTTTTGAAATGCAATTAGTTACTTTTATAACAAGAAAATTGAAAAAAAAAAAAAAAGATAACTTGTTTGACGTCAAACAATTATAATATTAATAAAGTCTCATCTGTCATCTTGTTTGAACTCATTTTACAAAATTTTTTAATAATTTTTCTTTTCATTAAAAACCTTAGAGAAAAATGCTACTATGGTTCTTTTGTTGTACTTATTAATAAAAATTTTGTTACACATCCCATGCATAGTATTAGTATCTAATTCAAAATAAACCCATTGATTATGAAAAGAAATATAGGAGAAGTGATATGATGTAGCTATTTCTCTTTACATAATTATTTTTCAGAAAATCACCATATATCTACAATAGGAATAAAAATGTTTTCTATAAATTTTCCTAACAAGAGATTTCTATTAAAAAAAAAAAAAGAACAACAACAACAAGGGTAAAAGTGTCAAAAAAGAATAAGAAAATCACTTTCTGTTATTTTAGGGATAAATAAATAAAAAAAATGATTAACACTTTTAAAATGGGTAATTAAAAAATCTTGGTTTTTATTGGTAGGTTTGACCACTGCTCATTGGGCTCCATTTGTTTTTTTTTTTTTTTTTCCCTATCTCTTTCTCTCTCCTTCCTTTTTCTCTCTCTAACAAATTTTTTTTTAATATTCCCTTTCTTCCTCTACTACATTACACATCTTTTTTCTCGACTTTTCTTTTTTTTTTTTTTTTTTTCCCCGCTTCTCTCTCAAAAATCCCCTCTCTCACTTCTGTATTCTCGCATCTGCTTTCTTTCTTTGACTCGCCGAACGTTTTTCTTCTTCTTTTTCTTGTTCTCCATTTTCGTCTTCACCAAATCCAAGCCACAGATTCCAAATCCACCCATTTCTTATCTCTCTTACAATCCATTTCCTTCTCGCATGAGCTGGTAATTTTCTAACTTTATCTTCGATTTCTTCCAACTTAAATATCTGGCCGATATTCCCTTCCTTTCTCGCTATTTTTCTTCCCCGGATTTTCTCGCGAACTTGGTATGTTTTTGGGTTTTGCTTTTCTTTTTTTTTTTCCTTTTCTTTTGCCCGCCGCTTGATTTTGATTCTGGTTTGTTTATTTTCACCGATTTGAAAAAATAAAAAATAAAAAATTTCTCTGCCTGTTTTGTGAGTTAATTCTCTATCGTTGATTTTTAGCCCTTTTTTTTTCGTTAATTTTCTCTTAGTTTTTGTTTTGGGATTTTATTGATCTTGTATAGATGCTGATTCGTTGCGACTTTTCGTTGTTGTCTAATGGAGTATTTAGAAATATATTCGTCCTTTATTTTCGATTCTTTTTTGTTAGTTGGAATTTAGTTCAAAGGTAGGGCATAATTTTCCCAAGTTGGCATTTTGGGAGATTCGGGCATTAAGTGATGTGGGTGAAACAAAAGAGGACGTTCTTCAGCTTTTCTATTTATTATTATTATTTTGGGTTTAGAAATTAGGTGCAAAAGGGAAACAAAATGATTTATTAACAATGGGAATATGTAAAGATTGAATTTTTAATAGTTAATGGTGAAATATTACCCGAAAACGCTGAAAAGTTGGCCATAGCAATCTGCTTTTAATTATTTAATTGCTTTAACTTCCTATAGATAGTGATGCAATTAGTGATTTTACATTTAAAAATTGTTAGATTTATTCTCTCATGCAGATTTTTCCAAATTGCCTTTTTTTTTTCTTTCTAAATTTTGGAACTCCTATTGAGGAAGAGTATGGTGTTGGTTCAATTTTTTCCAATTTAAATTTAGGTTGTAGCTGGGGTTTTACCTGGTTTCTGATTGCTTTCAATGGTGAATGTGAAAATTCCGTAATTGGGGCGTTTATTTATTTTCCTTTTCTTTGTTTTTCTTCTTGTTTCGTGTATTCGTATTTTGCCAATTCAACTTGAAGAATTGTTAGATGTATTCCTTTTCATCTGTTGGTTGTACAAAATTCTGTTATGTGGCATTAAGTTCGAATGTCACAATATTCTGATGAGAAATTATTTTCGGTTTTGTATTGGTGTTTATGAAGTTCTGAGGCCTCGCTCATTTTCCGTCTTCAACTGAGTTGCATGCTTCTTCCTTTTTGTTTTTTGGCAGAAAGCTAGGTCTCCTGATTACCGATATTAATTTCAAACCAAAAGATGGGTTGTTTCACAGTTTTGAAGGGCAAGAAGAAAAGGTCCGAACAGCCTGTTTATGTCAAACGTAGTAATCCGAAAGATCATGCACCACCCACGACATTACCAGAACCCAAAATCCAAACCCGATCGCTACAGTCTGCACCCCCCAGCTTTAGAACCAGAGTGAAGCCAATTCAACCAGTTAGCAGAGTCACAAGCAATAGGACACGAGCATTATCGGCTCCCTCCACACTAGATGTGGCGGAGCAAGATGCTCTTGCATCGATGGACTATGAGGAAGCGGAAGAGCCTAGGTACAGAACTGCATCCACGAAAGAACAAAGGTCTCCAAGTCCACAACCTCTTCCCCTCCCATCGCCTCAGGGTACTGCTGCACCACTAAGAAGCATGGGAAGCTTTAAGTCGGTGACTGCTAGTGGGCCTCTCTATGCGGCTGAACCATTGCCACTACCTCCAACAGCTACGCTTAGGAACTTTTCCTACGACGAAATAGCATCCGCTTGCCTCCACTTTTCGTCTGACCGATGCATGTCCGAAGGCCTTTCCTCTATAATATACAGGGCTTCGTTTGGAGATGATGCTTCGAGTTCAAAAAGATTTGAAGCCACTGTTACTCGCCTTCACCCCTCTGCTCAGGTAACTTAATTTTGAACAATTATATTTTGATGATTTAGTTGTCAAAATGTGGATGAATAATAGCACTGTTAAGTTGGGTGTGGCACTGGCTGCGGGCTTTAAAACCGTCACTGTAACTTTCCTGCTGATTTATTTTGTACCTTTCTCAAAGACATCTTATCGTTATTTCCATTGCTTGATTTTCTGCAACTAAGAAAGAATTCATTAGACATTTACTAACTTGGTGGAACAATTTTGCTAGAGTATAGTGTTTCTTTGCATGTTTTTGAAATACGAGTGCCTTACGATGTGGTTGCAACTGGCTTGTTTTCCTTCAGGGTTTGAAGGAATTCATAAATGAGGTGAACACTATTTTATCTTTGCAACATCCAAACCTCTGTAAATTGCTCGGTTTTCATGCACGTGAAGGTTCGGATGAAAGAATGTTGATTTATGAGAGGCTTCCTCATGGAAGTTTAGACCGGCTACTCTTTGGGAGATCAGATGGACCCCCTATTGATTGGAATACTAGAATGAAAATTGCTTTATGTGCTGCACAAGGACTTACTTTCTTGCACGAAGAAGGGCCTTTTCAGGTAATTAGAACTTTATGTAGCGTTCTTATGTAAATCCCGATGTTTAACAAGTTGCAAGGGTTTGTGCTCCTATTCTTAGGTTGTATGATGCGCTGCCTTTTTTTTTTTTTGAAAATTTTCTAGAGTATGGTGCAAGTCGAGTTTCTGAAATTACTGAGAAGCATACTCTGTTTATTTGCAGGCAATGTACAATGAATTTTCAACTGCGAGCATACAGATTGACAAGGATTTTAGTGCAAAGCTCTCTGGATATGGTTGCGTTGGCCAAATTGTTGAGTCAGACATTTCGAACAGTTCAGTTGTAAGTTCTATGGCCGTGTTTAGTGATTGTCTTTTGGATTCTCTGGCTTGACTTAACGAGGGTTAATTTATCACATCATTTGTCTGTACAGGCGGTAGCAAATCTTTCTGTTGAGACATTGGAGAAAGGAATGCTCACCCCGAAAAGTAACGTTTGGAGTTTTGGAATTGTCCTTCTGGAACTACTTACAGGGCGGAGGAATCTCGATAGCCGTCACCCTAAGGAAGAAAGAAATTTAGTCAAGTGGAGCCGCCCTTTTCTAGCGGACAACCATCGTCTTTCATTGATCATGGACCCTCAGCTAAAAGGCCGTTTCCCTGTTAAAGCGGCCAGAACAGTGGCCGACATCGCTCAAAGATGCCTTCAGAAAGATCCATCAGAAAGGCCCACCATGAGAACCGTCGTCGAAAATCTCAAACTGATTCAAGACCTGAAATACTCTTATCGGTTCCCCTTACAAGAGCCAGCAACAATTTCTGGAAAACATATGTCCAAGTCACCAAGTTTCAATGGAATCATCACGCCGGCGCCAAGGTTAAGTTTCTCCCCATCACCACCATCAAGAGCCAGGCCCTCCATTTCACCTACTAGGCGACCGGTCTTGCCCGGATCTCTTCCTCCGCGTGCTTGTTCCTCCACCATCTCTTTGGAGGAGCTCGATCGACAGGAGAGCCGGAAATCTTCGTCATCGACTATCCGGGGGGCCAGTGTAGAGGGATTTTGATTGTGTATAAAGTGCATTTTTTATTTATTTTAATTTAATTTTTTTTCTTTTAATTTTGGTTTCTTTGTGATTCAACACAATATATAGAATATAAGAAAAAAAAAAAAAAAGAAAAAGAAAAAGAAAAAATGTGGTTCTTCCACTTCCACATCACATCCCTCTAGATGATAAAACAGAGAGGATGCGCTTTTGTAGATAAAGAGTGAACCTGTTATGACCCACGGGTTCATTTAGTTTTCCCAATCCACAATGCCGTTCATGCATGCAAGAAATTTTCACACTTTCCCTTTTTTTTTTCTTTTTTGGGGTGGTCTCTCTCTCGTATTTTATGTAAACGGTTCCTATATTTGTATTTTGTCAGATTTAAATGAGGTTGGAATTGTAATTAAACATATTTTGGAAGGGATACTGTACATTCAAAATAACATCACGGACCGATAGCATCATAAACTTTTTTGGCACTCGAATATTGCTTTATGGAAGTAGTCAAATTCGCCTGTTCTTATACATGACATAAGTTATCATCATTTTTATTTTTTTTTGACAAGTCTTTAAAATTAAAAAAATTATATCTATTAATAAAAAGATGATTACTTATCGATACACATGAGTTATCATCATTTTTTTTACAAGTCTTTAAAATTAAAAAATTGTATCTATTAGTAAAAAGATAATTACTTACCGATGCATGAGTTGATAATCAAAAATTAAAAATTGAAGTTAGTATCTCTAGCACTAACAAGTGTAAAATGTCAAAGACACAATAGAGTTCATGAATTTCATATATGGGAAATGTCTTTGGTGTGTTCGTCGGATATACACTCATTTGAATCTGACCTTCTGATCAGACCATCAACGATGAAGATCAAAGTCAGCGAGTGAAGGACATGTTGAATGAGTTACGACGATTGTAGCAGTATAAGGTAACCAAAAAAATAAGGCTTTGACGGGTGCTTGTGTCAATTTCAATGTAAACACCATGTTGTAAAATCTGTTCACCTCCTGCAACTCACCCTCCACCACGCCAACAAAGGGTTATGTCGCTCTAGATCTGTTATCATTTGACGGTCTCTTCAGGTTAAACAATCAGTAGCTTCCTTCCACTATAACTTTACTATCAAGATGTTACAAGTGTTGTTCCTATCCATCAGCCAGACATAAGAGTATCGCTATATATATATATATATATATATTTTTTTTTTATTGTTTAGAGACTAAACTATCATAATGTTATTAGCAAATGACCGTCGTAAAAATAATTACTGTGTTATAGACTTTACTGTTGTATGATTTATATTTTATTTATTGAAGAGAGAGAGAAGCTATAAACACTATAGAGTAGCATTTATGGACAACTTTGACGAAAAACTTCTACGTGGATTACCACTCATAATTGTCACCAAAAGATAACGTTCACATTAAAGTTTTGAATCTTGAAAAATTTTCCCATGATTTTTTTGCATGTTTTTCTTCTTGCAAACAAAATTTCCAAGAATCAATGCCGTCTCGTTTTGTAACTTATTTTAGTTGATGTGACAAGAAAATACCTCTGTCATGTTTCGAATTTCCTATCTCATTTATTATCCCTATAATAGTATTATCATTTAAATTTAAGAATTTAATCAAATACAAGAAAAAACTAAAAAATGCTTAAATAAACTAATAAATTATCAACCTAATAATAGAGAGATAATCATTAAAGTGTAGAAACTGGAACAACAAATTGTAGTTCTGAATAGAAATGTTGGTTACAAACATTTTAGATTGCTTTATTTAAAAAGCTTATTCATAAATGTAGGTGGGAAATTCTTTTTTGACTAGATTACCTTGTTTTTACACGAAAAGAATCAATGAGTATTCCTGCCTGTCAACGGCACCAAAAACTTGTGTGAAATCTCGCAAGTATACTAGTCGCACAAGTAATAAAGTGATGAGTAAAGTTATCGATTCCACGATGACTGTATTTAAATTTAAGTTAATTATCGAAATTCGTTAACGTTAGGATTATTTGAACGATCGGCTGAAAAATAACGAAAATACAAATTAAACTAAATAAAGTAAATTAAAATGAGCAAACAAAATCAAAGGAATAAAAAGACACAAATAAACAAGGTTCTAGGATTTTGACTTCACTCTATCATTCCTATGTTCTTCCTATTAAGAAATTGCAAACTAGTCTCAATCAAATCGTTAATCAAGGGCTCAAAATTAACCTCATTACCTCTCCTAAGTGTCAAATGAGATAATATGCATAAGTGTTCAAATTGATATCCCTATCTAATTTGTTTACCTAGACATTAATTAAGCACACACTTTTATGATTATTAATGTGTTATCGGCCTCCCGAACTCAACAACAACTAAGATTATATTTCTCAACCCGATAAATGAATTAATCTCTTTCGAATATTAAAATTCATAAATCAAATCAACTAATTCATTTACCAACAAATTAGAAGCACTACGCATAGAAAAACACAAATGAATTAAATATATATTTCATTAATAATTAGTTAAATTATCAAAACATAGTTTAAGTAATGCTACATGAAATCCTGAAACCGACAAACTATACAAAACCCATAAATGAAATTAAATACAAAATTAAGTAAATCAAGAGTTTCAGCATCATTCAACTATAAAAATAAAAGAGATAAGGAAAATGAATGAAAACCCCAATGATTGTTTCCATAAATCTTGTAGTTTTTTACTAATTTCTCATCTCCTCCTTTTGTTCTTCAAATACCATCTCCCTTTAAATTTGTTGAAAAAAAAAATCTAAAACTAAAAATAAAAACTAATTCCTAAACCTAAAAATTCTATGTTAATGTCGAAAATGGATCTGGCAACAACAGCCAAAGTGATCGGGTAGTCGGGTCGGGACCGGCCAGTCGCTCCACCGTTGATCACCTGTAAAATGAAAGCACTTCGGAATGATGGAGACATCGGTGGGGTGTCTGTCGCGGGCACTCCGATTCTTAAGTCAGTAATGATACTGATGAGCAAGAGGAGAGACAGAGGTTTGGTAAGGCAAGAATGACCATACCTGAATTTGTGAATTCTCTTTCTATTTATAGGCGCCTCCCACGGGTATGGGCGCTCAGGGCGACCCAGCCGGGTCGGCTACCTAGGACTCCTAGTGACCGGTCAAGCCTTAGGCTTGCAGGTGCTGGAGGTCCAATAGGCCGACGCCACGTGTATTGACTCGGCACAGGGAGCAGTAAGATGGCTGCCCTGTCGCCAGCAAAGGGGTTATACTTGTCAGGATAGGTAGTGGTAGGTGGCGATGTGACTTGTGTCAGTAGTTGGTGGGCGACGTCTACAGCTGGGGGGTGCTGATGTGCCTTGTGACAGACTGGACATCAGGCAGAACATGTCCCGGAGGACTAAAGTTAGCCCAGGACGTGGTCGGTCTGCCACAGTACTCGGATCACTGTGGCTAGGGCTGTTTAACCTGCTCGGATGGATGTCTGCTTTGAGAACAGGGGTGTGGTCGGCGAGTAGGGGTCTCGGCCGACCAACGGCTTTCAACGATTTCTTCTCGGTAGGGACAGACAGGCAGATTTACCGTTCTCGCCGGTACTCAGCAAGAAGCAGTGTTTTTCTGGTCAGAGTGGATCAGGCAATCAACACCCAGGAAGCGGTTTTAACAGTAGCGGCGAGCTTGCCAGGTACTCCTTCAGGCCTTTAAAGGCTGTCTCGCACTTGTCATCCCAATTTAGCTTAGCCTTGGCCTTGAGCGCCTGGAAAAACAAGAAGCAATTGTCCGTTGACCTGGACATGAACCGAGAGAGGGCCGCGACCATTCCGGCCAGTTTTTAGACTTCCTTGGTCGTTCGCCAGGGCTGTAAGTCCACGACAGCCTGGGCCTTAGCGGGGTTAATCTCTATCCCTCGATGATTCACCATAAACCCTAGGAATTTCCCATATTTCACCCCGAATGCACACTTGGCTGGATTGAGCTTCATCCCGTACCGGCGCAGGGTGTTGAAGCAGTCTTGGAGGTCCTTAACGTGGTCGTTGGTGCACCGATTCTTCACCAACATGTCATCCACGTACACCTCTATGGTTTTTCTTATGAGTGGAGCGAACATTTTGTTCATTAGCCACTGGTAGGTTGCCCAGCATTCTTGAGGCCAAATGACATGACCTGATAGTAATATAATCCTTGGTCAGTAGTGAATACCGTCTTGGCCTGGTCGGCCTTGTTAGAGGTATCTGATTATACACTGAATACGCGTCCATGAAGCTAAGCAGCTCGTGTCCTGTAGTCGCATCAACGAGCTGGTCTATTTGGGGAAAGGGGAAACAATCCTTTGGGCACGCCTTGTTCAAGTCAATGTAGTCTATGCACACGCGTCACTTCCCAGAAGGTTTCTTAACCAGGACAACGTTGGCCAACCACTCCGGGAATGTCACTTCCCGGATGAATCCGGCCGTGAGCAGCTTTCCTACCTCCACATTGATGGCCTCGTACCGCTCCGAGTTGAAGGCTCTTTTTTTCTCTATCATGGACATCACGTCCGCAGAGCTCCTGTTGTCGATGAGGACGTGTCGGATGATGTTGTTGGCCACTCGGATCTCGCCGACTAGGGTGTCGTTATGCGGATGGAGTAGTCGATACGCCTTATCGTCCGTAAAGGTGATCGAGGTGTTGTCTTGGTGGCATATCTTCGAGATATACTCCGCCATGTTGATGTGTTCACCGTGGGCTAACCGCCTAGCCTCACGGACATAACTTCTCTGGCTACTTGCGGTATCTCCAGTAGTCGTCCCACCGAAGATCGTGTGGATGATGTGCTCCTGCCCCAACTCGTCTGCCCGATCGCTTGGCCCTGGGTTTTGTCAAGCACTCGGCCCGGTAGGGGTAATTATTCTCTCCACAAACTCCTGCAAATGGCCATCGCGTATCAGCAGGTTGATCTGATCTCGGAGCTGGATACAGTCTTTTGTATCATGACCAATGTCCTTGTGGAAGTTACAGTATTTATTCTGGTTCCTCCGAGCACGATCCGTTCGGATGGATGGTGGGTCTCGGAGCAGTCCCTTACTAGATACCTGATTCAAGACGTGCTCAATTGTTATGACCAGTGGGGTATATTGGCAGAATCTTCCCACTGGTATCCTTGGACCAGGATTGGCTTCGGTCCGGTTTTCCCCGATGGGGGCCTTCCCCTTGTTTGGTCAGCCTTGGTCGGGTTGGTTTCTCTCCGACCTCCTTCCGGGAGGCCGGGTTTGTTCTCGGGCCATTAACCCTCGTCCCTTGACATATTCATCAGCCTCGGCGTGCCTCTAGGCGACTCCCCTCAGGTGCACGAAGGTGGGTGGCCTGTCATAAGCGAAGTCCAAACGAGGCGGGGGTCTTTAATGCCTTCCCTGAAGGCCTGGATTAGGGTATCATCTGTGCAGTTCTCAACCTGTACTACGACCTTGTCGAAACGTTCTAGGTACTTCTTCAGCGTTTCATTCTCACCTTGCTTAATGCTAAACAGGTGAGAAGCTCCCAACTTCCTAGTCTTTGAGCCAAGGAATGCAGCCGAGAACGAATCCGCCAACTGGCCGAAACAGCCGATCGACCTAGAAAAGAGCCTCCAGTACCACTGCCGGGCCGCTCCGGTCAGCGTTAGGCAGAAGGACTTGCAAATAGCAGCCTCGTTGGCACTTTGGATCAATATATGTGCCTGATAATTTTCGAGGTGCTTGTCTGTGTCGGTGGAACCGTCGTAAGGTGATACGGTTGCATCTTGAATCTAGTCAGATAGGGGGACGTCATGATGGCTTGGGTAAACGACGGGTCGGCCGCTCCTGCCAGTTCTAACCCGTACTGCTGGCCTACCAACCTGTCAAGTTGTCGCTAGAGGTGATCTAACCGGCTCTAATCACGATTCTCCTCCTTGGCAGGCTTGTACACTGAAGGATCCCGGCCTAAGCGGCGGTAGATCTCCGGTCTCCCCCAGCGGTCGAAGATGGACGTTGAATTCCCCCGCACGCTGACGGTTTCTCCTGGGTAATTGTCGGGGTAGTCTCTGGCTGGGGCCAGTTACTCGACCGCTTCTGAGCGGGTAGCCCTCGTATGGCGGCTCCTCGAGCGCACCCTGCTAGGCTCGTCGCCCTCCCGTTGTTGTCTCCCAAGGCTTTCCCAGTGTGATCGGTCACTCCTCCGGCCACCCGTGGGCGAGAGGTTACGATGAAGGCTCACCGACCTGGGAAGCCTGGTCAGCGTGGACTCAGCCACTTTCGGCTGTGCTTAGGGTAGTTGGACATTATGGGATTCACGGATAGCCTCTATGAGCACTTGCACGATCTGGGTCAGGGCTTGGACGTTCCCAGTGAGGATTTCCGTCTGCGTGGGTATTCGCTGTGCTTGGGCACCCCTATGACACTGTGGTTGTTGGATGCTCTGTGAGCCTGTGGGGGCAGAATTGTCGAGTTCCTGGATCTTTTGGTTGGCGTACTCATCTATACTATGCTAGGGGAACGCAAGTAAGGAAATGTTGATTGCTGGAAAGGCGGGAGCCCTTCTTCTAGCGCCAAAATGTTGATGTCAAAAATGGATCTGGCAACAACACCCAAAGTAGTCGGGTAGTTGGTTTGGGACTAGCCAATCGCTCCATCGTTGATCACCTACAAAATGGAAGTACCTCAGAATGATGGGGACACCGGTGAGGTGTCTGCCGCGGGCACTCTAATACTTAAGTCAGCAAGGATACTGATGAGTAAGATGAGAGGCAAAGCTTTGACAAGGCAAGAATAACCATACCTGAATTTGTGAATTCTCCCTCTATTTATAGGCGCCTCCTACGGGTATGGGTGCTCGGGGTGACCCAACTGGGTCGGCTACCTAGGACTTCTAGTTACCGGTCAGGCCTTAGGCTTGCAGGTGCTGGAGGTCCAATAGGCTGGCGCCACGTGTACTGACTCGGCACAGGGAGCAGTAAGGTGGATGTCCCGTCGCCAGCAAAGGGGTTATACCTGTCAGGGTGGGTGGTGGCAGGTAGCGATGTGACTTGTGTCAGTAGTTGGTGGGCGGCGTCTGCAGCTAGGGGGTGCTGATGCGACTTGTGTCAGACTGGATATCGGGCGGAACGTGTCCCAGAGGACTGAAGTTAGCCCAAGATGTGGCCGGTCTGCCACAGTGCTCGAAACACTGTGGCCAGGGCTATTTAACCTACTTGGATGGATGTCTGCTCCGAGAATAGGGGTGTGGTCGGCCAGTGGGGTTCTCAACCGACCAACGACTTTCAACGACTTCTTCTCGGCAATGGTAGACAGGTAGATTTACCGTTCTCGCCAGTACTCGACAAGAAGCGGTGTTTTTCTGGTCGAAGCGGATCGGGCAATCAACATTCTACACTACTACTTTTCTATTTTTCTATTTTTGTTTTCTTTTTCTTCATTTTCTCTCTTATTTCTTCTGGGTTTGGCCTTTGTTCTTGGCCAAACCTCGCTCTCAGCCTCCAACGCCCGCCCACGCCCCCATTTCCTCCTCTTTTTCTTTTTTTTTTTTTTTTTTTTTGATTTTTTCTTTTCTTTTCCATTCTTTGCTGTAATGTGGGCCCACTTTGGTTTTAATTTTTCTTTTCTTTGCTACTGAAAGGTGGCGCGAGACAATTCGCCTTGTGGAGCCATGGACACGTGGCGGCTTCTTGTTAGGCAAGGTATGGAAGGCGCAGCATTGGATTTCAATCCCTGCAGTGGGACACGTGGTTTTCTCTGATTGGTGGAAATATAAATTGAATTTTAATTTTTTTAAAGCCATTTGATGACCGCTTTGCCCCCAGGTCGAATCCAAACGACTCTTTTTGACTATTTTCACCAAATTTATCTACACAAATTAGAAAATTAATTGTTTAGAGAGGTAAATTGTTTTTTGAAAAATTTAGAGGGGTAAATTAATTACAATATACTGAAATTAACATTAAACTAATTAAATCAAATTACACAAACTCAAAATAAACTAATCTAAATTAAAATTAAATCAAATTAAAATTAATTGTTTAAACTAATTAAACAAAATTAAATCAAATTACACAAAATTAAACTAAATCAACTTATAATTTATTAAAATGCTAAAAAATATAGTCAATTTATATACACAAAAATGGTAAAATAACTATGTAAAAGAGTTATCACCTCCACTATAATTGTGGCCGTTTCTTCCTTTGCTGCCAACTTTGATTCTCACCAGGTCTATTTAATTCTAATTAATCCAGAACATTTAAATTCATTTTACAAAATCTAATTAGGATATTTTTTAAATGTCTCCCAAATTTTGGACCTTGTAAACAATATATTCTTGAATTTAAAACCATAACTTTTGTTTTCGAGACTAACAGAAACCGTCTTTTTATTAGTTTAATGGATAGAATTGTTTGGTGTCGATGTGAAATATCAAATTTATCTTGACAATAAGGCTTGGTAGCAAATGTTAAAAGATTAAAACATAATTTCGTACAAATAAATTGTTAGAAAATTGTAATACTAAAAAAGAAAAGCAAAATCTCATCCTTCTCTCTTTTCTTCTTGCAAATTCCATGACAGGGAGGCATTCGCATGGCGTCGCAAAGCAAGGATGGAGGGACTCTCGTCGAACGAAGTGAGGATGGGGGATGTTAGGGTTGGTTGGACGTATGACACGAGGACTTTTTTGTTTAATTTAACAAAAATGTCATGTCCTTTTTAATAAATTTGTGTTTTGTTTTCCGGGCATTGTTCACCTGGCATCCCGAAGGGAGGGTAACGGGAATCTTACCTATCTAGGTGGTTACAAGGCGTAACTTTTAGTCATTATTTGGATCACCCTGTCAATTTGAAATTTTGTATTTTTTTACATTTGTGATTGCATACATAGTCTAGTGGTAATACTATATATAACGCCATCTAAAAGTGCAAAGTTCAATCCCCCACCCTTAAAGTTAAAAAAAAAATTACAAACTAAATTGGTAGGTTGGTATCTAAACTTTTAAGTTTGTCTGTTGTTCTTTTTTTGTAGCTGAAATGACCTTAAGCTATTAAAAATGTTACAGTACTTCTTTTCGTTAATTTTTGGAAGGAATTCAATATTTAGGATCACTTTTTAACCAAATTACTAGCGAATTCAGTCCAAAAATTAACATGTAGCGGTATTTTAATAGTCTAGGGACATTCTAACTACCCAACAAAAAAAAAAGATCAAAATTACACAAAACTTAAAATTTTAGGGATTAAAGGAGCAATTTACCCTAAAATGCAAAGGGCATTCTGTTGATGGTGAAACATTCAAGTGGTTTCACTATTTACAACAATCGAACTCAAATTTAATATAAGTTTCACTTTTTAAAAATCCTTGTCACACTCATTTTTCTATTTTTATACTATCAAATGTTACCTTTAACAAAATTATTAAAACACACATTCAGTTTGAATACACAAATAAAATTTTACATTTGACTTCATACATTCAATTTGGAGGTAACATTTTCAAAAGGTTCAAATGCAACCTATGATTCAAACGGATCCTTTACTAACTTTATTAAAATGACATATAAATCTATGTTTTTATGAAAATACACTTCTTATTTTGGGAACTTGCATGACATCTAGATATTTGTCCCGCTCATAAAACTTAAGAAAAGACAATAGTTTTACGGTTTCAGAGTTTAGCGAAACCAAAGTTTTGTTTTGAAATTTGGGATACACTGTTGCAAGACTCAATTTGGTGAAATATAAAAAAGAATGAATTGTTCATTTAATCCTTATACTTTTAAGTTTGAGTAATTTTTGTCTCTATTCTGTTCTTCTTCTTTTTTTGTTTGTGCAACCTGAATGACCCTAAATTACTAAATGTGGTTACAGTAACCATTTTCATTAATTATTTTACAAAATCTGTCCATAATTTGATCAAAAAGTTATATGAACTAATAGATTCCCACTAAAAATTAACGGAAATAACTACTGCAATAACATTTTTAATAGTTTAGATTCACTTCAAATATAAAAAATAAATAAATAAATAAAACAGAGATCAGAATTAGACAAATTTAAAAATGCAATAGCAATCTAGTAATTTATCATACAAGTAAATAAAAAGAAAAGGAACGTGGCTAGACGGAGTAGACGGCAGATGGTGTTGGAATTTCCATATTGTCGTTTCCAACTTAGCTTATGAGATTCAAATTCAGGCCAACAAATAATAATAATAATAATAATAATAATGATCACAGTAATGACGTGATTGGGGGCTAAGAAACCAACCAACCAACGAAAGAAAGAAAGAAAGAGGCAAAGAGCTGCCCTTTTTCTCATCTTACTTGAAAAGGCTAACAACTACCCCTCGTGGCGTTTCCGACATTCTTTCGTGGTTTGAAAAAAAAAGGCAAATTGTCTTCCTCTCAAACTTTATTTATGAGTTTTGAACCAACTCCAACGCCAAAGGTGGAGTGTCCAAGTCATAAAAGGAGACGTCAATTACCTTCACATCTTTCCTTCCCTTCCACTTTATTTTGTTACTTTCCGTTTTCATCTTTACTAGTTTCTCTTTCTCATCTCATCTCAACCATAATTTGACACCCCCCACGTCATGTTAGAGCTTGATGGCCACGTTAGAGCTTGATGGCCACATAAGCCATGCGATCATTGTGGGCCACACATCTATTTGTCAATCGAATAATACTAGAAAGTATTAATGATATTAAATATAATATATTAATAAAACATGAGTCCATAATATAAGATCTATAGGTAAAACGCTCTTTATTAATTATGATATTCAACATAACTGATGATCTAAAACGTTTCTTTTATCAATTACCACTTACCATAACATTTGACCACAGCTTAGTGTACCAACTTAGTGTACCAGAGAAAGGCGAAAAGGTGTAAAATTCTAACCCTCCGTTTCAAAATATACTTAAAAGGAAAAAGAAAAACATTTTCATGATCTTTCTTTTGAAGTGATTCAAGTCGTATATTATAATGAAAAGTACATGCTCATTCTGCGTTACGGAAACCCAAAAGCGACCTATAATTTGTAACATTAGTAAGAAGGAAAATCATTTGAAAATAGAGTTAAAAATGCAGCTTTGAGGTCTTTTGATGAAACATATGACCTACAACTCGGTAATTATAGCAAGAAGGGAAAAATAAAATTAAAAACAAAAAGGAAAATGTCAAATAAACAGAAACTGAAATTTCATCAGAGTGGATTGTTTTGGCTCGGATCTGGCCCGCACTGATCGCCACCCTCGCTTTCCTGTTCTTGAACAGGAGAGACAAGACATCGTTCCTCGTTCAGCTGTCCTTCACTCTCATTTGGAACTTGAGGAGGCACATGGGATGCTGAACTTGTCTGTTGCTCATGTACCAAGCTTGTAAGACCATTCTGCTTCAAATATGTTTCAAGAGGACGGCTTGCTACTTGAAGAAGACTCATCATGCTCACGCGACTTGACCCCGCTCGCAATTCTTCTTCTCGTCTGGGATCGCAGTTCAGGTCTAATGTTTCCTTCATAGTTTCAGCCCCTTGGCTCTTGGACTCTAACTCATTTGCGGACCTGGCTTCGTTGTCAGAGGGATCTAGTTGTGATGATACATGCCTAGACGTGCTGTCTACTTCTGCTTCGTCTTTGGGGCCCCATCCTTTGTGGTTTCTGTTGGAAATCTCTGCTTCGCGCTCGGATTGACGTTTCTTCTTGTTCATCATTAGGGTCTTGAAACGGCGTTTGACTGTATTGCATACATTGCATGTGCATGAAGGCTTGTGCTTGCCCTTGCCACTAGGGGGCTGGATGCAAACAATGCACGAGCAGCCAGGTCGATGTCGAGGGTGTTTTGTTGTAGTGGCGACTGATGTGGTACCTGCGTCAGCTGCATTGTCTCCAAGCATTGCTGCATTGGCCAAAGCGTCAAGGCCAGAGGATTCGTTTTCCTGAGTTGGCCTGTGGCTTGAGGCTATTTTCCGTTTTTTGAATTCTGTACAATAATGCGTGCTAGTCAATAGCACCTAAAAACCTTACATGTGGATACACACTATGTAAGAAATGCAAGAGCCTCCTAGAATAAAGCATCTAACTATGTATTATTTAGATTTAACTTATCCAAAGCAATAAGAAAATAAAAGCATGACACTTCATGAAACAACAATGTATGATAACGGCTTTAAATGACAAGAAATCAACCACCACACAACAGTTTATCTACTAAAGGAACAATTGGAAGCAAAAAGGTTTAATCTAACACAAGGCAAAAAAAAATCTTTCAGAAGCCATCCTTAAGTAGATGCCTTAATCTAAAAATACTATTGCTGACGTTTTCGTGTAATTAGAGTTTGAAAATTTGAACTGGCACATACATGACATCAATGTATACAGGTAATCTTTTCTTTTCTTTTTTATTTTTTTTTTCTTTTTCTTTTTCATTTTCATTTTTTTTTTTCTCCTCATTTTCCCATTGCATATGACACATTTCTAAAGAAAAAGGTCGACCATAGCCTTCTCGTTAATTGACTTAGCGATGGGACAACTCTCTGGGATCAGAGAACTTGTCCACAGGACACGACAGATATTCAAATAGACGAGGGTATCAGAAAAATCTGCAACTAATTTATTCATATGTGACTAGCAAACAATATTTCCAGTCTATGAACAACTTATGATGGTCATGTAGCTCAAACGGGTAGTGTTTATCAACACCCTTTGACAACACAGAATTATGACTAGAAAAGCATTTTAATGAAAATATAAAAGACGGAACAAATCATCTTACCCTTGTTCAGTCTGAGAAGGTTTTCCAGTTCCCTTGGGTTCAACTCATCTGGTGCAGAGCACGAACACCTGAGGGCACAAAGTCACAGAAAGATGACGAATCACTTTTAGAACTAGTTTTTGTAATTGAAAAAGAAAAAGGACTGACATAAGATAAACCTATTTCAAACCTGCTTTGATCCCAAGCATTATCTGCACATGTCCACTTATAGGGAAGAAGTACATCAACTGGCAACCTTCGCCATTTAGAGCAACCATCACACTGAGCCCATTGCTCTTGTTCCCTAAAGTTCAAGTTCAGCAGTTAAAAATAAGATGGGCCTATTTCTACCCAAAAATAAACTAAATCAATCATTTTTCCAACCTGAGCCCAGAAAGTAGGAAATTACAGACCGCGACACATGGACACTGATACGCACCTATGCATCTACACATGCACACACACACACACACACACACCTCTCTCTCTCTCTCAAAGCACATAGAATAATACATTCAATTCAATCAGGATAAGATAAATGCAAAGAAATGGGAAAAGTGGAAATTGTTTGAATACGTCCACCGAAGGCATATTTCCAAGCCAAAAAACAAAGTTTCACCATCTTAGACTGATGTAATATGTGCCAGAAAAAGAAAATCGGCAAGAACTCCAAATTTGATGGGGACAAACCACAGAGACTTAAAATTCTGTTAAACAGATTTACAGTCTCACCCAGTTGAACGCACTATGAAGATACTCCTCTTCCCAAAAACTGGAGGTTCCTGGCAAACAGGCATTTATACTAAAGTAAGTTCTTGACATTCAATAAAACAGAGCAGAAAGTATCTGGAAGTTTTAGTAGATCAGCTTTAAAGAGAAAAGTCTGTTGGAAAGGTTTTCTAGTAGATGACTTAAAACATGCAACAATTGAAAGATTAGCATTCAAAAGAATGTCAAGTAACCAACAAATATTTTTCCCCAGAAAGATCACGAAACCAAGGTCTTTTGTAATACAAGAAAGAAAGCCTTTGTTTATATATGTAGTCGGTCCATTTCTTTCAAAAACACATGCATTCACAATTTTACATGAGTCTCACTTCTAAAATCACGTTCTTAATGGTAAAAAATTTCAATTGTTGATAACTGATGTCCATCTCAGTCAACAAAAAACATGTCCGAATCAGATTGTACAACATGCACATTGAACATTATTAGGTGAGAATAAAGAATCAAGGAAAAAAAAATTGCAAGCATATTTTATCAGCTATGCATACTTCATATTCTTCAAATTCATGATCCTCAATGACCACAGTGCTTGGCTTGACAGCCGGGGGCGGACGAAGCAAATCCTGCGCCTCTTCCCATGTAAGTTTTAGCTCAAGAGCATCTTGGCTATCAATGTGCAACCTCTTACTTTTGGACCCAATATTTCTAGCTCTTTTCCTCTCTGGAACCAACATTGCTGATAGCACCAAGCCCTCCTTCGTCCTGCCTTCTTGCTTCTCAATTTTATGCCAGCTAATGTCAGCACTCGTTGTAGACAAGTGTTTGGATAGTGCATTTAAGTGAGTATCCGTGCCTCCCTTTAGTGACTGAAGAAGGCCAGAGTAACCACTTATTACAGGTAGGTTCTCAAAAACACCCGAAAAGAAAGTTTCACTTGAATGAGCGCCATTGTGAATGGCAGATGGATGAGTTTCCTGTTTATTTTAATAATTTGTGCATCAATATTATATGATCCAGGATGCTAACATGATAACTGACAGGTTTTTTTTACCTGCACTGCCACAGAATTTGATGCTTTTCGAAATCCCATAATAAGTTTTCCTTCAGGATCCATACGACTGAAAGTCACTGTTGCAAAGGAAAAAAGCACGTAAAATGCCGTAATAGATATGCCTCCACTTAGAGAAACCAATTTTGTGCTGCCTTATCATGTAACAACTCGAGCTCTCCTCGAGAAAATGACTAGAAGAATGAATAAAATAAATAAAATAAAAAAGAAAAAAAACTAATTAAGGGATATTTAGTGATATCTTCATCCTCCTTTTCAGTACATAGTAATACTTTGAGATCATACGGGCATTAGAAAATAGTTAGTTGGTGAATGATTTAAGTAGTGCGGTCACTGAAAGATACCAGTATCTCCTGCTTGCAACTGCATGGACTGGATGCAGGGGGTTACACCCTCCAAAACGTACATCCTGCTATTATTATTGGGCCAAAATCTGAACTGAAATACCCACTCTTTTCCCTTAACATCTTGAATCTTTAGAGGAAGCCCCTCGGGTTGAGAAATGGGTGGAAAATATGCCTGCGTGGTGATTTAGTTTTAACTTATATATAGCAGGACTTATCATATGAAATCTACCATCATAGAAAGTAATAAATACAATAAAAGAAGTGATCATGACTAGCACTGAATATCAGTTCAAATACTTGGATAAGTAAAGGTAAGTACTTACTTCAGCACATGCTTTTGGAAGAACCAAACGGCCAATTCGGCCTGCATCACTGGCACTGAGCATCTTTTCAAACAATGGAACAATGGTTGAATTTGAGCTTTAATTATATCACGGTTAAGGAAATAGCTCTTTCAGTTCAAAAACAAATTAACACCGTAGAATTTAGCTTTTCAGTTTATGGTTCTTTAAAAATAAAAAAAAATAAAAAAATAAAAATAAAAAAGGGATACTCTCCAGATATCTGTTGCAACTCTTGATCTGTAATTCTGGGCCAATAACGGGGAAGTAACTGGTTCCTCCCCCGTCCTTCAGCAGGTGGCCGTGCAACACGTACCTGTGAAACCATACTAGTATTTGCTTCCAAATTTGTAGCAAGGTTTGACCTTGGGGGTTTAGGCAAAAGATGCCGAGATCTTGCTCCTTGTAGGAACAGGGGTGATGTTTTACTATCCCTCTCATCAACAATGGCACTAGGAAAGGTATTTGAAAGTCCCAAAGGTGCACCAATAGTCATAGTCAAATTTGTGTGCGGCAGTGCTTCATATATGTCATTTGACCCTGTATTTGCTCTGCGAAATTCTGCTTTTGCAGCTTCAGATGATCCATTAGATCCCTGATTCAGATTTGAGAAATATGAGTTTCCAATTTCTCCCAAAGAAGGTGGGACATCCTCCTGTTTCATTTTCCGTAACAAACAATTTGTGTCCTCATTATGAGATTGAAGCAAGTGCCGAAGTCCAATAGCCTCAGTCCCGTTGCCCAATTGCAAAAGCTTCATTTTGTCAACACCACTTCCATCTAATTGGTCATTCGAAGAAACAAGTTGCAGCTCACTGACTGCAGATGTGCCTGGTCCATTAGGTTTGTCATCACTTGTAATCTGTGTAAAGTTGTTTCATAAGCATCGCTACCAGAACTGTACATATTTTCACTGTTTGAATGCTTTAGAGTTTAAATAATAAAATGCACAGTAATAACATTACAAGGGCAGTGCTCCTATTGTAAACAACTACAAAGAGATATATGTATAAGATTGACTCAATTTACACCCTTGAAAGCTAATCCCATCAGTATCTTCTTGGAAAGAGCATGTCAACTAAAACTTATACACTATTTACTATGAAGGAGAGCAACAGTGTGCATGAATGATTTGAAACTTTCCAGACGGCGACGAGAATGGCAAAACCGTAAATATAAAATCCAAATTTACATATGGTGTACATATACGTATTTATGTCAATTTTAGATTATAGTATTATATAATCATATCGTTCATCTTACCAGGTGAGATCCAGAATTCTTTGCACAGGTTACACACTTCACACCACCACTGTCAAGTAGCTCAAGCAGAAATCTTGAGGCAACGCATCCACAATGGAGACGCTGCAGGCACCAAACTGTTGGTGATTATTCAAGCAGAGAAAGCGAGCAGAAACGACAAGAAACAAAACACAAGCTCTTGCTTACCTTGCCACATAAAATGCAGTCTCTCCAACCAGAATCAGCTGAGTGGAAGACATCACAGAATATTGATTGCTCATATGCAGACCTATCAGTAAATATTCGATTTTAACATGAAAAGTATCGCATAATGAAGATCAACGAGTACTTTCAAGAAAATCATGGATAACATTTAAACTAAACATATACTCGAAGTCAGCTACTATACAAAATATCAACGTAATGAAAAAGTTGAGGAGAAAAGTCCTGATTAAGTTTATCAGTAGAGCCAAAAAGAGTCACCCTATCCAGCTTCCCACATTCATGGCTGTTTTATCTAAAATAAGACTTTTTACAACAAATAAAAATGAAAAAACGAAACTTATTCATGGTTTGGTAATGAGATTGTCACGCATAATTAACAAAAGATAAGTTTTTGTTAAGGCCATTAAATCATACAGGGCGTCACAAAAAAACCTCAGTCATGTTAACGTGATAACCTTGTGTTTATTATTTAATTGAAAAAAAAAAAAAAAAAAAAAAAACGAAAGGGAGCAAATAATGCATTCGAACACTTATCAAAGCACAAATACTATATATAACAAAGATTTCAATCCTTTTTTTTTTTTTTTTTTTGCGTAATTTCAAGAATAATCGAAGGTAACTTCCATTTCGTCACCTTTTAAATGAATTGGATTCGCTTACTTCGATATGCATCAAGAAGCTAGTCCTCCAAACATGAACTGGACATTCTTAAATGAACATTATTGTGCGTGAGATTTATAAATTTAGTTCATTTTCAACCAAAAAAAAAAAATCTAATCCAATACTTGCCCATATATACATATATACGAATATTTTTACAAGAACGAGTAAAGTAAGTATTTTGACCCAAAAAGAAGAAAAAAAATTCAAAAAAAAAGTACGAAACAGTACACTGAGAGAGAAGAGACATAAACAAAATTCAACGACAAAATAGTCCAGTCTTTCGTGAAATTCCGAACATTTTGTTTTAAAAAAATTAAAAAGAAAAATCTATAGAAGAGAATAATTACCCGCACTTATCGCAGAGATTGGCGTATCCACCAGATCGCAAGGCCCAACCTTTCTTCCACTCGATCGAAGTCGAAGCTCCACACGACGCATTCATGCAAGCCATTTTCGCACTCAAAATCCTGAGAAAAATTCCAATTTCACAAAAAACTCAAACCATATCGAATTCAGAGCTCAAATCTAAATCCCCCAAAATCAGCCTCTTTCGACGGAAAATAGCCGAGTCTCGGAGAAACTCAAAATTGGTCAAACCAGAAGCAGTTAAAAGGCACTGAAATGAAAACGAAAAGCGTAGAATAACTCAGGAGAACTGGCCTTACTTCGATTTTTTTTGACTCGTATAGAAGAGAAGAACTAGTTCATTTCTCAAAGGCTTGTGAAGGAAGATTGCTCCAAACTTTGCGGCGATTCTTGGTCGAGTGATTTGGAGAGGTGGAGAGAGTTTGATCGGAAATTATGGTGAGGAATAATCGCCGGAGAAGTAGGTGAGTCGTTGGAGTAGGAGGAGGTGGGATTCCGGCGAGGGGAGGTTTGAATCGGCGGTGGAGTATTGGGGGAAGAAGACGTGTGCATGCAAAGTTGAAAAATATAAAAAGGGGAGAGAGAGAGAGAGAGAGAGAAGGGGTTTTAGAGAGAGAAAGAGAGTGAGTGAGAAGGGGTTTTAGAGAGAGAGAGAGAGAGGAGAGAGAGCGAGAGAGAGATGGGCACAAAATGCATGCACGATGATTATGCTTCAAGACTCGGCCAACTCGCCCACCTTCTCCTTTTTCCCTCACTTGCCCTTTCCTTTCTTCTTTTATCTTCTTTTCTTTTCTTTTTCAACAATTAAAAATGATTACTCGTATTACAAAAAAAAATTTTAAAAAAAAAAGAGATATATGATTTCGAAATTAATAATTGTCTTCATTTTGAAATATAATAATAATTAATGTACAATTTCTCCGTATGGAGTGTATAGGACTCATTGAATCGGATATGAGAGGTTGGTAAGTAGTAATGTTTAATATTGTGTTTCGTTGTACATTTGAACAATAATGTTTTGTTGTAAATGCAAATATCGACCGGTGTATGATTTTTTTTTTCTAACAATATTGTTTAGTTGTTTTTTTTTTTAATGGCGCTTTTGGAAATTAGCATTTTTGGAGCTGATTATATTCATTAGAGAAATATTTCATCTATTGAATTAAACGATGTATAATAATGGAAATTATTTTACCAAAAAGACAAGTATGGAAGAAGAAAACCCCATTAAGTGATGTTGTGCTTGTTCATAATTTTCATGCAAATCACACTCTTATTTCAACCATTATGTTTTGGTAAAAAAAAAAAAAAAGGTTTTGGTCATCTTAGTTGTACCAGAGTCACAAAGCAAGATACGAGAGTTGTAAATATAAATAGATATACAGTTAAGATTAAATATAAATAAAATCATATTACAAGATATGAGAGTTGTAAATATAAATAGATATGTGGTTAGGATTAAATATAAGTAGAATCACGCTATAAGATATAATGCAGCCTTATATCGTTGGTAAAACTAACAATACAAATGAGAAATGATTGTAGATATAATTTAGAGGTAATTTCACATAATATGAATCCCTACAAGTTCTAAAAAAATTAGGATAAATTTTAAAAAAAGAATTTGTGCTAGTCTTTCATTAATGCTGTGCTCGATAGAAAGGACAATAGGGATGAAGGAAGTAGGATGAGGGAAAAGTAAATAGAAAATATTTGAGTTGATTATTTGGTAAGAAGGAAAAGATAATGAAAAGGAAAATGAGAGGGAAAACAATTATAGTAGGATTTACCAATTATCCTTTTAAAAGTTGATAGAAAATACAAATCCATCTGATTATGTTCAAAAGTATTTTTTTATCCTTGTTTTTTAAAAAATAATATAAATAAATAAATATTATAATAATTTTACAAATATATTATTTTCTTTCCTTCTTATATATTAAACAATACAAAGAAAAACTAATTCCCTTTCCATTATTTCAATTTTTTATCTTTTATAAGTTTTTTTTCCTTCAGATTTTCTTTCCTTCCTACTAAATAGAGGCTAAAAAGAAAAGATAAAGTTGTATTTTTATGAAATGCTATAACTTTTTTTTTTTGAGATAAAATGCTACGAGGAGTTAATTACAACATAATTTTTTCAACAAAAAAAATTACAATAAAATTTAAAACAAATATAATCAAAAGAGCAGAAAATAAAAATATCTCAAAGGGAAAGTGTAAAATTACGGCTACTGGGGCAACATCGTAAAAATAGGCCGACAAGTCTCTTTCTTTATCCACTCGTATATTTCTTCGCATGCAACCAAGTTCAGCGACACAAAATTACCGAAAACCTCCCTCACATTCTCTTATTTACAGCAATACCACGTAGCAATGATTGAGTACGGCAACCAAACTCGTGTTCTCCTGGTCTTCCGCGGGTCTCACGCCGTCCAAACAAATTCCAAGCACCAACAGAACCAGCATTCAACGATTGTGGACCGTCCGATCTTGTGCTTCTTTGATGACGTCAGGTTAGTAGAAGATGACCCAAGATGAGCTCCTCGAAGTGCGTTACCAACCACGCTGAAAAAGAAACTCCAACCCACGCGCCTGAGGGCTGAACAGTCACGCCCATTGTTGCTGAGCCTGACCTCCCATTTCACTTCCTCACGCGTCTTTCTGGCGACTGGACTTCAACTTCCTCATCAACGTCTAGATGAGACTGTTTGGTGAGTCAGGTTTTGAGCTCAAACTGAACTCAACCCATTTGGTGTTTGTGTTTGATCCCAGCTATGCGTTAGACCGTTATATAATAAATCAAACTTGGTTTACTATATGATCAACTCATTCTTTCTGTCTCACATTGAATGAGCATTGTGCGCCCACCGCCTGACTTCACTCGGTAAAGAAAATGAGGTGGTGGGGTTGGGGTCCGTGGGGTTTGGGTTTTGAGGCTAAGCCCAGCGACAACAAAGATAGCGGGGGGGGGGGGGGCGGCTTGACAATGGCGAAGAGGGAGGGACCTGGATCGGTGATTCCAGGGGAGGGCTCGATGGTGCCGAAAATGGAGGGAGGCAACTCCGATCTGGGTTCTGGTGGGGAGATGGGGGCTCGTGACTGGGCGAAAAGAGGGTCGACTCCGATCTAGGTTCATGCCAAGAGGGTTTGCGAAACGGATGGAGGGAGAGGGATAAAGAGAGAAAGAGAAAAGAGAGAGAGATGGGAGAGGGGGTACAAGGGTGTGGGGCATCATTGTGTTGTCATGTTGTTGTGGGGGGGGGGGGGGGGAGGGGGGCCGGCGGTGGCGACACAACCCAGATCTGGGTTCGTGTCAAGGGGTTGCGAGAGGGAGGGGGATAGGGAGCGGGGATGGGCATCGGGATATGGGGTGGGGGGTGCAACAGCGTTGGCGGAGATGGTAAGGGCGACGACAGTGTAACCTAGATCTGAGCTTGAGTCGGGAGGTTGCTAAAGGGATGGAGTGAGAGGGAGGGAGGAAAGGGGTATTTTCGGTTTATTTGTTCCTTAATTTCTCTATTATTGTTAGCATAAAAATATTAAAAAGAACAAATAAAAAGAACGAGAAAGCAAAAAAGGCAAAATGAAAAAAAAAAAAAAAAAGAAAGGAATAATTTAAAGGAAAAATTATTTAAATCTCAAAGTAAAACAATTAACAAATCTCAAATACTTTTTTATGGACCATATAGTTACAATTATTCTACACATAGGAACTAAATTAAGATGTAAAATTTTTTTTACTAATTTCCAATACATAATACAATTCTAAAAAATTACATTTCCCAATACAATAAACTTTTTACATCAAAACACTCAACTCAAGTTAAATTTTTTAACTCAAACTTTTTATATCTAAATACTCAACTCAAGTTAAACTTTTCAATTCAAACTTTTTACCAAATGCTCAACTCTAACTCTCAATTTAATTTATCTTCAACTCAACTTAAAAATCTTAACTCAAACCGTTTCACCAAACGGAGGCTAAAGGCCTTTCTGGGAGATATGTGAATATGTTGTTTGAATATTAGGTTGAAAATATGTGTTTGGTGGGGAAACTTTTGAAAAAATTATGTAAAATTTTGAAATGTATTTGGAAAAAAATTTACAAAATAGATAGTTTAGTTCATGTCGTTGTTATGAGGATTTTAATATCAAAATCATCTCATTTCGATTTGAAATGAAAAATTATTGATTTTTAAAGCTTAAATTTAAGTTTTTTTTTCTTAATAAAAGAAACAGAAAGTTTGATGTAGAGTTGAGAATTTGAAATCCATATGACAAAATACCATATGGAGATGTAACCCCTAAACAAGTGCCAAGACTCTCTTTGAAACACGGATTTGAAATGAAAATTTTAGTTTGAAATTGGTTAATTTTTCAAAAATTATTTATAATTTTTATTAACTTTTCAGAAAAAAGATAAAACTGATATAAAACAACTTAAATTTGAACCTGAGAAGCAAACACATACTAATACTATGTTTTCGTCATCCTTTCAATTTCAATACAATATAACAATCATTTGATTGCTTAAAATATTATATTTAAATACATCTAGATTTGAATGGTATATTTATTTATTTTGTTACTCATCAATTTATATATATTGTTATTAATCACATAGTATATTTTCATCAGTTCCATTATAATGATTATTTAAATGTAGATAATTTAAACACAAATTTTATTTAACTACAAAAATTAAGTGAGACATTCATTTTCTTAGAAAAAGAAAAAGAAAAAAAAAAGGACATTGAAGCGTATTTACATTTTACTAGAATACATTGTGCCACCCAAACAAACATAACAAATGGTTTTTTTTTTTTTACATTTAATTATAAAAAAGAGAAAATTATGAAATATGGATTAGCAATGTTTGATCATCATTAAGGCCAAAATAAATTAATTAATTGAAAAAAGAAATTAGGGGATCAAGGATAATGATTACATGGGTGTTCGTGGACCGCATTTGTAAGGAAGTAAGTGTGTTTCACATTATTTTGGTTATGCACTTATGCCCAACTCCTCCAATATAGATTTGGGAAAGCTATATATTTTTCTCCTACGACTCTATTGCTTTTCATATCTTTTTGTTGGGATTGTTTCTATAATCAATAATCAAATCTTTTTGGGATCGTTGAGTCAATGAGCAAAGGATAAACGTGTTTATGTTTTATAGTTGTTTTACGAAATTTTGTAAGAAATGTTGACGAGACATGCATGAAATTGATGGGAATAGTTTTTTATTTTTTTATTTTTGGGTCTAAATGAGTAGTCTATTGTATTTGTTGAAGATTGGACGGCAACATATAACAAATTGAAAAAGACAAGGATTATATTGGTGCGGATTCATCGGTTATTGTATATCTTTTTTGTCAGGACAAATGACATGAGGCAGGAAAGAGGCCGTTTGAGGATATTTGGAGATGATATTTTTAACGTTGAGTTAAAAATATATGTTTGGAAGGAAATTTTTTTAAAAAATTCTATGATCTAGAAAATTATATAAAAATTTAAAATCTGTTCAGAAAAAATATACAAAATGGATCTTATCTTATTCGTCTCGTCTTTACGAGTATTTTAACATAAAAATTACCTCATTTTGATTTGAAATGAGAAAGTTATAGACTTTTAAAACTTAAATTTTTTGAAAATAAAAGAGATGAAAAGTTTGATATAAAGTTATGATTTTAAAATTCAGATAGTGAAATACCATCTTCAGTATAACCAAAATCGAAATTTAATAAATTTAAAGTTAAAAAGAGTAAATTTTTAATTTTTAACAAGCACTTTGCATGTATTAAAGTCAACCAGTACATAATTATACAGATTTTTACAAAATATATGTATATTTTGAGTGGGGGCTTAAGTCCCCACTTTTGGCCTCTGTTGGCTCCATGGACGTTTGGCCACTAGTTTTTGTATTGTATTGTGTTAAATTAACGAAGAACATGCTTGTTTAAATAAATAAATAAACATGTTCATAAGATAAAATCGTTCGGTGATTTGTAGAATTGTCTCAGTTTTTTTAACATACAGTTAGATAAATATAGAAGGTTAAAAGTCTAAGCAAGTATTAAATGAAGTAAATAACGTAAACATATCTATTTGAGTGATTTTCACAATTTTTTATATTGTGAACCGATTCATTTTACATTATATGAACCTCCTCCCCCCAAAAAAAAAAAAATCACCCTCTCTGGGTTCTCTTATATGATGCTTTATTTTTATTTTTATTTTTATTTTATTTCTTTCCTATGAAGGGAGAAATTAAAACCTCATCAGTAGACATAATTTAGAAATGACTTCACAAAAAACTAAGTTAAAGCACTAGTGATGAAAATAGGTGCAAAGAAATGACGGTATTTGACATAAATTAAACAGACCGCATTGAGCAAAATGCAGAGCTACAACCTCAGTTTGAACATATAAATGCATCAAAGAGGTTTCATTAGATAAACCCATTCCCTAGTTGGTATATTCACATTAATCAAAATCCCTATATTCCAATGAGAAATAATTAACCATAAAAATTCAAAATATAATGAACTAAGAGTATTCACATACCAAATTGCATATGGTATCCTACTATTGATCAAGACTAAAAGTGCATCGTCCTAATTTCATTAAATTCCAACAACATCAACTAATTAGTGGCCAACTAATTAGGAGCATTAAAAACCTAATAGGATAGACAATTCTAGTTAATCAAAGAAAAAAAATCAAAGGGAGTAAGATAAGCTAAAATTCATCAATTGGACTACATTCCAATCCTAAATAATAAAACTAAGACATTTTTAAAGTCAAAGTGCAAATAAAAATAGAATTCCAACATTATTACAATAATATAAAGAAGAAGAAGTTGCTTTGACAAGGGAGAAAAGGTTGAAACCTTTTGAATCTCGTAAGCCTCTAATCTTTCGTTTGTGACTGAATCCAAAAAGAAAGAAGAAAAAGAAAATACTATTGTTGTTAAGACACATGATATTTAAAAAGAGAAGCCGTTGAATGGTCAGAAAAACCAAAAACATATTTTAAAGAATTATTTAGATATAATATATCTCATTTGATAAAATAGTTGAAACAAACGTCCCCTAAAACCTTGAGGAGTTCAAATAGAAGGAATTACCGGTAAAAAGTCTTCAATCAAAATTTCAGTCTCAATGACAATACGCTTTGGACTTACCTTCTCAAGACAATACTTTTCACTCTCCTTGATGAAATATTGAAAAGAGTAGAAAATCGTAATAGCACGTCCAATCTTGAAATTGTTTGGATTAATATCTTCCGACCAATTTCTCTTTTTGAACAATATCAGTCTCAACAACGGCCCTATATTTTTTCGATTCAGTCACGCCGATTAGAGATGAAATTTTTAAGTTGTAATTGATTAATTTTTAAAAAATTAATTATAAATTTTATTGATTTAAAAAAATAAAAATTAATATGAAAAAATATGATTTAATTAGAATTAAATTTAAAAATCAAATAAAATCATAGAAGGAAATTGAAAGGTCTTTGAATTCTTCTGTCTTGTCAGTGTTAGTTATGTCAATCAACCTTTTAACCAAACCCATTATAGGTATGAACTCGACTTACCAATTTCAAGGTAGCTTCTATTTACGTGGTTGTGTTATAACCAAAAAGGCTGCCCACCATATGATTGTAATTAGTGAAAATTTAGTATTATTGTCCTTTCAAACTTTTCGGCTTCTAGTAAACTTTTCAGCTGCTCACCATTCAATTGCTTTTTTGTCTTTTGCGTAAAAATCAATTAATTTTTACTATTTATGACTGTAACTCTATCTTAAAAATCAAATTATTCATAAATTTATTATTCTAAATCTAGATGAGATGATTTTTTTTTTATAAATTATAAGATAAACGAAATAAGATTCATATGAATTTTTTTTCTAGACACATTTTAAGTTCTTACACTTAAATTCTAATAACCAAACATACAAATTCAAAATTCAATTGAAATTCAATCAAAATAACTTCAATTTTCCGATTCAATTGTACCAATCAAACGCGCTCTTAAATTTGAATCCTTATTTTAATGAGAAGTTAATAAAACTATACATGATGTAATAATTTATAAAGTTTATCAGATAAACATCAAAACTAATGCTTTGTTTCGAACTTAGATTTCAACCCAAAAATTTCAACTCAGTTTTTGTTTTTTCGTGAACAGTTAATAAATTTGTTAACTAAATTTTAAAAGTCAATCAATTCTAATCTAAGGGAGTATTTGGTTGATTTTTTAAAAACTAGTTATTTTTATTAATTTTTTCAAAAAAGATTAAAAAAAAAAATCAACTGTACAGTATGGTTGAGTTCAAAACGAACTCCAATACCATACCAAACGTAGGCTAAAAATTTTGACATCAAACGGGTGTCTCAAACACACCGGAAGAAAGAGAAGCAGGCCCAAGCCCAATACTTAGCATCAGCGTCGGCAGTCCTTATCCAACCGGAGGCCCTCTGAATTTCGCAGTTCACTCATTCCATTTTCTCTCCAACCAAACACCTCTGTAACAATGGCGGGAATGGCTACGACCTTTCATTACTCGTCGGCTTCTTCCATCCTCCGCCGCCGTCCCTCGCCATTTTCCTCCGTCTTCTCTCTCTCCTCGAAGCCGTCCTCTCTCCTACCAATGCCGGCTTTGCGGCATAGTCTATTTCGCTCCAGAGTTCCCAGTTATCTCCTCTCTCGCTCTTGTTCTCTTCTTTTTCATTTGATTTTTTTTTCCCTTCCGAATTGTTTGCAGGTCTTGAAATGACGCTGTTTCTCGCAGGAATTATGGCGTTGTCTAGCAATGATATTAAGGTCGGAACTGAACTTGAGATTGATGGAGCTCCTTGGCGAGTTTTAGGTTTTTTTTTTTTTTTTTATCCCTTATTCTTTTCTCTTAGGGTTAGCTTAAAACCTCAGTTATAAATAGTGTGTGTGTATATATATATATAATACATATGTATACATACTTGTTAAGCCAGAGCATTTTGATTTAGTTTCTTTGGTAACTGCATTTGTGTATACACGGGCATTTTGTGTTCTAAGAAGAATATCATTGTCCGACATACTTCTATAACTAATGTTAAAATTAGTTGTTTATTCGTTAATTTCTTTGAATTTTCACTTTCAACTACATGCTATTACTTTTTAATTCTGAAAAATTAAAAATTTTCCTTCTACAAATTCCTAAGCTTTAAACTTTTTAAAAAAATAAATATAACATTTAAAATAGCATTGTACATTGGAGAACAGTAGATCAAATGTGCTATTTTATATTGTTTTTTTGTGTCATATTTAACACTGGCATTGATATTTGCATTGGAAATGATCATTTGTGAGGGCCACTTTATTTTTTCCCAACAGGATAAGTTTCTTTTTTCCTGCCATTAGATTAGTTAATTCACTACCGTCCAATATTTTATTATCCTTAAAAAAGAAGAATTCATGAATTTTCTCTTTGAAGTTTTGGAGTGGTACCATTGAACTTTAAGTATTTGTTTTGGTAGGAAATTCCACAGAATATTCAATGGATGTTAAACCAACATCTTCAGATCAATGCAAGAACCACTATACGATCTTTCGTTTGTTGTTAAATAATTTTTCAATTTGACTGACCCTTTTGCCTATTGTTATATTTTCCTATCCTTGAGGCCAAAATGTGAGTTAAATTTTTTTACTGTTTTGATATATAATGCATGTTATATTTTTCCTTTTCTTTTTAATAAATAATTAGCATTTTTGAATGGAGGCTTATAGTCTGCTACCTCTTTGGCCTCTGTAGAGTTTCTTCACGTCAAACCTGGAAAAGGGGCGGCATTTGTGAGGACCAAAATTCGTAATTTCATAACTGGAAATACAATCGAGAAAACTTTTCGAGCTGGAAGTTCGGTAAAGTCTTTTGAACTACAAATTTATCTGTATCTGTGAGTTACTCTTTTTTTTTTTTTTTTGGCTAAAGACAACGGTATTTAAGTTACTTGGTAGTCTGGTTGGTGGCATATTTTAAGAGTACTACCGCTAAAATCCGAGGAAGTCCTCTAATTCCTTTGTATGTGTTATTGGCTTCCCAGATTGAGGAGGCAAATGTGTACAAGGAAACCAAGCAGTTCACGTACAAAGATGGTTCGCAGTTTGTCTTCATGGACCTGGTATTGTTCAGCATATAATCCTGTATGTTGCTTTGGCTAAAGTTTTCTTATATGATGCTTATGCAAGATATGAACTACAAATCTAATCTTGTCCCCAGGGGCCAAGCCTCAAGGAAGCTATCAAATGGCACTCAAATTGTGAATCTCAACTAACCACAGTTTACTTTTCTGCAGAACACCTATGAAGAAACCCGTCTAAATGAAGCTGATGTTGGGGATAAAACAAAGTGGCTAAAAGAAGGAATGGACTGCAATCTGCTAGTTTGGAAGGGAAAAGTACTTTGCCAAATCCCTTTAAGCTACACATTGTATATGCAGCAGTATATTTTTACTTTAGAAAGTGTCATATTTTCCAAGTACAGTGTCGAAGAAGCACTCTTTATGCGTGGATAGTTAGATTTTTGTTGAAAGAGCACTTCATTATGCTATTCGCTTGAACATCAATGATTTATACAAAACACAAACAACTCTTTTTATGACATCCATAATGAAAACTAAAATGCTTATTGTTTGTTGATTGCTTTTGTTATATGCTTGTAGGTTATTGGTCTTGAAATTCCCATCACAGTGCAGCTGTCCGTGGCTGATGTTGATCCCGGACTCAAAGGTGACACGGCTCAAGGTAATGCCACTTGATTTTCCGGGGCCAAATGTATCAGTGTCATCAACGTAACAAGAATCTAAAACCTATAGAGATAGAAAACTCGTAAATCTACTACTACAAGGGCATGAACTTTTCTTACGGTCATTGCAGAGTAAGCAACCTAATTAAAACTCATTATGGTGCTGAACATGCATGATGTATCCAAGTCTAACTAACTTCTCTGGACTTGAACGTGAAAAAGTGATATACACTAATTTCTCTGCCAGAACATGAAGTCTCTAGAACACTTGTACGGAGATTTTTTTTTTGTTCTTGTTTTCATTTTCAGCTGTTTCTTTAAGTTGTAGACGCTGATAAAGATACTCATTTCTGAATTCACTCTGAAAATTTTGCTTCCAGGTGGATCAAAGCCGGCAACACTTGAAACAGGCGTAGTCGTTAATGTCCCACTATTCATAAATATAGGTGACACAATTATAGTCGATACCAGAACAGGGCAATACACTAGTCGTGCATGAGCTCTTTAGGTTGTACATTTCGTACCATCAGACAGAAATTTTGGTAATATGTGTTTGTTCACCATATAAGAGAGTTCTATGATATAACTTATCTAGATGAGAAATTTACAATTGTACACCAAGGTTAACTTAAGGTTTTCCAACCTTCAACATCTTGCTGTAACTATTGGCTCTTGTGGGTATTGCTCTGTCCATTTTTGTATCAAATGAATGAAAAAAGAACCTGTGATCCCATGGGCATTGTGTTGGTGAAGCCGAAGTTTCTTTAAGCAAGCAATGTAAAACCAAAGAAAAAGTTTTATTATTAACATTTTCTTCATTGTAATGGCGTCTTGCTTGGAAGCACACCTCGCTTCAACGCTGCACCATATACATTAGAAGCGCCCAACAAGCTCCCATGCTGATTTAACTCATCAATCAGAAGATTATAACACGGTCTACTTGGAACTCGACCACCTTCATTCAAGACAACCAAAACTGACAATGCCTCAATCACCTTTCCCTCCGAACAAAGTGCCTGAATTACTCCATTGAACGTGATCATCCGCGGTGCATATCCCTTTCTAATCATCTTCTGCAGATTGACACTAGCCTCATTGGTTTTCTTTCCCATGCAAAGAGTCCCAATCATCACATCGTACGTACTAGGCTCGATAACAGAATCCTCGTACTTCATTTTCTTGAACACTTGCAGAGCCTTTTCCAAGAAGTCTTTTCCTTTACAAGATATCCTACACAATCCTCTCACAAGAGAGTTCGTCATCTTATCCTTTACTTTTAGTCCAATCCCCACCATCTCTTCGTAAATCTGTAATGCCGTCCTCGGATGACCCCATTTCAGTAACCCATGTAACAAAGTGCTGTAACAGATATAATCAGGCGAACAATTCCTCTCCTTCATCTTCTTCAAAAGGCCAATCCCCATCAATGGCCTTCCTTCGATGCAGTACCCGTTGAACAGGGTGTTGAACGCGACCGCATCAGGGGTCAGTCCCATCTCCAGAGCCTCGTCAAGCAACTCCACAGCCTCATCCGATCTACCCACTTTGCAAAACCCATCCATAACAGCTGTATATGAATACATATCGGGTTTCGAGTCCTCTTTCTTCATTTTCATCAACATTTCATACGCTTCCTCAACTCTCCCCACATAACACAAACCCTTGAGCAAGCAATTGTATGTCTTCACCATTGGCTTGAATCCAATTCCGCCCGCAACCTCTAAAACCCGCAAAGCTCTCTGTAACCTACCGCTTCTGCTTAAAGACTTAATCAGCACAGTTATGGTTGAAAATTTTAAATGAAGCCCATTATCCAGCATATAGCCCAAAACTCTCTCAGCCGCAACAAAATCCTTATTCTTGCAGTGACACCTTATAACTACCGATAACGTCCAAGAATCCGCCTTGAAACCTTGAGACGGCATTTCATCAAACAGCTTCAAGGCAAGTTCAGAATCATCTACAAAGAGCAAAGCCATGAGCAGATCATTGAACTCGGCAACGGTCTCGAACTCGCCATTTTGTCTCCAATTGTTGATGGTTTCGCTTCGCCCTTTGGAGGGTAAAACTCGGATTCTGCCAACAAGTTTTTCGACTCGAAATCTGCTGGCTGCTTTATCGGAAACCAGATTCTCTGAACGATTTTCTTCAATGGGCAGGCCATAGTCTGTACTGTGAGAGAGTTTGAGAGCATTAGAGGCACAGACTAGAAACTTGGCGTGGTGGGCATTGTTGTAATGGATTCTGCAAGAGTTTTTGAAGCAGACAAAGGTGCCATGTAGAGGAAATATTGAGGGACATTTTGTGGAGGGCACTGAAACAAGAGAATTCATGAGTCTGGTGGCTTGTGGTCGTGGAAGCATATGCTTATGCAGATTTTCTATTGAAAATTAGATTTATTCCTGGCAAAATGGCAATTGGAGACGCATAGATTTGGTCATGTTACAACATCGAACCGTATTTGGAAGTCATTATGGAGGGGCAAATTGATCATTTATGATGGAGAGGATGGAAAGTGATCGAGTTACCGATGATATATCATTGTAGCTATCGTATGATAAAACCCAAAATGCGAGGATATAATTACGAAAATTCCCTCTAAATTTTGTGTTAATTTGCCCCATAATTTTTCAAATGCGTGTTAATTATACGTATATGAACTTGATTAGAGTTGTAAAATGAGTTATTTCATTTGTTTTATGTCTAACAAATAATATCTGGCATGTGATTGAACACAAGGTTTTTCGTCCATTTTTCAAATATAAACAGCGACGGTGGAATAATATTATGATTTTTCTTGAGTTTAAGTGGTGTCATGGGCAATAAAGAGCTTTCTTCTGAATTAGTAACGTTATTTATTTATTTATTTATTTTGTAAATCTCATGTTAGGTGATTGTAGATATATATTTTTTTTTTTTGACAAGATTATAATGCTATCCATTTTTAAAAATATTTTGAACTTATTATGAAAATGTGATTACTCCTATGAAGACGACTTGCACTTGAGCCATTTCATAACTAGGCCGGAAGGAGATAAGATGATGATTAAAACGCACTTTTTTTAAGAAAAATGTTCAAAAGGCACTATATGACAATGTGATAGTAGACACCATATTCTTTCAAAGGACCGTGCTTGTTACGCTACTCTTCGGTTCCATCCAACATATTCCTTCCCCCACCCCCAATTTAGAAGCACTTAAAAGTCGTCAAATTTTCAAGTTGGAATTGGATTTTCTATGAGTTTGGGAAATACAAAATATGACTTGGACTTATCTCGAAAATAAAATTATGTATTCAATAAGGTCTAGCACCACACATTAATACAAAATAAATCTCACAATTTTTTATTAATTACAGCTTTCAAATTTCAACACCACTAGTGCCTTAAAGTATTTTTCTTATCTTGATTGTTGGCACGCACGGAGGGAATTGCAAGGACCAGGTGGGACTTATGCCCCCTCAACTTCTTCTTCTTGTTCTTCTTCTTTTAATATCCTGTGATTTTAAATTAAATTTTGTACGAACCTCTTAAAAATGAAAATTTGCTTATAATATCCTCTAATTATCCATTATATAGTTTTTTTTTCTGAAATTATAGTTATTAATACGTAATTAGCGGCCACCTAAAAATTCTACTTCTGTCAAAGAAGTGAAGAAATGTGAAGCAAAGGATATCAACGCTATAATGAAACAACCTGATTATTATATATCATATATCATCTACCACATTTGCTATAATATCATTCATGTATAAATCAGTATCATATCCACCATAATTCTCTTGAAATTCACACAAGTATACACTAACTTAAATCTTTAAAGACCTACTAAAACTCTTCCAAAACTTGGGGTCTTTGTGATCCGGCACCTCCTTCTTCTTACCCCTGCTACGAACAATGATCATCGGAACCCCGAGCAGTAGTTTCCACAGGACTTCTTGAGACCGGTGGCCGGCGGCGACGCCCTGACCGGACTTGGGAGAGAAGCTGCGGCGGCGGCGTCGGCGGTGTGTTTGGCACCAGAAAAGTTGAGGTGGGGGCGAGGAACATGGCGCCGGGCGAGGAGAGGCTGCGGCCGAGCTGCATGGCGAGGTTGAGGTGAACCTCAAAGGAGCGACGCTCGTACAGGTCCAGCAGATCGCTCTGCTCGTCCCCGAACTTCATCGTCACCACCGCCGCCGCCGCTTCTTTCACCTCCTTCTTCTTCTCCATGATTTATTTGTTTATATTATTATTGTTGTTGTAATAAGAATGGTCTTCTTTCTCGTCGGAGGTGGCTCTTGTTGGTCCCGTGTGTGTGAGTGTGTATTTGTGTGTGTGTGTGTGTGTGATGTTTTTGTATTGAAGTAGAGTTCTAGAAGGATTTTTTTTTTTTTTTTCGTATACTGATATTAATTATGCGGAATATTTGCACCACTGGTAGTACACTCTTTTATTGTTTGAGAAGCAAGGTTTGCCCATGAAAAAGAGAGGGCAAAAAAAGAGAAGATCTTTTTTTTTTTTTTTTAACCGAAGCTAAGCTTGCTTTGGAACATTGGTCATCGGTTTTCAAAAACTACTTATAATTTTATTGACATTTCAGAAAATGCTAAAAATTAATATAAAAAATTTGGATTCATATCTAAGAGCCAAATGAACCCTAAGATATCACTATTTATGTTGCATCAACTTATGTGGTCTTGATGTTAAAAAAAAAAAAAAAGATAAATAAACAGTTTTTAATCATTTATTTAAGTAAATGGTCCAATTTTTGAATTTAGAAAAATTGTTATTAATCAATGATTGATTATCGTCAATCAAATGCATATTAACCGGATCATCACTGATTAATCATTGATTAATTAATTATTGACTGATTAATAATGTTCAAAAAATGGTCATTTTCCTAATTTTTGAAAACTTTGATCATTTGTTGAAAAACTTTTAAAAATGTCATTCACCCACGAGTTTAAAAAAAAAAAAAAAAAATTCTGCAGCAACATTACTATTGATACTTATAGCACAAATCATGAGATAAAGGTACATGATCAATGCAATAGGTAGGGTGGACTGACTCTAATAATAGTGCCAACTTTAGTTATTTTTGTCATATGATTTGGAAAGGGCTTAACGCCAAAGGTGGTTCTTAGTATCCTCTATTGTATTAGCCACAAAATCAATGATAAAATAATAAAATATTGATGATTTCGTAATAAGATATGAAAAGGCATAATTTAATTATAAGATCTTGCTTACATTTTTTAAGTACTCATATTTTATTTTAATTTGATATGATCTGAATATCATCTTACTTTTTCAAATTTTATACAGAGTATTTTTCAAATCTTATTATAAAACTGAAAAAAAAAAAAAAAAAGAAGCAGTCTCTATTTTAAATGTATACAATTAAGAAAGTCGTCAAATCAATTGGTGTAACACGGCAAAAACAAAAAAATGTATGCATGCATATCCCAACCACCATAGGTAGCTAGTGATTATTTTTCAACAATAAAAATTTCATCAAATTTCGGCAAAAATTGCATGTTTTGGCTTCTAGTCTTATTGGGATGCAAATGGTAATTAAAAAAAAAAAAGGATTAATTTCACTTTTAGCACTTGTGGAATAAATAATATTAAAAACAGCACAACTTTTTTTCCATTCATTATTAGCACTTAAAGTGGGACCAAGTAGCATTTAATGTATATCAAATTACGGGTTTACCCTCATCTCCTACAAGCTCAAATATCTCTCTCCCTCGCATGGCCTAAAAATTTTCTTTCAAACCAACATCTACAGTGTTTTAGAGAGAGAAAACTGAAATCTAGAGAGAGAAAAAGTTACCACCCACCGGAATCTTATTTTTTATTTCACTTTTCCGCCCAGCTCCCCACCCATTTTGAAACCCAAATCTTCATATAATAGAGAGAAATTTCTATCTAAAGAGAGAAACTTCCATTTAGAGAGAGAAACTTCCATCGAAAGTTTTTTTTGTTTTTTAAAATCTAACATTTTTTGTCATTTTTTGAGTAAAGGTCATAACCATTATGAGTACCTGATCATAACCGTTATGACCATTTTTTTTTTAATCCATCGAAAGTTTTTTTTTTTTTTAAGCTTACATTTTTAGTCATTTTTAAGTAAAGGTCATAACCATTATGACCATCCAGTCATAACAGTTATGACCAGTTTTTTTATTTTTTTAAATTAATTTTGACTATTTTTTAATAAAGGTCATAACCATTACGACCACTCGGTCATAACCGTTATGACCAGTTTTTTTTATTTTTTTTAAATTAATTTTGACCATTTTTTATTAAAGGTCATAATGGTTATGACCACTTGGTCATAACCGTTATGACCAGTTTTTTTTTTTATTTTTTAAATTAATTTTTGATCATTTTTTAGTAAAGGTCATAACGGTTATGACCAGTTTTTTTATTTTTTTAAATTAATTTTTGATCATTTTTTATTAAAGGTCATAACCATTATGACCACTCGGTCATAACCGTTATGACCAGTTTTTTTTATTTTTTTAAATTAACTTTTGATCATTTTTTAGTAAATGTCATAACGGTTATGACCACTTGGTCATTACCGTTATGACCAGTTTTTTTATTTTTTTAAATTAATTTTTAACCATTTTTTAGTATAAAAAATATTAGATTTAAAAAATAAAAAAACTGGTCATAACGGTTATGACCAAGTGGTCATAACCATTATGACCTTTACTAAAAAATGGTCAAAAATTAATTTAAAAAATAAAAAAAACTGGTCATAACCGTTATGATCTTTACTAAAAAATGGTCAAAAATTAATTTAAAAAAATAAAAAAACTGGTCATAACGGTTATGACCAAGTGGTCATAACCGTTATGACCTTTACTAAAAAATGATCAAAAATTAATTTAAAAAAATAAAAAAAAACTGGTCATAACGGTTATGATCGGGTGGTCATAATGGTTATGACCTTTGCTAAAAAATGATCAAAAATTAATTTAAAAAAAATAAAAAAACTGGTCATAACGGTTATGACTGGGTGGTCATAATGGTTATGACATTTACTTAAAAATGGCTAAAAATGTAAGCTTTAAAACAAAAAAAAAAAACTTTCGATGGATTTAAAAAAAATGGTCATAACGGTTATGATCGGGTAGTCATAATGGTTATGACCTTTACTCAAAAAATGGCAAAAAATGTTAGATTTTAAAAAACAAAAAAAACTTTCGATGGAAGTTTTTCTCTCTAAATGGAAGTTTCTCTCTTTAGATAGAAATTTCTCTCTATTATATGAAGATTTGGGTTTCAAAATGGGTGGGGAGCTAGGCGGAAAAGTGAAATAAAAAATAAGATTCCGGTGGGTGGTAACTTTTTCTCTCTCTAAATTTCAGTTTTCTCTCTCTAAAACACTGTAGATGTTGGTTTGAAAGAAAATTTTTAGGCCATGCGAGGGAGAGGGATATTTGAGCTTGTAGGAGATGAGGGTAAACCCGTAATTTGATATACATTAAATGCTACTGGGTCCCACTTTAAGTGCTAATAATGAAGGGAAAAAAGTGGTGTTGTTTTTAATATTATTTATTCCACAAGTGCTAAAAGTGAAATTAACCCAAAAAAAATCCTTCTTAACTCCACCATTGATAACTTCCGTAGTATGTGACATTTAAAAATCAACACTGAATTTGGTGTTACTTAGAAAAATGATAATGAAACACCAATGTCGTCCAACATCATACACTAAATAGAGAGTGACACTCAAACTGATTGTCGATATGGTGTTCATCAATACCTGTGGTGTTCCAAACATTATTTTGTTTTCCATTTCTAAGAAGTACGTTTTTTTTTTTTTTTTGTTATGATTAGCTAGGACCTTTTTTTTTTTCATTGGTAAAAGAAGGGTTATAAAGGTCAAGTTTGGCATCCAGAGATAACTTCGATAGTGAATGTATTCCCGTATGATATTATAGATCCCTCACGAAATGTTATATTTCTCGATCAACACGATGAGTATCGAATCCAAATATTTAGTGAGGAGGATGAGTGCCCATACAACCCAGTTAAAGGGCGTTGGTGATTAGCTAGGACCTCTTGTTTCTGAAGCCAAGAAGGTGGAATAATTCATGCAAAAGGTTTAGTATCTGAGCAAGAAAGCAAGGAATCGGCCGGCAACAACAGCTCAGCATTTAGCATCACAATGCATGGAAACTGAAAAGGCTGTCTACAACCCAAAACCGAAAACAAACTAAACACAGAAATCAATTAATACCCACAGGCTAGCTTTAACTTCATGGAAATATGAACTCCTATTAAATTTAGATCCGGGGCTACATTAAATTTCTTTTCAACCATTTCGATTTGAGAAGAGTGAAGTAGGTCTAAGCTTTTAATATATATTCAAATTTCAAGTTATGGTAAGTCACTTTTCTTGTTGTTGTTCTTTTTCCTGCAATGGATTTTGAACACCCCAAATTCAAATTCAAATTCGGGCTATTCAATTTTAACAAGTTACGCACTTTATTATTCTCGTATATATGTGTTGATATATGTGCTAAGTTTGCGTTTGGTTTGCCCGTTGAAAATAAAAATTTCAAGTTAGAATTAGTTGATTTTTGAAAAACTAGTTATAAATTTTATTGACTTTTCAGAAAAAAAGAAAAACTGAGATGAAAAAGTACAGTTTAGTTAGAGTTAAAATTAAATGCCAAACGAAACTTCTTTTTTAATATAAAAATAATGTAAAATAGTGACCTGTGTTTTTTTTAATGAGTTATCATCTTTTTTCTAATAAATATAATATTTTAATATTAATTGAGGTGATAATTTTTCAAATTACCTTTTAATGAGAAAATGATATCTCGTAGATTAATTGGAATTAAAAAGTTTGGTTATTCGTTAAGGGGAAAAAAAAAAACTCAAGAAGGCCTTCTCATGTATGATTTGCATGTATAACTTAGTGATAAGTCTACAATGACGACTCCAATACAAGATGATGAATTAAATCTGTAACTACAAATTTAAAATAAATAAATAAATAAATAATGATAATAATAAACTTATGCGCGGGTAACAGAAAGGACACATAAAATAAGAAACAAATCTAAAGCCATCAAAAAGAAGTCACGATAAGTATCAGAGCATTACCCACTCTTTTTTTTTTTTTTTTTTTTCCTTTCTTTCTTTCTTAAAAATCAAGTTTTCCTAACATGAGAATAAACATATATATATATATATATTTATATATTTGATCTTTTTTTTTTTTTAAACAAAGCTTAGTTCACACGAAAGAATTAAAGTGAAGGTATAAAGTTGGCTGAGGACAAATAAAAGAACACAACGTAGACATTTATTTTTTATCACTTTACGTTCGCTGTATGGTGCTTCTCTTTATCCAAATCTTACTGGCATTTACTCCTTCCTTCAAAGTAAAAGTACAAAATTCCTATATATACTTTAGAAAAAATTAAGTTTTTCTAAGTGGAGAACCATATTTTGAATATCTTTTTATAATTTTATCAACTCTAATATTAAAGTTGATAATTTTAATATAAAATTATCAATTTAAATGTAATGACATTCTTGCATATAACTTTATATTTAAAAGTTTGTACAGAAAATCAATTGATATATCATAAAAACATGGAATTCTTATTAATGAAACTTTGAAGTTACCAATAATACCCCTTAAACAAAAAAAAAAGTTATCAATAACTAAAATCAACATCACTTTTGTTATCTTAGAAAAATATAATATCACAAATAGTCCTTTTTTTTTTCATTTTTGAGAAAATTAAACTATTATACACATATAAATAAGAATAATGTTAGATATATCAATTATAATTACAATTAAAAAAATTTAATTTCAATTGGAGTTGTCAAATTTTTTTTAATTATTAGATGTTTAAAAAAGTGTCACATAAAATTGTATTTATTAAAAAACTAACATCTAACTGTTTCATGAATTGGTATAAAATTAATAAGTGAGATCAGAATTGAAATTCCAAATTCTACGGAATTCAAAGGATATTGTTGTGTTGAATTCTTTACCTAATTTTGTGTTTGTCTAGGAAGACTTGAGAAATGAGGGAAAACTTTTTCTGTTTAAAAAAAAAAAAAGGGATACAGCTAGTCAGGAGATAAAAGGTATTACTCCTGACACTCAAAAAAAAATGTACACATTTTTGTTTTATTGAGAAAAAATACACGTATTTATCTATTCAGATTAATTTCAAGAGCAGAAGATTAATTATAAAACATGGAATTACTTCCCCAAATATTAAATCACTAAAAGCTTAAATTATCAAATGCAATTCCATCGATGTAATGTCATCCGTTCAATACGTAATGTTTAGAATACAAACCAACATATTATAAGTAGAGTTAAAAAAAAAAAAAACACACACACACACAGACACATATATTTGGCTCATATGTCCCATAGCATCTTTTCAATAATTTTATGTCACATATTTAGTTAATAAAACTTATATTAATACATCATATTATTAAATTGATATAATAAGGAAAGAAATAAAAGATAACTAGCTGATAATCTGCAGGCAGATGTGGTTACAACTGGTAACCATAAGGTATTCTTTCAATGGATGTGATTATCGGTCAGTAACCAGTCAATATTCAGCCGCAAAAGTGGCCAATATTCAGCCGCAAAAGTGGTTACGATCGGTATGACGGTGGATATCGATTCGTAACTAACCGGTAACCATTGGTTGACTAGTACCATTGTGGATATTGACCGATATCATCACGGATACCAAAGAGTAACTTAAGGGCATAATTGGTGTTTTAAAATAAATAAATATTACATGAGGACATGTTAAGAAGTTATTTGCAATAGTTTTTTCCTCAATGGCCAAAAATTAAAAAAAAATCATCAAACAAGAATAAATTATCTAAATAATATTTTATTTATTTATTTATTAATTAATATAATACAAATTCTCTCATCTTGATCAATATGACATAAATTTTAGTTTATTTTAGTTTGATTTATATAGTATTGATAGAATGTTTACTTTTTTATGATGTAATGTTAGTGCACAATGGCCTTTAAATTCATGCTATCCACGTACTTTTCTCCAAAAATCAATCCAAATTTGTCATATGGACCTAGGCCACCGGGACACATTGGGAGTCTAGGCCCATGAAGTTTAAGAGCAGAAGAAGCCCACATTAAAGGCCCATCTCAGAGGTGGCGAATTTATACAAAAGAGTCATTTTTGGACACCTCTTTTAAAAAATAAACACTTTTAAACTTATTTACAAATTTGAATGAATTTTGAATTTCACACTTTTTTAGTTCCTTATTTGCCCTTCCATTAATTTTTAAATTTTTTGTAACCATATTTTTTTAAATAGTCCCAATAAAATCATTTGTTTTTTGTTCTAACCGTTATCATGTAGTGTTTCCTATTTTTAAGGAAGTTTGGGCATTTCTTTCTCAAATATTAGTTTCAATTTTTTTCCTTTTGTTTTTTCCTAGAGTCTACGTCTTTTAATTTTGTAGGTAGAATTTCAGTTTTCTTAGTTTTGTAATTAATATAATTAGAGACTGCCTTTTACCATTTCTGTGTTGCAATTATTTTTTTTCTTGAGCAATTATTTTCTCCTTTTTTTTTTTTTTTGGGTTTAGTTATTCCATTTTACCATTTGTTCAAACATCAGGTATGTTGTGGTGCTAGTCATTATGATATGGATCATTCTTAAATATATTAACAATAAATTATTTTAAGGATATTAATAATAAATTAATGAGAGTAATAGAATGACCATTGATCAAGAAAAACAAACAACATAATGATCAGGTGATATTTAAATAAAAGAGCATGGTTAATACGATATGAACAATTGTTTAGATTATTTATTTACAATAGATTATTGTATAGTAATTAAATGACCAGGGTCAATATTATATTGACCTTCAATATTAGCAACACAATGACCAAGTCACGATATTGCATGGCCCTGAGAACTCTTGGACTATATGTTGAGTTCGCTTTAATCTGCAAGTATGATAATTGAATCATTTGAATGTGAGCATTTCATAATGACATAGCATAATCACATGTTACAAGTTGTTCCCTAAACAACATTTCATAATTACCATAATGATCATATCATTATAAATAACATTATTGATTCGATTCCATATTATAAGTAAGAGATGATATATAAATGCAATTATCATGTCAATATATTGAGGACAGAGTCAATATCGAGCAAGTTGTGTTTAAGATTACAAAAATACTAGAACGCGATAATTATTATAATGATCAGGTCAATATATTAAAGATAGAGTCGATTAAATGCCAAACGAGAAAAAAAAAAATGAATACAAATGACCACAAATAACAATACATTCTTCGGTCTTATGGAAAAAATAATGATTAATCAATAAAATAGCCAAAAACTAAAATTAATTAGAAAAAAAAATGATTCAAAAAACCAACAAGGAAAAAAATTTGTCAGTATTATATTGATTTTTGAAAAAACTACTAACCAAAAACTAAAAAAAAAAAAAAAAAATCTGATTCAAAAATCCAAATAAAAAAAATCTAAACAACACCATTTTTTTTTTTGAGAAATAAACAACACCAAATTACAACTATATTCCAATGCAGAAAGAAAAAAGTGGGCATAATTACCTCGCTGACCGTAGTCATGCGAGGTTGATGGAATTAGTGACAATTCCTTCGCCAAGCAATGTTGCGCTAATAGAAAAAGCAATGTTCCTAGTGTTTGTTTATTTATTTTTATTTATTTTGGGCTTATTGTATTTATTTATCCATTTAGAATTTAGAATTTTGATTTAAATAGAAAAATTGATGATCCCTTTACTTTTGGGGAGAATCTGATATTTGTTTCCTAAAATTGAATACATTGGTATTTCAGTCACTACAAAACGTTCTATCTTCATTTTTGTTTAAATTTACAAATAAAGGCATATTTTCAATTTCATATGATATTTTATTATTTAGATTTTAAAATTTTAACTATATATCAAATATTTTATTTTTTTTATTTTCAAAAAATTTAAAATTTAAATATTCATAATTTTCTCATTTTAAATCGAAATAAGATGATTTTTATATCAATAAACTTATATCTACGAGACGAATAAAATAAGATCTATTTTATTATTATTTTTTCTTACCACATTTTAAATTTTTATATTATTTTTTATCTCTCATAATTCTTTCAAAAGTTTTCCTTCCCAAACTCATATGTGTAACTCAATATTCAAAACAATAACTCGAGATATTCCTCAAACTAACCCTAAGTTTATTTTTGGACATTCTTTTAACACCACATGCTACGTATTTCCGACTCTCCGATTGCTCTCCGACTGCCGGTGTCTGATTTCTCTCTCTCTCTCTCTGTGACTCTTTGACTCTGTCCGAAGTTCCACTTTTCCCTTGCCCCAAAAACTGAATTGTCTGTTTGTCTTTAGCCTCTTACCAAAATTCCAAACCCCACAGATTTTCTATCCTCTCCAAACTCCACTGAAGATTTTCCGGTTCCTCTCTGTGATTTTATTCCCCATTTACCCGCTTCTCTGCGTAGAAGCTACGCTATTTCCTCCCTCTTTTTCTCTCCCTCGGCTCTCCGCGTACATTTTCCCGGGAAAATGCGATTTTCTTTCCTGATCGGCACTCGGCGCGATTCCTAGGCTTTTCGATTTTTCCACGGCCGAGACAGGATCCGGATTTGTTGTCAACGTTAATGGATAGAAATGGATTCGCGACTGTTTTTCTCGTCTTCCTGATCGTCGCGGATTTCTCCGATGCCTCTTCGTTGCTTTTCAACCTCAGAAAGTTCGTCGTAATCAAAGATTCAGTAACAGTAATTCTCTTTCTCTCTAGCTCTTTTATTTTTATTTTTATTTTTAAATTTGAAGTATTTTGATTTATTTGTTTATGGATTAGGGTTCTCCGGTGCCAATTCCAGATCAGGTGTCGGGGGAAAAACACTTAGATTCAAAATTAGGGAATGGAAAAGATGATAAAGATAATAAATTGGTTCAAAATTCTGTGAATGAAGCAGATAACAAAGATAAGAAATTGGATCCAAAAACAGTGAATGGAGAAGATAAGGAGAAATCGAACACGAAGCCAGTGAATGAACCAAGTAAAGATTCGAACTTGGAAAACAAACCCGAGAAGAAGTTGGATCCTAAATCAGAGAAGGAAAATAGTGAGAAAAAGACATTGAACCCTAAACCAGAGAAGGAAGATGGTGATAAAAAGAAATTGCAGCCTAAACCAGAGAAGGAAAATGGTGAGAAAAAGAAATTGGAACCCAAACCCGCCAAGGAAACTAGGGAGGGGAAGAAATCGGATCCCAAAATAGCCGATAAAACAAGTTCGGGAAAGGAATTGGATCCCCATAAAGTCGACAAAACGGGGGATAAGCCGAAAGATTCTCCCGTTCAACCAAATGATAAAGAAACTGCAAATTCACAGCCTCAGAATGGAAAAACAGAGGAGAAGAAGAAGGAAGAAAAGTCTGACCCAGGAACAGTGACTGACAAAAGCTGTGATGGATTGAAGCCGAGCTGCACAATTACGAATGATTTAGTTGCCTGCATTAAGAGCTCCAACGGTAATCCACATTGCCAATGTTAACTTCCTTTTATGCTTTGAGAAAAACAAGTTGTAGGTAATTCGTGATTTAAAATTCTAATTTTCTATTGATTTGGGTTAGTGGTCTAGGTTATATTGTTTTTGTTAAGTACGAGAAATAAAATTCTTACACATTAACAACTGCTAATAAGATAGTAAAATTTATGTGTTTTATTCTCCTTGACAAAAGGCAAGCATCTGTAGAGTGTTAAAAAAGTATAAGTTAGAATTTATTATTGGCAGTGCATTAAAATATATTATTGGTAGTGCTGGTGCAGAATCATCTATCATGTAGGCAATGGAATAGGGTGTGAATCTAAGTACTCTAGAATAGGAAGATTTTAAGACACGATGTTGTACGAGCTAAGCAATCAGTGATCGTCACATTCTGACTTGAGTAGAGGAATACTTTTCTTCACTTTCCTCTATCTCTATCTCTATCTCGTTTTGTTTTTTGTTTTTTGTTATTTTTTCATTTGTTTTTCTATTTCATACTGAAAGAATAGCATGAAAAATGTCCAAATTAATGCGTAATTACAGTTACATTGCACCATTTCCCCAAGAATACCAAATATGCTTCCAAATTAATCCTAATTTCCTCAAGAACGAATCTATTGGAAATTGGTTTAACTTGAAAGCATATTTTTTTAAGGTCATTTAAGGTAACTGGTCTTTTGAAAATAGGAAAAGATTCAGACCTACTAATGGCAACTAGAGAGATTTATAGAGCCTAGATTTCTTAGGGGGAAAATACAATTTTCTTAGAGAAGCTTTAAACAAGGATGATGCAAAATTCTTTAAAATAACGTATGAAAATATTCATATTTTTGGATAACATTGATCAGATATTACACTTGATCAAGGATCAAGACCCCTGAGCTTGGACTACAAAGGTAACGCTTAGATTTTCTTGATAATACATAGAAACAACTATAAATAGTTGTGAAAAATATAGTGTATTTGGGTGAAGGGTTTTGACCAGAACTGTTCGGTTCAAATTCAAGTTTTTTTTGAATTTTTGTGAGAGAAAACACTAGCAAAAATGAAACCTATTACCCCATTGGGCTTATAAATTAGAAAACTTTTTGACTCTTGAATTTGCTTTTCTTTGATATCTTACTTTATTCTTTATCAGTAATATAGGTTGTCAATGGAAGTGCGATATTTCTTTTTCAATGAATTCACTTGTGTAGGAGGAACAATTCATCTTTGATTGTCCTGCATGGTCATAGTAGTCTTATTCAGTTGAAAAGAATCTAATTGATTTTCATCTTTGTTTTCTCACCTATCGTTGAATGTTTTGAGGACTGTTGAATGCTTTCTTCGAACCTCAATTCCTCAGCCACATATCATATCACACAATTTTTAGTGACTGCTTTAAAATTACAAATGTTAGATCATGTCGATATAATCAAGGTAGTCATTCAATTGAAAATCAACAGGCAGTGGAAGACTAATTTTATTTGGAATCAATAAGATTTACTGCACCTTCTAGACAAATTTATTACTTTTGTAAGTTCTCATTGAAGCATTATGCTTATTGCATTAACTTGTCCATTACTTAGTTATATTCACGATTGTTTCTCTTTTGACGGTTGGCTCCATATTATTGAGCTATATCTTAATTGGTGCTTATACGTGAAAAAGTTGCAAGTCTCCACTAATATTGGCACTTGGCATATCGGCATAACTCCTCATCTTAGACTAAAGTAGATATAACCCACATGCTAGCAAGAGAGGGAAAGAGCTGCTACTACTTAACGAGTAATAGAGGTTGCTGATTTAGGGTTTAGTTTTAATTCTTAACGGGAGAATGAAAGATACTCAAATTGTGACTTAAAATGATGCTGCATTGCAACTTAACAGGTTGACCTTGAGTCATTAGAGAGGTTTGACTATTTATTACCGTCAAAATTATTCATTAACTCAGGTTAAAAATTATATCAAGGTTGTTCGATTATATATCATGATTGGTCGTCGGATATGCTTGTAAAAACTGATTTACAAGCAACACTTTTGTTAAGTTTTGAGAAATAGTATTTCTGAAACAATTATTACTTCCATACATTTGGAACCGTTTCTCTAATTATTAACATCAATAAATCAGCTTCCATTTTGTGAAATTTTGCTCATGAGCTTCATCATGTTGTTTTCCTATGCCTTTTGTTATTGTGCATACGTTGTAGATTTTGTGCTTTGCATACAGTTCCTTGTCAATTCTACAAATTTTTCGCTGGTAAAAGTAAATGACAAAAAAGGGGCTAGTCGTAGTAGATTCCACATTGTTTCAACCTGATTTTAGAAGTCATACTTGTATTGAAGTAGACAATATTCACCCTTGTTGTCGTGGTACATGGTTATGGAGAGTATTTTTCTTGATCCATTATTGCGTAAATTTATAATTTTCTAAAAGTTATCATCTAATGCATCTCTGCCCACATAAGTGTCTAAGCCCACAGCTTAAAAGATTGTTATAGTAAAGAATTCGATACTGGCCCAACCCTCCACTACTAGAACTTTTGGGCGAATTAGTAGTGATAATATCTTATGTTTATTTGTAAAATTCATTCCTCTGCTTTACTTTTCCATTTTCAGGATCTCAAGTGGTTGTTCTGGTCCAAAACAAAGGAGAAAGTAATTTAATGATAAATATTTCAGTACAAAATACTCACGAGGAGCTAGAGATACCCAAAAAACGAAGTAAACTGGTAAGGGTCATAACTTTTCAGCTTTTCTATGTTCTTAGATTTAAGATATTGTTAACTTGATTGGGTCGAAATAAACGGAATATAAATATCAAGAAGCTAAAATTGGAATAAAAAATTTGTTAGACCATCAGGTGGAAGTTTTTATGTTTTGTCATCTTCTCCTATGCTGATGAAGAGACTAGGGAAAATTTGGTTCTCTGAAAACAAGTGATTTTCAAAAGGATTTTCAGGAGGTTTTAGGCTGTTTCCAAAACTGCTGAGCAGACTTGTGAATTGTAATGATATGAATCAAATGCTGGTTGGGTTTTTTTTTTTTTTTTTCAATGGGTTTTGATTTATTTCCTTGTCTTGAGTTAGAAAAACTTAATTGACATTATGGCAGAAACACTTGTTGATGCATAAATTGCTTCTTCTCCTCTTTTTTTTTTTTTTTAGTTAATAGACATACAACTAATAGCTGTTTAAGCTATCATAGTTAAAGAAAGATACAAAGGAAATTCTTTCTTCTTATTTCTTCAAGAGAAAACTGGAGAATAAATACACAACCAGGCCAGCTAGAAAGCTGCCTCAAATCTCGGTAATTACAAACTGTTTACCGAGAATAATTGGAAACTAAAACTAGAGAGAAATCTGGTAACATCTTACAATATGTTTTGTCCTGTCATGGTGAACTGGATTCTTTACGATGCTTATGGCAACTTGATTATCACAACACATCTTGAGTGATTTATCAACTGCAAACTTCAATTCACTGAGCAGCCTTCTTAACCAAATTCCCTCGCAAATTCCGAGTGCCAATGCTTTGAATTCTGCTTCGGCACTACTCCTTGAGACCACTGATTGCTTCTTGCTTCTCCATGTCACAAGATTTCCCCACACATAAGTGCAATAACCTGAAGTGGATCTTCGATCTAAGATATCTTGTAACGACCCACCTAGCACAGGCCGTTACCATACATACATACGTACTTTCTTACTTAGCGTAAATAGAGGAATTTTTTTTTTTTAATACACGGAGTACACGTACTTAAAAACAATAACTTAATAACGATGTTCGAATACTCATTAATATATATTAAAAGAAACAAAACGTGTAACGGCTATCATTCACACATTTCACAGTTTGCCCTGCCACGCTCCCCCATCTTGTATCAGAGATTGCCCATAGGTTGCTTACCTATAGCATAGACGTAAGACGTGAGCTTTCACTCAGCAAGTACAACATAAACATCCGCGAGAACAAACAATACAATACATACTTAATTTAACATAACATAACTTATTCTGGCATAATATGCATGAACCAATTATGCTTCATTATGCTTACTTATTCTTTCATGCTTTCATAGTTTATCTTACTTAACTTTCTTATGGGCCCCTTAACATAAGTGTACGTATCGTGGCGCGCAGCTATGGAGTGGTTGGGGCGGCCAGCCCAGTCCAACTCAAACCATAGACCAAACCCGATCTACATGCGGGTTGATACGATACAGGCAAACTTGCTTGCCATCATATTTGCCTTTCATTATCTCATACTTAATCTTGTTCTTACTTAAGAATTGGTGAACATGCCTCGTGATGTCACACATACATAAGTCATAATCCTGAACTTGATATACCGTATATCATAACATAGCATATCAATTAATATAGCATCTTCATAACATACCTCACAACATATCCTAGCATCAAATAATTCTAACATTTATCACATCATATATCAAACATACTTTGGTAAGTATCACCACAAAAGCCTATGCTGTAGGTGGAGTTGTACTTACCTCGTACACTATGTCCAAAGATGTGCTGATCCAAGTCAGGATACCACAGCAGGCTATCTCCTGTTATTCCAAAGGATATAAGGTAAGAATTCTGTACTTATAGAATGTTGGTAAACAAACTAACATTCATACTTAATCATAGTTATATGTCCCCCCTAAAACAATGCTGGATACTTTTTCAGTATCACTAATAACCCTAGGGTTTAGGATTTATCATACTTAGAGCGTAACTTGATAGGTTACTTAAAGTAACCTTGGCCACTAAGCCTTACATACATAAATAGCATTTGGTGATTATTCTCAATCTTGGGCCTAAGTCTTTTTTTAAAAAATACATCCATTAGGTTACTCTAAGTAACCCTGGTTTTTAGGCCCAACCAAACAACTTAATATCTTGTTGGGTTACATTGGATAACCCTTGGGCTTAGGGCCCAATCCAATAACTCGGTATCCTTCCCGGTTATTGTTCACCAAAACTTGGTTCAAAACCTTTTTTTCTTTGCTTTTGGAAAAACTTATGGTTTATTATAATTTTCTCAAAAATCCTTGTTCATTTTATCAAAACTTGAAATCTTATGAGTGAGACTTGTAAAAATTATTAAATGATAGAAACTGCCTTTGGAACAGTTTCTTACTGTTAATTTGTCAGTGTATGTGCAGGAATGTCCTTTTCCTACACTGTTGCAGAAAATCCTGTGCAGGAATTTCCTGTTTCCTACACAGTTTTTAAAATCCAATTTTATTTAAAAATCTAAGTTGAATCTGAAAAAGTTTTCTTCATGATAGTTTTAGATCTTGAGAAACCCTAAAACTTTTGTGTTTTACTCGAGACCCAGATCGGTCTCTAACCCATTCATTTACCATGTTGAACTCACCTGGCCGTGCATGAAGTCTGGGCACGGTCAGGCTCGAATTTTTATAAAAAACGAGGCTGTTGGAGCCTTATTTTGAAAAACTGTCCGCGTTGTCCTCTAGGAAAAACCCTTCTCTACAACTTTCATGTTTAAGTTTTCCCAAAATCGGCCTCTAAGGGCCTCAAAACTGGCTTTCCAGAAAACTGGCCAGGTTTTATCGGAATTGGCAGTTTTCTTGTTTTAAGTTGGTTTTACGTCCTAATCGCGTAATCTAACTCAACCAGCCACCGCGGAAGCCTAAGATCAACATGCAGCGCTTTTCTAACGTAAGGTCTCATTAAACACAATTTAAATCATAGCCATGCAAACCATTATTGATTTTTGGATCAATTATGGTTTGCATAATTTCTAGGTTGCACAAACCAACACCATTCTAGCCTAGCAACATATCAAACCATTCTAAAACATGCTTAAATATTTTTTTTGGGGACATATAACCTTATCAAACATCTATCATACAAACAATATATATCAAGCAAGCATAAGTATCAAACCATGCAAAGCTCATAAAATCAAACCACCCTAAAGCCTAATCAAGCACAAAAACCTAATCTTTTCTAAACTTGGAAATAAATAAATTTGAGCTTAAGCTCTTACAAATCAACATGAAATACACTTAAATTTTCAAATTGAAACTTGAATTGAAAGCTTAGGGTCCAAGAGATTTTATCTTAATCAATTCAAGAAGTTGGTTTGCTTGACTCAAACTTTATTTTTTTTCTCCTTTGGCACTCACAACCGGCCTTGTTCCTCCGATGAGCACCAAAATTTTTCCAGCCACTTGGGGGTTGCTTCAACAATTTCCGGCCACTCTCCACACTTATCTCTCTTTACTTTTCTCTTCCCTTTCTTCCTTTCCCACAACCGGCCACTTGGCCAAAATGGGTTCCAAAAATTTTTCAACTTTTCCTTGATTCCTACTTGAAATCCGAACGCGCCTAAACCTATTCCCTTGGGTTTTCAAACTTTTTCTTTCTTCTTGGTTGCTCTATCAGAGCGGTTTCCTGCTACCCAATTTCACAGTCTGCTTGCCATCGCCACCATCATTGTAAGTGATTTTATTTTATGATTATTTATTATGGATGTTAAGATATTCAACATATTGCCATATGCATGTAGTCGCATGAGCTGAATATGATCCAACAGGATCAAATGTTCAGCACCTTGATTCCTTAATCTATTCCTTGGTTTTCAATTTTTCTTTTTTTGTTCTATCAGAGCGGTTTCCTGCTACCCAATTTCACAGTCTGCTTGCCATCGCCACCATCATTGTAAGTGATTTTATTTTTATGAGTAAATATTTATTATGCGATTATGTTATGATGAAGATGTTCCGAACGGATATTGCCAAGCAAGTGAGTGCTGGCAGCAGCCTACCTACCCTGGTATCCAACTGTGTAAGTCGAGCAATAAGAGCTGAATATTGGATTAACCAGGACAAGGAAGCAAGGGCTCAAATTTTTAAGGCAAAAAGGGAGGAAAAAGCTGTGGTGAAGCTGACGCAGTCCCGTCAGAATTTTGAGATGAACCAGAAAGGCCAAACTAGTAGCCCTGTCTAAGGTTCCAAACATTTTTGGAGGAACAAGAGAAAAAGGAAATTTCTCTGGCCAGAGTCAACAAAAGAATTACCCTCAGAAGAAAAATAATAGAGGAAATGAGGGTAATAGCACTGACTGCCCGGCGTGTGCTAAGTGTGGGAGGAGACGCCCGGGAATATGCAGAATGGGGTCAAATGCCTGCTACCTGTGTGGCAAGGAGGGGCATTATACGAAGAATTGCAATCTGAACAACCAAGGCCAGAATCTTCCCTACCTGAGCTGGAACACCAACAGTCAACTACATGCAGTCCAAGCAAGACTTGAAGGACCCTCGATCACAAAAGGCAGATTAGAGGCTCCTAAACCTCAAGCTAGGATTTATGCTTACACCAAGGGTGATGCTGAAGCTGGGACTTCGCATATGGTGACTGGTCAGATTTCTATCGCCACCTATGATGCTATCGCCTTGTTTGATTCTGGTGCTACTCACTTATTCGTATCTTTGGAGTTCGCCCAGAAGTTAGGAAGATGTGTGGATAGTTTAGAACAGCCTTTCAAAACCTCTTTGCCATCCGGAGAAATTTTGTGGTCCAATTTTTAGATACGAAATATTTCCGTGATTATTTGCGGTAAAGAATTATTTGTAGATCTAATCGCGATCAAGCTTCAGGATTTCGATGTGATCTTAGGAATTGATTTCTTAAGCAAATTCAACGCCAAGATTGACTGCCGGAAGCGTTGCGTGACGTTCAGCCTTTGCGGAGAGGAAGAGTTTAATCTCGGAGCTCAGCAACCAGATTAATTTCGGCAATGAGGGCCTGGAAGATGTTAGCTAATGGTTGCCTAGGATATTTAGCTAACATGGTAGACAAAGATCGGGAAGTGGAGTTAACACCGGAAGATGTTCCCATTATAAAGGAATATGTGGATATCTTTTCGAAGTATCTACCAGGACTCCAGTCGGAACGGGAAATCTCGTTTGAAATCGAATGTTACGGAAATAAGGAGTTTTCTTGGGTTAGCTGGATACTGCCGACGGTTCGTCGAGGGATTTTCCAAGATTGCTGCACCCCTCACCACTCTTACCCGAAAAGGGAAGAATTTTGAATGGACCCAGAAATGTGAGGAAAATTTTCAAGAGCTCAAGAGGAAATTGACAAGTGCGCCTGTGCTAATAATTCCTGATGTAGATGTAGGAAATTTCGTGATCTACAGCCACGCTTCTAAAAGTGGATTAGGAGCTGTTCTGATGCAAAATGGGAAGGTAGTGGCCTACGCATCCCGCCAGCTGACGATTCACGAAAGGAATTATCGCACGCACGATTTGGAGCTCGCGGCAGTAGTTTTCGCACTTAAGATTTGGAGACACTATTTGTATGTGAACAAGTGTGAAATCTACACCGATCACAAGAGTCTTAAGTATATTTTTACTCAGAAAGAGCTCAACATGAGACAACGTAGATGGCTAGAACTTGTAAGGATTATGATTGTGAGATCCTTTACCACCTTGGAAAGGCCAACAGGGTAGCAGATGCCTTAAGTAGGAAATCTGTAGGCATGCTGATGTCTATTAGAATATTTCCTAAGCCACTACAAAGGGAGATTTCTGAGTTCAACCTGGAATTGATAACGGGGAGATTGTCTTCTCTAACCCTCCAGTCCAATCTGCTGGAATCTCTTAAGTCGTATCAAGGAAAGGATTCCTTTTTACTAAAAGCACAACTGTTTGGCGACAAGAGTAATGAGTTTAAGACCTCTGCAGATGGTGTCATTTATTTCAAAGGAAGGATTTGTGTTCCTAACTTTGAATTTCTTAAGGACCAGATTTTGTCTGAAGCACATAAGACGCCATACTCGGTACATCCAGGAGCTTCCAAGATGTACAAAGACCTCCGGGAGAATTATTGGTGGCCCAACATGAAGAATGATGTAGCAGAATACGTGTCGAAGTGCCTAACTTGTCAGAAAGCTGAACATCGACATCCTGGTGGAGAATTACAGAAAATAGAGCTTTCCGAATGGAAAGCGGGAGCAAATTACTATGGATTTTGTAGTAGGACTATCCAGGACTGCAAGTGGGAATGACATGATTTAGGTTATCGTGGATAGATTAACCAAATCAGCTCACTTCATTGCGATTAAGGCCACTTTTTCAGTGGAGAAATTGGCTGAAATCTACGTATCCCAGATCGTCAGATTCCATGGAGTACCAAAATCGATTATCTCGGACCGTGATGGGCGTTTCACCTCTCGATTTTGGACTAGTGTTCACAATGCCATGGGGTCGAAATTGAAGTTCAGTACGGCTCTTCACCCCCAAACTGACGGTCAATCAGAACGAACCATCCAGATATTGGAAGATATGCTAAAAATTATTTATGAAAGAACCCGATTAAGGGTGAAGAGCCGTACTGAACCATCCAGATATCCAGATATTACAATTTCTTGTATAAAAATTTGAATTGTACCATGAAAGTATTTATGAAAGAACCGATTAAGGTTTTTATTAAGTTTTGTGAGTTCTTATAATTTTATAAGACTCAAAAATGATTACTTAGCCATGCACGTGACCTTTTTAAGTAAAAAGGTAGAAAAAGTTTATGATTTTATGTTGGTCAAAGCTTGACCAAGAAAAGTCAAAGTTGATCAAGAAGGTCAAAGTTAACCAACAAGGTCAAAGTTGACCAGAAAAGTCAAAGGTTGACTAGAAATGTCAAATGTTTGACGATACCGAAAAATGTTAAGCAGTATGAGATAAATACTGCGGAAAATCATTTTTCGGATAAGATAGTATGAATTAGATTTAAAACCACCATAGAAAAATCAAGCATATTAAATAGGATATCAAGGGCCAAGGAGCTTTAAGGCAAAAAGAAAATTTTGTACAGTCCATTTTTACTCGGATAAATTTTGGACTGCAAATCAGAATACGGTACTGTGTATTAGTAAACACAGTATTGAAAATATCTGTTTTGGCATAAAAGTGGACTGCCTATTAAGGAAAACGACAAACAAACCTTAATGATGCTTACCTCATCTTATCCAAACATTATGACATCATTAAGGAATTAAGCTAATTATGGAAAGAAATATAGAAGGTTCTAGTGCATGAGGTGGCCGGCCAACTAAGGGGTTTTTTGTGCAAAAATTTGCTTCTTCAAGGACTTATGGAGCAAATTTGGGAAGTTCTCCCTCACTTATAAATAGGTGACCCATTTGAACATTTTTGTTCACAAAAATTGAGAAACTTAGCCAAATTTTGTCCAAATTTCCCCTCAAAAATCCGAATGGAATAGGTTTAGGAGCATTTGGATTTCAAGTAGGAATCAAGGAAAAAGTTGAAAAATTTTTGGAACCCATTTTGGCCAAGTGGCCGGTTGTGGGAAAGGAAGAAAGGGAAGAGAAAAGTGAAGAGAGATAAGTGTGGAGAGTGGCCGGAAATTGTTGGGGCAACCCCTAAGTGGCTGGAAAAATTTTGGTGCTCATTGGAGGAGCAAGGCCGGTTGTGAGTGCCCAAGGAGAAAAAGTTGGAGTCAAGCAAACCAACTTCTTGAATTGATTAAGGTAAAATCTCTTGGACCCTAAGCTTTCAATTCAAGTTTCAATTTGGAAATTTAAGTGTATTTCAAGTTGGTTTGTAAGAGATTAAGCTCAAATTTATTTATTTCCAAGCTTAGAAAAGATTAGGTTTTTGTGCTTGATTAGGCTTAACGGTGGTTTGATTTTATAAGCTTTGCATGGTTTGATACTTATGCTTGCTTGATATATATTGTTTGTATGATAGATGTTTGATAAGGTTATATGTCCCCAAAAAAATGTTTAAGCATGTTTTAGAATGGTTTGATAGGTTGCTAGGCTAGAATGGTGTTGGTTTGTGCAACCTAGAAATTATGCAAACCCTAATTGATCCAAAAATCAATAATGGTTTGCATGGCTGTGAATTAAATTGTGTTTAATGAGAGCTTACGTTAGAAAAGCGCTGCATGTTGATCTTAGGCTCCCGCGGTGGCTGGTTGAGTTAAATTATACGATTTGGACGTAAAACCCACTTAGAACAAGAAAACTGCCAATTCGGGTAAAAATTGACCAGTTTTCTGGAAAGCCAGTTTTGAGGCCCTTAGAGGCTGATTTTGGGAAAACTTAAAACATGAAAGTTGTAGAGAAGGGTTTTTCCTAGGGGGCAGCGTGGACAGTTTTTCAAAATAAGGCTCCAACAGCCTCGTTTTTGATAAAAATCCGAGCCTGACCGTGCCCAGACTTCATGCACGGTCAGGTGAGTTCAACAGGGTAAATGAATGGGGTAGCGACCAATCTGGGTCTCGAGTAAAACACGATTGTTTTAGGGTTTCTCAAGATCTAAAAATTTCGTGAAGAAAACTTTTTCAGATTCAACTTAGATTTTTAAATAAAATTGGATTTTTAAAAACTGTGTAGGAAACAGGAAATTCCTGCACAGGATTTTCTGTAACAGTGCAGGAAAAGGACATTCCTGCACATACACTGACAAATTAACAGTAAGAAACTGTTCCAAAGGCAGTTTCTTTCATTTAATAATTTTTACAAGACCCACTCATAAGATTTCAAGTTTTGATAAAATGAACAAGGATTTTTTAGGGGAAATTTTGGAAAAGTTTCTCAATTTTTGTGAACAAAAATGTTCAAATGGGTCACCTATTTATAGGTGAAGGAGAACTTCCCAAATTTGCTCCATAAGTCCTTGAAGAAGCAAATTTTTACACAAAAAACCCCTTAGTTGGCCGACTACCTCATGCACTAGAACCTTCCATATTTCTTTCCATAATTAGCTTAATTCCTTAATGATGTCATAATGTTTGGATAAGATGAGGTAAGCATCATTAAGGTTTGTTTGTCTTTTTCCTTAATAGGCAGTCCACTTTTATGTCAAAACGGATATTTTCAATACTGTATTTACTAATACACAGTACCGTATTCTGATTTGCAGTCCAAAATTTATCTGAGTAAAAATGGACTGTACAAAATTTTCTTTTTGGCTTAAAGCTCCTTGGCCCTTGATATCCTATTTAATATGCTTGATTTTTCTATGGTGGTTTTAAATCTAATTCATACTATCTTATCCGAAAAATGATTTTCTGCAGTATTTATCTCATACTGCTTAACATTTTTCGGTATCGTCAAACATTTGACCTTTCTAGTCAACCTTTGACTTTTCTGGTCAACTTTGACTTTGTTGGTTAACTTTGACCTTCTTGGTCAACTTTGACTTTCTTGGTCAAGCTTTGACCAACATAAAATCATAAACTTTTTCTACCTTTTTACTTAAAAAGGTCACGTACTTGGCTAAGCAATCATTTTTGAGTCTTATAAAATTATAAGAACTCACAAAACTTAATAAAAACCCTTAATCGGGTTCTTTCATAAATACCTTCATGGTACAATTCAAATTTCTATACAAGAAATTGTAATGTCGTAAAATTCTAGTTATTTTTAGATACCTCAGAATTCGATTGACAGCTTCCATGTGTTCTTCAGTTGGATTGTTCATGTATTGACTTACAACGCTTACAGAAAAACCAATGTCCGGTCGAGTGTGTGAGAGATAAACTAGTTTTCCCACAAGTCGTTGATATCTCCCCTTGTCAACTGGTGTGTTGTCCTTGGAAACTCCAATTTCTTCACTGGATCCATTGGAGTATCTGCAGGTTTGCACCCAAGCATCCCGGTTTCTTGTAGTAGATCAAGGATATATTTTCATTGAGAAATGAACATACCTTGTTGTGACCGTGCCACCTCCATTCCTAGAAAGTACATTAAATTCCCCATATCCTTCACTTCGAACTCCTTAGCTAGGAATTTTTTCAAACTCGTTAATTCCTTCGCGAAATCACCTGTCAATATGATGTCGTCTACATACACTATCAAGATTGCCTTCTTCCCTTCAGGTGATTGTTTGATAAACATAGTATGATCTGCTTGGCATTGTATGTAGCCGTACTTGGTCACTATTTCGAAACCTGCCAAACCAAGCTCGAGGGGATTGTTTAAGACCATAGAGTGACTTTCTAAGTCTGCAAACCTTGCTCGCATTGTTCTGATTCTCGAAACCTGGTGGGACCTCTATGTATACTTCCTCCTCCAAGTCTCCATTGAGGAATACATTCTTGATGTCGAGTTGGTGAAGAGGCCAATCCAAATTGACTGCTAAGGAGAGAAGTACTCCAATAGTGTTGAGCTTGGCAACTGAGCAAATGTCTCATGATAGTTAATTCCATAGGATTGAGTGTATCCTTTAGCAACAAGACGAGCCTTGAACCGGTCTATACTCCCATTTGCTTTGTATTTGATAGTGAAGACCCATTTGCAACCGACTGCCCTTTTTCCTGATGGAAGTTCAGATAGTTCCCATGTTCCATTTTTCTCCAATGCTTGAATTTCTTCTAACACGGCTTTCCTCCATTCCGGGACTTTGAGTACTGCTTGTATGTTGTTTGGAACCTGTACTTTATCAAGAAAAGTAACAAATGCCCGAAACGCAGGGGCCAGTCCCTTGTATGACATGAAATTATAAATTGGATGCTTAGTAGTACAGGATCACACTCCTTTTCGTAGTGCAATGGGCCACTGCAAATCATCACTTGATGTGTTATTAATAATATTCTCAGAAATATTCTCACCTGAGTGACTTTCACTTGGCATTGGATTCGGGTCAAAGTCTTGGAGTGCTCCAGCAGTGTTGGTTGCTCTATTTCTTGGTTGATTCTTTCTTCCCTTGATAAAACACGGAGCTCACTTTGCACAAGTTGTAAAGGCCGAGATGACGAAGGCTGAGAACCGGAACCTGGATGATTTAAGGAAATGGGTAGTGGAAATGATGGACTGGGATCCGGACCAGGGTTTTCAGAGGAAATTGTGGGATTTAGATATGGTACTATTTGGGAGGCCGACTCTTTGTGTGGGAAATTGTCATTAGTGATTGTATCCCAAAACTGGAATTCCTGTATACTCTCCTCCTGAATTGCAGGTTTGGGGTAATAGGCATTATGCTCAAAAAAGGTGACATCCATGGAGTTGTATACCTTTCTTGTAATAGGTGAATAGCACTTGTACCCCTTTTGGTTTGGAGAATATTCAATGAAGATACACTTGATTGATTTGGGATCTAATTTGCTGCGCTGATGGGAATGAATATGTACAAAGGATGAACATCCAAAGATTTTTGTGGGAATGGAGGAAATGACTCTAGGATTTGGAAATGACCGAAGAAGAGGACTTTACACGGAGTTTGGAATTGGAGAACTCTTGGGGGCATTCTATTGATATGATATGTGGCTGTGAGGACAGCCTCGTCCCAAAAATGTTTTGGGACATTGGTGGAGAACATTAGTGATCGAGCTACTTCAAGAATGTGTCTGTTTTTTCTTTTGGCAATCCCATTCTGTTGTGGGGTATCGACACATGAACTTTGGTGGATTATTCCCTAACTCAAGAGATAAGTTCCTAATGTGGACTCAAAATATTCTTTGGCATTATCGGTTTTTAGCACTTGGATTTGTGACTGAAATTGAGTGTGAATCATGGTGTTGAAATTTCTAAATATTTGACCGGCCTCAAATTTTTCTTTCATTAGGAAAATCCACGTAAGTCGTGTGTGATCATCGACAAAAGAAATAAACCACCTAGTACCCATTAGATTTTTCACTCTTGATGGGCCCCACACATCACTGTACTAATGCAAATGGTTGTGATGGTTTGTACAAATGACTAGGATAAGAGCTGCGGGAATGTTTGGCAAGTTGACCTATCGCACAATGAAAAAACTTTGGATTTTTATTGATAAACAAAGTAGGAAACAATTTTTCTAGGTACACGAAGTTTGGATGACCTAGACGATAGTGCAATAACATCACCTCAATATCATTATTGGAATTACTAGTAAGACTCGGATTTTTATTTGACTGACTCAACAATGGTGCACAACTTGCTGTTTGGGCTTGTTTTTCAAGAGAAGAATTGTTGTGGAGAAGATAAAGCCCTGAACATGCCTCAGCACTGCCAATCGTCCTCCCCGAGCCCAATACCTGAAATTCACACAGATTAGAGGAGAACTCAGCAACACAATTCAGATCACGGGTGAGCTTGCTAGTTGACAGTAATTGCAATCAAGATTAGGAACAAGAAGCACAAAGTTGAGTGTTAGGTCCTTTGAGAGCACAACTAAACCTGTTCCTACCACCTTTGAGAGTGATCCATCAGCAATACGAACAGTATAATTTTCATAATATGGGCTGTATTTATGAAAAACAGTTGGGTCTCCTATCATGTGGTCTGAGGCTCCCGAGTCAACGATCCATGTGCATGTTTTCCATTTATTAACTTTGAGAGCATCCAGAAATTTACCTTTTTGCGCTACCGAACCTGTTCCAATGATTGAAGGTGTCATATTTTGTTGTGTAGACTGATTGATTAATTTCTGCACCACCTCCAATTGTTCCTGGCTGAAAGGACTGGGTTCATGTGTTGTTGGACTGTCCTCAGTTGAAGCAGTGTTGCCACGGCCTTCTCTGCTACGGGATGGTTTCCAATCAGCTGGTTTGCCATGGATCTTCCAGCAATTTTCCCTTGTATGTCCTGGTCGCCGGCAGTGATCACACCATGGTCACCCTTTCTTCTGATTGGCAGGTTGGGTTCCTCGTGTAGCAAGTGCAGTAGTCTCGAGCGGGGAGGTGAATTCTTTACTGCCCATCATCACCTTTTTCCGACTTTCTTCTCGCCGAACCTCTGAAAATGCAGCCCGGATGCTAGGAAGGGGTTTTGTACCTGATACACGGCCCCTGACTTAATCGAGATTTTTGTTAAGTCCCAAAAGAAATTTGAAAATTCGTTTTTTCTCAACATTCTTCCTGTACTGGATCTCATCCTCTAAACATGACCACTTGATTTCTTCAAACATGTCTAAATGTTGCCAATGACGAGTGAGAACATTAAAGTATTGAGTAACCGAAAGATCACCTTGACGTAGATCGTGAAGAATGGTCTCTATTTCAAACAACTCGGCTGTGTTCCCGTTGTTTGAATAGGTTTCTATGGCTGCATCCCAAATTTCCTGGGCGGTTCCATACAATAGGAAGTTTTCTCCTATGTCGTTGGTCATGGAATTGATCAACCACGACATCACCATATTGTTCTCCATCTTCCAGGTCTTGTACTTGGGGTCTTCCTTCTTTGGTGGAACAGCAACGCTTGTAAGATACTCATCTTTACCTCGTCCACAGACAAACATCATCACTGATTGGGACCATTGGAGATAATTATGCCCATTCAGTTTGTGTCCTATGACTGGGAGAAAAGATCCTTCGGTTCCTCCATTATGGTTTGAACTGGTAGCCTCTATATTAGTGGTGATTCCGGAAGGGTTTGAGGTTTCCCTCTCAGTTGCCATGCCGTACTTGGTCATGGGAGAAATTCCAGATTGTCAGAACTGGGCTCTGATACTATAAAGAAAGATAGAAAAGAAAGTCTTTCTTCTTATTTCTTCAAGAGAAAACTGGAGAATAAATTCACAACCAGGCCAGCTAGAAAGCTGCCTCAATTCTCGGTAATTACAAACTGTTTACCGAGAATAATTGGAAACTAAAACTAGAGTGAAATCAGGTAACATCTTACCGGATTCTCTTTATTATAAAATAATCTAAATAGGGAAACTAATAAACAACAAATCGCTTGATCCTAGGACTGACTTTATTCGATATTTCTACAATAGTAAAGGAGAACGGTCCACGATCACCTGGACGGAAAACTAGTAGAAAATCATGGAGATATAATATGTCTGTTCCATATTTGTGTTTTGTTACATATCCATAACCGTTTTAGCATTCTTTTTAAGTATAATCACTCCATTTTTCTTATTGTTTTGATTTCAGATCCCCAAAACGTTTACTAATGGGAAAAATGCGGACATTGGATTATCTCGTGGAAAAGAAGTATGTCAACTTCATTTGCCCACGCCTGCATCTGAAGAAGCGTCTTTCCTGAGATTCCCTTCCTATGAAAAGCTGGTAACCCCAGTGAATGGTGCCTATTTCTTAATCCTTACGGCACTGGTCTTCGGAGGGACGTGGACTTGCATCAAATTTAGCAGGAGGAGACGGCAAGGTGGGATCCCGTATCAGGAGCTCGAAATGGCATTGCCTGAATCTGTTTCAGCTGCGGATTTGGAAACGGCAGAAGGTTGGGATCAGGGTTGGGATGACGATTGGGATGACGACAATGCGGTGAAGTCACCCGGGGCACGCCATGTGGGAAGCATTTCCGCAAATGGCCTTACTTCCAGAACTCCGAACAAAGATGGGTGGGAAGACAGCTGGGATGATTAGTTTTATGGAAAACTGGCCTTTTATCTAATGGTGATAGAATCTGAGCTCGGAGGATGAGAAGATAAAGGGTAGGAATAGGAACACAAACAAAAAGAAAGGAAAGGAAAAGAAGTGTTAAAAAAGACCATTTGAATGGAGGATATCAAATGTAAATCCTTCTGACACTCGCCTAGTTGGAAACTACGACTTGTCGTGTAAGAGTGACAGCCCCGGAGAAAAAAGGTCTGTACATGGGGTTTATTTTTGACAAAGCACTAGGGCAGTAGTATACTTTTTCCAGCATAATTTTGTAAAATATTTTGATTCTTGATTTATATATATATTGCTCAGACTAAATTTTTTTCTGTTGTTCAAATGGTGATGGGTTGGTGATCCTTTCGAGGGAAGAAGCACTCTTTCCAGTTTTATGCAATCTTCTTCCACCGTAATACGAGGGCAGACCTCAGTAAAGAAAGGTATCTAATCTAGGTTAGGAAATCTTAAAGAATAAAGAAATCTCTATCTTATTGTGTTGAATATGGATTTTCCGAAAAATTCCCTCGATAGTATTTGTTGGGACGGATTTCCGCGTGGGTCTCAATCGACGTATACAAAGCTTAATATTCGATATTGCATCCTTTGATATCACAAGTTCAACTCCGCTTCTTCACATTCGGAAAGGCTTTGGGTTTTTGGAGAGAAGATACTCCGACCCTCAAGTCAGAATTTGAGGGGAAATTTCCATGAATGTAAAATGATAAGATTATAATTAGATAAATCAAGAAAAGTGCAAATATCCTGCCAATTAACTTCTATTTAGGCAGATTATACGTGGGAGATAAGCTTTCCTTCTGATCTCGATCATTCAATTCTCTTGAACCAATTCTGATCCTTGGATTTGATTCTGCCAGTTATCATCTTTTCTAGTCACTCCGAAGAATCCAAGTCTTCGCTCTGAGTTTCTACAGATTGTTTAGGGTGTTTGTTACTCAGATTGTTTAGAGTGTTGTTCTCGAATCTATCTCGGCATTTTATTTCTTCCAAGTCAGATTTCCTATTTGTTAGAACGTTGTCCTTTTCCATTCATCATTTTACTTCAGATCAATCCAGTTAATTAAAAACACGTCGTTTTATGATCAAATAATATGTTATCGTTTATGGATTGAAATATTTTGCTCCAACAGAATTCAACTCGGATTATTACAAAAGCCAGGCCGGGTTTGTTTTTGCTTTGTGATATCTCTATCCCTCGAAGTGTCGAGTATATTAGGCTCAATACCATTTTTCAAGTCTAATTACTCTCATTCGTGTAAATTTTATTTATTTATTTATTATTTATTTTCAGTATGAACAATAATAGTGGAGGGAATTATTATTGAAAATAAGAACAAAACACAAATACAAAGATAGATTTGCAGACATTCGAGAGGTCTGCTAGCTTTCCCAAGGGTTTCCCCTAATTCCCACTAATCAGTCCATGTCCATGCCCTTACTCTCCACCCTTATCCCCATTATTATACTAAACTGACTACTAACAAGCCTCACTAATTGGTTATGCTACTAACAAACTAACTAAAATCCACCAATCTCCCCTGCTTAGAAGGATCTCCAATACTTTGCCCAAACTATTCTCACTCAATTCTTGCCTGATCTCTACAATACTATCTCTATCCCTTGAAACCTCTCTCTTAACACTCTCTGTAACTAACAAACAAACTTATCAAACTCACTAACCACTAACCACTTGAGTAATCAACTCACCATTTATTACAAAATCCCACCATTTAACTAATTTCCCAATCACCTAACTTGCCACCTCAGCACTTGCCACATCACCAACCAGTTACTTATCCTATACCTTACTATATCTACCAAATTTACTTATATATTCCAAGTAAAGTATTGATTGCTTGTTTAATGAAATAAATACTAATTTTACTTATATATTCCTACTAAGTCTGCATGTATTAGTTTTTTTATTTATTTTTATTTTATTTTGTAAATGAATATTTTAGCTATTATATTAGCAAAACTAATATTACCAGTAAATACTAAAAAGAGAATGAGATTATTTCCATGTAAATCATCAAATAAACAAGTAAATATTAGAAAGGGGGTCAATATTCCTTATTTTTGTTACTTTACTTTCAAATCTCTACCATCTGATAAACACATTAAAAAAGTGCTGAACTCAGTTTTTTTTCCCCCCTTACATTCTTTTAGCTGCATTATTGACATCCAATCCATTGTTTCTTTAACGAAACGAGAATTTGCAGCCGTGGACCATTCTAACTTGCAAGGGACAAGAAGAAAAAGAAAAACATGAAATAAAATTAAAAAAGGTTTTCAACAAAAGCAATTATTGTGTTAAAACAAAACGACATCAGCAGTACCAAAGCAAGGGACTAAGATTTGCTTAGATCATACGTTCAAATTTAAATAATAATATTTAGAAAGAAAAATATTATAAAAAAAAAAGTTTGAAAAATAGATTTAAAACAAAGTGCAAAATATAAGTTAAAGAAAATATTGTGGAGGCAAACTTGGGAGATACGATTAAACTCGCTACACTCATTTGCAAAATGAAATGCTTGTAGTTGTACGTACGACTTCTTGGACACAAATTTGGGTTGAAAATTTGGAAGGAAAACTATGGCTGTCATTTAGTCCAAATGTCCAAACAAAAACCACCCCACCAAGAGTTGTGTCTCTGATCCCCACCACTAGGGCTAATGGATAATGGGCAGAGACACATTTTTGCCTTTTTTTAATCACGTCGCTCATGCCTACTCCAACATTCCCTGGTTTCTACGACATTCTCGTTTCCATTGCAGATGGGCCAATCACTTACCTCATATAATTAAATATCTATTGAGAGAGATAATTAAACAGTAGTTTTTTTTATTAAAAAAATTTTTACTCAAGTAAACCACAGCTTTAAAAAACAAAATAAAGGTCAATAGCTGATTTTTAAAATATTTATAGTAAATAATAGATTTATTAAATAAATGATTCATTTACGTCATATTTATTTACTTATATTTATGTTAAATTTATCACGTCGTAAATTAATCATTTACTTGAAATTTTTTTCATGTATCTCATAAATCTGTTATCTATTACAAATATTTTAAAAACATGTTATTTACTTTTTTTTTTTTTTGTAAAATTGTTATTTACTATAATTTTTCATATCTATTAAACAATGGATAAATAGCTCATTTGGTCCTTGTATTATATAAAAAGTTACATTTTGACCCTATTAAAATGGGGTTTCTTTTGTTTATTTTTGAATGAATAAGTTATTGACATGTGGATGTTATGTGCATATTTTTGTTAAATTTTAAGCGGAAATTAACGAAAAGGATCAAATTGCGGCCTTTTTAAGAGTTTAGGGAGCTATTAATTAAAACAAATAACAAAACAAAAAAGATTAGGGAATAAAACGTAACTTCGTAATCCCCACACGCCACTACCTCATGGACGCAAGATCGTTATCAAACCCTCAAGGATTTGAACCGCATGACGTTAGATGCAACCAACAACTACCAACCCTCGTCCCACCTTCAATTTGCCCCAATAGAAGCTCCACAAAACCCATACTCGCTACCCAGCCCAATGAAACAATATTTGTAGATGATAAGTGCAATATAAAAATGCAGAACTCTCCTATCGGCACCTCCGGATAAGAGAGTTTTCCCTATCTCTCTTTAGCTTTCTCTTTCTCTTTCTTTATAGCGGGTTGTATCACGCTCTTCTCCAAATTGTGTGGGTTCCTTGCATAAATTATACCGCTAGATATAAGACTATTCCTATATATATATATATATATATATATCTTATTTTGAACAATTTTTGTTGGTAGTAAACCACTAGTGTAATTACGTGTAACTTAATGTTATTTTAATTTTGATACATTAAGGTGTATAAAGAATGAATATAGGAATATACTTTTGTTATCACAAGTTGCACACAACAAGAACTGCATTAAATAAGTCCTACTCTTTTCATTTTCATTTTCATTCGAGATCAAGAGAATTTAAACACTATATCTTATAATAAAATTTTATATGTAATTTTCGTTAGTATATATCTACAGTCACGGATTAAAATATTTTTGTACTCATGTTAACATGAATTACATTTAATTTTTTAAACAAAGCTCGTTTAAATATCTTCTCTTCTAATAAAATTTTCTCGTCAATATTATAAAAAATATATATGTCTTACCTTTTCATTTTTTAAAAAAATATACAAGTGCGGGACCCCAAATTAGTTTTTTTTTTTTCTTTCTTTTTTCTTTTTTTAACGAAGCTCTAACATTCAATGCAAAAACTGCAACACACATGCACCCCAAGCATCATTGCTGCTCATGGCACATACTACTTATTTAGTATAATGTCATATTGCGTGGCTGTAAATCAACTATGATTATCCTAAAAAAAAAAAACTATAATTTTGGTGGATAGTTTATCATTGCCTATCCTACAGCTACAAGACATGAGCGACCAAAAGCATGAAAAGGTTCCCATTGTAAGACATGGAATGATTGCCATGCACTATATAGCATTTTTTTAAAAAAATATAATATACATTGAGAAAACTTCTTTTGTTAGTGCTTTTGAGGACCCATGTGAGGTCCGCTGATGATGTCCATTCTCGTTTGATTGGGTTCCCTTTGGGTCCAACACCTTTTCATTTACACTTGCCTAATAAATAAATAAATAAATAATAATTAAAATTAAAATTAAAAACTAAAAAAATCAAAAACAAAAACAAAAAACACCCGTTTGATTAAAGAAAAACTTCAACTCTATGAGTTAATAATCATCTATTCTTGTAGAAACAGCTTTTAGATCATGATGTTTGATACAATACTACTGAATTTACTTTGAAGGAAAGCGTTTGAATGTATTGATTAATTTTAAGTGGAATAATGGCAATATACTTGGGTTATTCTTAAAGGAACGTTTTTACTATTATTATTCCCCATTATCACATCTAATAGCATGCATGCTATTTAAAATAAAAACCGTGTTAAATTGATGTACTCTCACAATTTTTCATATGACAATATTAGCTTAGTGATTAATATCACATATGCCACTTTTCTTCACCACAAAAATAGTACATTTTTAAATGACTCTTATTAATCCCATTTAGGGGATTCAAATAATATATCATATGGTGAAATCAAATGTAAGATTACTGTGAAGTTATATATGTAATGTAATGTTAATTACATTTATGATGTTTATAGTTTATTTGAATGAGAGCCTAATACATTTCCTATTTATTATAAAAGAAAAATTATCATTTATCATTATTCAAGGTCATAAGACTTGTAACAATATCACTGTGTAAGATCGATGTTAATAGGAGGATGAGCACCCTATCAACTTATATGTTGGTACGTTAACTTGATCGGTCAGTATTTAGTAGCCCAAATGGAGGCATTTTAAAAGTTAACCATATTCTTTTTGCCAGAGCTACAAGGAATTGTTAAAAAAGAAAGAGAGACTTGGAAACTATTAACTTTAGTAAGTGTAAATAAAAGCAAAAGAGTGTCTTTTCTTTCCACAGCATGATGTGTGTGTGTGTGTGTGTTTTATTTTAAAGTACCGTAAATCCACTAAAAAATTCAAATAGTAGCTAATATTTTAATCAGACTCAAAAACAAGGTCATTGGTTATTTTTCACTTTTTTTCACATCTTCTCTTTTGCACTTTTGCTCTTTCATTGTGTTTCTCCTTTGGGGGGTGGGGTAGAGGCAGAAGGTTGGTGTGTGTTCATGGAAACCACCTTTTTTTTTAAATATATATATATATATATATATATCTTTTTTTTCCTAAAGAACCACTTTTTTTAATTTGTATTATTATTTAAACATTTTCCTGCTCTCTATTTCAACCCTTTTGGATAACCAATCATAATCTGACATCAGATATTATTTTGTCACTTATATGAATGTGGCCACACCTGATATTTAAAATAATAAATAAATAAGCAAACGATTTCTCCATTCAAATAGCTATCATTCTCCACATGTATATTCCTGATTTTTGGGTTTAATTCTCTCTGTCTCTCTCTCTCTCTCTTTCTGTCTCTCTGTTTTGTTTTTTTTTGGTGGGTTGGGGGGGGGTTTTCAATTGGTATAATTTTTTTGTACTTCTAGTGGCTATTATACATCATTCTCAACGTGCATGACAATGTGGAATTGGAAGGCAAATCTTGAACCATAAATTTCCTTCCATTTTCTGGTTCAAAAAACTGGAATTGTCTGGCAACACAGTGTTAAAACTATTGAAAATTTTTTGATAGACAATATGATAAACGCCCTACCAAACTATTGCCATCAAATTTCTTGCCGGGCTTGTTAGGGCTTGTTGGTTTTGTATACTTTTTTATTTTACTCTAAATCGGATCAAATTTAACGTTTAAAAATACAAGTTACTAGGAGAGAGAGAAGATTAGAAAAGCTCTCTTAATGCTATTTGTATGCCAAGGCAAAACATCCTCAAAGTATCCAAACTGTTCCATATGAAACCGGTGAAAAGGAATCCGGGGCAATAAAAGTTAAAACTGTCGTAAAAAATTATAAAAGATAAAAGAGGGAAAAAAATTACAAATCAACAACAAACAGAAGGTCAAGAAGACATGGACCTTCAACAATCTCTATATCATTTTCTTTTGCTCAAAAACAACAAACCGGATTACTCTTCACCGGAGTATGCATTTTCGATGAGATGATCTTTTTTTTCTGAAATCTCTACAGTTAAAAAAAGAAAAAAACTTCATTCCAGTAGTTCCTCCTGGCCTTCTGAAGGGCATTGGATCAGCTCTAAGATATTGACGACTTCAGTCATGTCCGGCCTGTTCGAGGGCACTTGAGATGCGCATATTAGACCCAATTTGATCACAGGAATCGCCTCTTCTGCTGGGAATATGCCCTGAAGTCGCTCGTCCACACATTCTTCTACTCGGCCTTCTTCTAGTGCACCTCTCACCATGTCGCAAAGCACTACTACATCATCTTCCATGTACTCCACAGGCCTCTTTCCGGTGACCACCTCCAAAAGCAAGACCCCAAACCCGTACACGTCACACTTCTCGGTTATCTTGACCGTTTGGCATGCAAACTCGGGGGCCATGTAGCCGAGTGCACTTTGGATTTTGCTGCTTAAAATGCAACGGTCTAGCATTGGCAACAGCCTTGCCAGGCCAAAGTCTCCCAACTTCGGTTCACAAGAGCCGTTTATCAGAACATTGGTTGATTTTAGGTTGTAGTGAATTATGTTCGTCTGATGCAAATGGGCCAAACCTTTTGCCATTCCGAGAATTATGCCGAACCTCTGTCTCCAAGTGAGGGAGACCCTATCGGGTCCATCGTGCAGATGTCTATACAAACTCCCACTTGGTACGTACTCATAAATGAGCAGCTGCAAGGATGGAGTCCAGTAATACCCTTCTAGTGTTACAAGATTATGGTGCCTGATTTTTCCGAGTTTCTTCACTTCCCTCTCGAACTCTTCCTGGGACTTGATCAAACTTGAGACCGTAAGCTTCTTAATTGCAACTGAACGGCCATCTCGGAGAACTGTTCGGTAAACAACTCCAAAGCCACCGCGACCTAGTTCACAGTCCTTGTGAAGCAGAGCTTGGGTCCCAGCAACAAAGTCAGCATCACCGGAAAACATTACTAACTTGCCATAATTAGGATCGGTGGTGGGGGAACCACTAGGATCTTCCCCACCGGAGAACGTAAGAGGAGCAGCAGCACGTGCCATGGAAGACCTTGCGTGGATATTGAGAACAGTGATGGCTATAACACCGATAACAATGAATGCAGCTGCGCCGATGGCAATCAGTGCCGAGATGCTTAGTATGATCTTCTTGTGACCATAATTTGGAGAGGAAGTACCACCACCAGAGTTGGAGGAATTCGGGTTAAGGACAATTGGCTTGGGATGGACATTCGGGCATGAGCGGTTGACGATAGAGCCACAAAGGGATGGATTGCCCGAGACAGATGAGGGAGAAATGGTGTTGAAGAAACCGCCTACAGGTAGTTCGCCTTCAATGTGGTTGTGGGAAACATTGAAGGATAGAAGGTGGGAAAGATTTGTCAGCTCTTTTGGTAAGCTTCCAGAGAGCTGATTAAAAGAAAAGTCGACATTTTGGAGATTTGTAAGGTTTGCAATGGCTGCAGGAATTGGGCCGCTAAGGTTGTTGTTCAGCAGGATCCTGCACATTTGAAACGAATAAGAAAAGCTCACGACAGCGTAAATGATTTCTAGAGACAGGGAAAACCAGCAACAATACACACACGCATAGTAGGCTTCGACAGGGCAAGAGTACTTACAAAGATGTTAGCTCTGTGCACTTCTCAATCTGGGGCGGAATTTTCCCAGTTAAAAGGTTCTTCTGCAGCCTCAAATCCCTGAGCGAATTTGCACCTCCAATTTCAGAAGGAATGGTTCCATTTAGCCGATTGTCACTCAAGTCGACAATGTATGCAGTTTTCAATTCACCTATGCTTTTCGGGATAGAACCGAAGAGATCATTCTTGGACATATTCAAGAACTGCAAGCTACTAAGAGCCCCAATGTCCGATGGTAGTTTGCCAGAGAATGAATTCGAAGACAAGTTCAGGACCTGAAGACCTCCAGAAGCGGCTCTTATCGATGGAATTCTTCTCGGATGGCTGTCCGAAAGTGAAACACTTCGCACACCCCGCTTAAAAATCCACGAAGGAAGACTTCCTCTGAAAAGATTGTAGCTGACGTCAAGAGCCAGTAAGTTAGTACAGTACGACATTGATTCCGGCAAGGTTCCAGTAAACTCATTCATGGACAAGTTCAACTTCTCCAACAGCTGCAGATTCCCAAGCGAAACCGGAATCCAACCCGAAAAGTTATTTGCAGAAAGATCTAAGAACCGAAGATTTCTCAACTCCCCAATCCATTCAGGAACTTCACCTATGAAAGAATTCCCTCCCAAACTCAGAGACGAGCAGGTACTAAGCCTCTGCATCGACTCGGGAAGCCTGCCGGAGAAGAAATTCTCACCAAAATCAACCAACTCCAATGCCAAACAACCACCAATATCCCCAGGAATGTTCCCAGAGAACCAGTTTCTCCTTAATCTAATAGTTCTCAAAGCATACAAACTCTGAATACCTTCAGGAACTTCTCCTTCCAAAAAGTTATCCGACAGGTCAAGAAATTCTAAACCTCTCAAATTCCAAACCCCAGATGGCAATTTCCCAGATAACTTATTGGAAGAAAGATTCACTTTTGTCAAAGAAACACAAAGACTCAGAGACTCAGGAATCGGGCCAGAGAGATTGTTCCCAGAAAAGGAAACTTCCCTCAAAGATCCACATTGTTGGAAAAACTCATCTGGGATTTTCCCAGAAAGACTGTTCTCACTCAAATCTATGACTTGTAAACTACCAAGGTGAGGAAGATCAGGGTTTATAGTACCTGAAAAGTTGTTCCTGGAAAGAGAGAGTCTCTGAAGAAACTGGAGCCTTAAAAGACCTTTGTCTATATGCCCAGAAAGAGAGAAACCGTCAAGAACAAGCTCTGAGACTCGGTTTGATTCAGAGTCACATTTGACACCAACCCATTTACAAGCTTTTTCATCGTCTTCGTTCCAAGAAATGAGTTTGTCTTCTGGGTCTTCGAGACCGGCCTTGAACACGATCAACCCCAAAACGTCGTCGTTGAAGACGGTGTCCAAGGAATGTATGAGAGTTGGAGCCAAGACAAGGAAAAGAAATATCTTAAACATCATTTTCTTCTTTCCTTTTTTTTTTTTTTTTTTTTGCTTTTCTAAGTTTTAAGAAGCGGAAATTGAGGAAGAGGCTAAATAGTAGAGATTTTCTTTCAAAGTGTGAACAGAAATGGAAAGGTAAAGTAGTTCCAAGCAAAACCCATTGTTTTGAATTTAAGAAAGATTAACAAATAAACACCGAATATTGAGAATAATAATCAGAAAAGTTGAAAATCAACCAAACCCAGATAAGAACATGAGCTTGCTAACAACATAAGAAGAAAAGAAGCCGCGAAAAAAGAACCCTTTTTTGAGTTTTTTTGATAAAAGAAGGAATATAAGCTCAAGAGACGAGCTTGGAAGAGCTAAGATCCGAGAGGTTTGGTTTAGACTTCAGAGCTAAGAGAGAAGATCGAGAGGCTATTAGAGAGAGCAAGGGAATTCGAAAAAACACAGGAGAAGAAGGAGGAGGAGGAGGAGGAGCCATTAAAGAAAGGAATGGAGGTCAGAGAGTGTCAGAAGTTAAGAGAGAGAGAGAGAGAGAGAGAGAGAGAGAGAGTAATAAATACGGGTTTTAGTGGGGTTTTTTTTGGGAGTGTGAGGAGAGACAGGGGGAAAGTAAAGGAAGCATTTAAAAGGTTCTAACGGCGAAAGCAGTGCAGAGAGAGGAGAGAGGGAGGGAAGAGAGAGAGAGAGAGAGTTGCAGAGCGTGGCAGAGTTGTTTCTTTTTCTTTTTTTTTTTTTTTTTTTTTTTTTTTTTTTTCCAAATGCAATTGGTGAGTAGGTGGCATTGGTTGGGAATTTGGTCAAAGCAAAATCCTACATGTCATATGACGTGTCAAATTCATGCAACTTTCTCTCTCCTAAGTGGCTTGGCACCCTTCACCAACCGGCAACCACCCAATGTCCTCCAAGTTTAATTTATGTTACATCCAATGTGGTAATTTGTGTGAACCATGAAAATTTAGTTAGTGTTTTCTTAATCTGTGAACCCGCTCAATCAGTTAACAAAAGATAAATTAGATTGGTTTAGAAATTAACAGATTAGTGATAGATTAAAATATTTCTAATTTAAATATTATGGATAGAATTGTGAATTGAGAATTTCTCGATCTATAAAATCTTTAATTCGAACAGTGTATTTAGATACAAAAATATTATATCAAGTAATAATTTATGAGTTATAAATACTTTATTTTAAGTATGTAATTGATGTTTGTTTATTGTAATAATTTGTAATGTCAAACTTGGGTTCATTATTGAAAACTTGAATTTGATCTTATTGTGTAGACTGTATGTTGTTACTTTAATATATTTATTTTAATTTATAGAGAGTATGTATCGAATCTACTAAATCCAATATTTATTATCATGTGTTTAAAAATTAACATATAAGTTATATTTATTGAAAAAAAAATGATGATTCATAATCGTATAAATTTAAATCACTTCCACAGTTCCATTGTTCTTGTGGGTTTTGTTGATTGTCATCAACAAAAGCCAACTTCATCTCCTACGTCGATAAATCAACCATATATACTAAAGTTCTGTAGTACTATCTCATACAGTATATATTATATATACTTTTTTCTACAAAAAAAAAAAAAAAAGATTATATACACCTTTTTCGAATGGATTTATCTCATTTTATTTTACCTTATCTGAATCTTAACTATGTAAATGTTATAATCTAATTTGAGTATATTTATTACTGCACAATGAGTATACTTATAGTTTAAAATTATGAAAAAAAAAATTAATGATCTCATATTTCCGTATAATGTCATTATAATTTATAAATAAGAGAAGTAGTCAAAAAATCACTCTCTTAACCAGTACCCGTGACGGTGTCATAGAAATGGACGATGTTGTCGAAAGATCTATTAAAACCACATGTGAAATAATAAAGATTATTTTACTGTCCTAGATCTTCAAATGCATAGAAATTATCAAGTATAGTCTACACTAAAAGCAAATTTTAATATATGATGTATGACTCGAAGTTTAAATCTATCAAATATATGAAGATTTCATACAATTCCAATAATCTAAAGATTGATGTATAAAAGATCCAATAAGGACAAACACACTTACTGAAAATCCATCATCGTTTTATTACCTTTCAAGTTTGTTTATGATAATTATCATCCACAGTTAAATCTCAATATTTTTCCTTATGCAGTACGAATCTAATTAACACTCTTTTTCTTAGTTGTTGCTTTTTAGAACAACTTTCACTCGTTTCTAAGAAAGCATGGTGTATTTACTAAATAAAAAAAGGCATGGTATATTTTTGAATACTTCATTTCCCCCCTTTTTTTTTATGAAGTAAAATATAATAATGGAAACAAATCATAACTTGATTACTTTCTTCTTCCGACCTTAATGTCCTCTTTTCTATTATCAAAATTTAGGGTTTTTTTTTTTTTGGTTCATCTTACTTTATTTCCAACAACTTAAAATAGAATAAAATTTCTTTCTTGAGTTTTAAATTGCAACACTAGTACTCCCTTAAAAAAAAACACGATTTTATAATGGCTTAATTGTATGTGTTCATCAGAAACCCATATGATTTAAATCGTTAAAAAAAAAAAACACCTCCTAAAAAACTAGTCATGTGATAAAAATCATTAAAATTTTGATGTTTTAATAAATGAAAATACAAAAATTATAACTAACTATAAACTAAATAGGACATTTTGTTCAATTTTAAGTCGTAGGGGAGGGAAAAAAACCCAACCTTTGAGAATCAAATTTGAAACAAACCTCACAATTTTTGTCAAAATTTATCCATTTCCCAAGACATTGTAGCTTCAATAACTTAAAAGTAGCACAATGAAGTATGTGTAAACTTACATTATTTGTATATAATCGTGATTGCACACATAATCGTAAATCTACATATAACTTTAGAATATATAGAGTTTAAATTTCCTTCTAATTTAAACATATTTATATATCACATAATCAGTACCTCATGCACACATATGTCTTTGTTTAAATTTTCCTTCTATGAAAATTAGTTTTGATTTTATTATTGTTTTTTCTTTTTTGGGTTCAATTTCCAGTTGGTATGCTGTCATGCATATTTTCATGATCTAACATAGAAAAAAAGAAACACAATAATTCATCAAAAAATAAATAAAAAATAAAAAATAAAAAATAAAAAATAAAAACACAATAATGTTGCTTTTGCAGGTACTTTACATTTGCAAATGGTGCTCCAAACTTGTAAAGTTCAATGAATAAAATAATAAATCTTGTCAACTCTATGTAAGAAATTTAAGTAGAATTTTTTTTTTTTGATTTATTTTCTTGTAAAACAATCAATTTTCTCACTCATAATTAGACGTATGTTTTCCAAATCTTCAAGTAATCCATTACGAAATCGCATGCATTGGTCAAACGATAACTTTGGCTCCATTTCACGTTTCCAACGCCCAAAAACAAACAACATCCGCACCACCCATCTACTCAATTCTGCCGGTTCCTTTATCAATTACCAAGTTTTACTTTCTTTTTACCAAAAGTTTTTTACTCTCTGTTAAAAAGGGATTTTTACCGGTAGAACTTGTCTCTATCTCTTTCTTTAAAGTATTTTTAATACCATGTTAAATTATTGTCAATGAAAAATTTTGACATTTAAACGGAAAAAAAAACTCTCTAATAAAGTGTTATCTTCGATGTTAAATTTATCATATTCTAAATTTTATGTCAAATTTACCATAAAATATATTGTAATCAATGTCAAATTTATATTTGATTCTTATTGGTTGTTTATTTTTTCATATCATTATTATAATATTTTCATTTTTAATTTATTTAAATATTAAAAATTCACTTTTACAAGTTTTAAAGCATAATAATGAAAAAAAAAAAGAAATAGAATTATTCATTAGAGTATAAAATAAAACAATGATATTTTTTACAATCTTTTGTAACAAATAAAATATTAGCATAAACACATCTATTGGAAATGGTCTTATATATAAAGATTATTGAATTAATATATCAGGATTACACACCATATTCAATAGATTTAAAAAATAAAAATAAAATAAAACCATTTATAAGGAGAAAAAAATTATTACTTATTTTGCTTTTTCTTTTTTTTTTTTTGAACTTTCAAGCCTCAAGTTTTACTTTAAAAAAAAAAAAAAAAACACCCTTTAAAGTCTCTAGTTTTGTTCTACATCTCTTTATGTCTCTCTAATCGATGTGCTTTGTAGGTGAGTAAAACATGCATGGGCTCTTAAATGTGCTTCTCGGGAGATGTCAAAGTTTTGCACATCAGTGGCGTAAATGGCGCTTCTTTCTCATTTTCTAAACTAAGCTATATATTATAAATTAAAAAAATAAAAAAAAATGTTGTCAAAATTCCTCGGTCCCATCTTAAGCTTACACAGATTCATGTGAAACAAAACCCAAAAAAAAAAAAAAAAAGTGTTTCTTTTCCTTCTTTTTTTTTTTTTTTTTAAATTCAAATTATTATTATTATTATTATTTTTTTGATAAAAGTGCAACGGTTTATGTTAAAATAATGCATCGCAGCGTCTAATTCGGATTTTCGAAGCTTCAGTCCTGAGTCGTTTAGATGATTTGTTGTTTTATTTTATTTGTTGTTTGTTCGGGAAAGATTCGGTCTTGATGGTTGATTTTGGTGCTTCGCTTGTACGGTACGCAGTAGTGAAATTAGTCCAAATAAAATGTTTGTCACATGTAGAAAAAACGAAGGCAATTGTAGTGGACCTCCAAGGCTTTGAAATGGTGATGGCAATTGGGCTTCTCTGGTATGGGCCTGGAAAAGGAAATGGATGGGAGATAAGATCAATGAGCTCTTTATTGGAATGTCATGGTTGGGATAATCAGAGGACAGGCCACAAAATTTGGGTGTGGATTGATTTTGGGAAAAATGAGATGCTATGATTAGAAAATGGTGCTGTGGATTGATTATTGTCAGTGTACATAAAACTCTTGCAGTCAATGCCATAAGTTACCAGGTGTAAATATTTTTATACATTATGCAGACAAAATTGCAAATTCTCTCTCTTTCGGCTCTCTTATCTTCCTCTGAACCGTTGGCACCTTTGCAACTCAGATTTTCTCCCTCTTCCTCTAAATGTTTCGTCCATACTTGCTGCCGTTGTATGCCTTTGGAGAAGAAACCGCCATTCCGGTATGATTAGAAGGCGACGATCTGCAAAACCCGTCATCAACGTGCTGAGTCTCCGCCTCTATCTTCTCCACGCATTGTGCAACGTCCGTGACATTTCACGCACCATCATTCTGATGCTCCTCCGTTGACGATGCTATCATGAGGAATCTCCGCAGCCATGATCGGTGAAGGCAACTTCAGATCAACCTGACAGCTTCTCCGCTTGTGACCGTGGCTGCGCAGAGGAGTTCTGATCTCGGATCTCCTTTGCACGAGGAGGGGATCGGCTCCTCTGGGGGCGCAACCGTGGATGACAATATCTGAGATCGGCGACGAACGGTGGCACGGGGTGTTCCGGAGGTCTAGAGCGACGGTTGGTGTCTTTACAGGCGGTTGTGCATGGTGGCAACGCTGGAGGAGCATGGGAAAAATGGATTTAAAAAAAAAAAAAAAATTTGTGTCGCTTGCTAGTTTTTGTGATTTAAAATGAATTTTTGTATTTTTTTTTTAGTACTCAAGTGAGAAATTCTAACAAATTTGATAGTTATCAATCGGAAACCATCCAGTTTCCTTCCTGATAACCAATAGGTTACCACTTGGTAACCAGCTGGTATCCTCCTGGTGAAGGTTGTTACTCATCAACACTCAGCCGATGCATCTCCTCCATCCCTTGCCCGAGGCCACATCAGGGCGGATCTCGATCTCAATGGATCTCTTCCACGCTGCCTCGACTAGAGATCTCCCACCCGAGGCCACGATGGGGTAGATCTCCTCGCGCATGTAGGAGATCCTGGCATCTCTCCTTTGGGTTGCTGCAATGGATTGGATGAGATCTTAACGTATCATTCTCTTTCGTTTGATGCTGACATCGTGATTACCACGACCTCTAGCTGTTCCTTGAACTTTTGTGATTTTTTTTTTATGAATTTTTGTGATATTTTTTTTTGTAATCCGATGATGAAATCTGGAAATTTTGACTGATTTGTCGATTACCAGCCAGTAACTAACTGATATCCTGTCGACGGTGGTGGTTACCTACTGGTAACCAACTGGTATCCAGCCATCCAAAAATGGTAATCTAATAGATTATCACTGATAATCTACAAGAATAGCCTCCAATGACTGGAGTCAACACAGACCACTGATGACCACCAGTCACCAGAAAGAGAAAGCATTTTGGTAGAATACATTTGATAATCTACCAAATTACTTTTGGTAATCAACATGGGTTTCCAATCACCGCCGCTAGTCTTTGACCCTGGAGAATATTCTTGTAGAATACTTTGGTAATCTACCATATTACTTATTTTCAATAATAAAATTGTAGGCCATCTCCGGCTCCTAAAGATTTGTGATAGATTCTTTTTAATATCTATTAAAGTATTATTATATTATGTAAATCCAATATTTACATTTTACGTAAGTAATTTATTTATAATGTTATAAAAATCCTTTTTAAAAAACTGTGTTATATCTTATAAATCCATAAATTTAAAGCTAAATAATCTTTAGGGGATTTGCAAGAACACCCTGAATTTGGCACCTCTTTATAATTTTGTCATCGATAAGAGTAAAGTTGATAATTTTGTCCATTTCATAATATTTAATTAAATAATTAAATAAAAACAATAGTAAATGGATAAAAATACATATATCTCTTTATTTTATTTTATTTTTTTATTTATTAGAATATTTTTGTTACCTATCTCCGACTCTGTTCACTAGCTGGTCGCTGATATGCTCCGGTCACTGATCGGTCTCCGATCGCCAATTTCCAGTTGTCAGAAATTCTTTTTCTTTCATATTTCAACAAAATATGATTGGATGTATCCTGCTATGCTCGTTGGTTGTTAGGAATTTTTTTTTTCATATTTCAATAAAAAGATGACCGGATGTATTCGACTCCGGTCGTTAGCGTCAATGTTTGTCACCGAAGAGATTATATTAGAATCTAAAATTGATTTTGACAAACTATATATTTTTTGGATTTCAACAAAGATGGTTGGACATATCCGACTCTGATAATCAGAGAGATTCTAGTAGAATCTAAAATGGATTCTACCAGAATTCGAGAAGGCAAAATGGATTCTGATGGAATGCAAAACAAGCAAAAAGGATTTCGATAAAATGCAAAACGGTCGGATTTTGATAGAATGTAAAACGGATCTATCATACTGCACAATGGATTCTACCAGAATCCGACAAGGCAAAATACATTTTAATAGAATGCAAAATGAATTCCAATAGATTGCAAAATGGATTTTAATAGAATCCAAAACGAATTCTCATAGAATCTGAGAAGGCAAAATATATTCAGATAGAATGCCAAACAAGTAAAATGGTTTCTAATAAAATGCAAAATAGCTGGATTCTGATAGAATGTAAAACGGATTCTATCAGAATGCAAAATAGATTCTACCAAAATCCAAGAAGGAAAAACACATTCTAATAGAATACAAAGCGCATTCTAATAGATTCCAAAACGAATTTTGATCGGATTCAAAATGGATTCTCATAGTTTTTATTTTTTTTTATTTTTTTTGCATATCTGGTTGAAACACAAAATCGTTAATGTTTTTATTTTCACCCTATAATACCAAAAATTTGCCCGGCAAACAAACAAAAGCAAGAAAACTGACAAACAAATCACCAAAAAACAAACCAAACAAACAAAAATAAATTTTCTCGGCAAACAAACTACTGAAAACAAGCAAATCATTACAAGAAAAATAACACATGCTTCCAGTGGATTCTATCGAAATGTTCAAGTACTTTTCCAAAATTCACAATATTAAAAATCATTAAATTCATCGTGTCTATTGTTATATTTGGTTCTGTGTCAAAGAGATGGTTTGTACCTGCTTAGTGTCTTGATTGGATTGTGACCAATAATCCCAATGGAATCCTTAAAAATTAGGATTCTCTTTCTCTTTAAATATCTTATACTTTATATGTAATTATATACATATATGTGCATATGTATAGGTGTGAGTGAGTGTGTGCATATAATAAATATACAACACTGAATAGATAATATAGTTCATTGAATCAAGCAAGCAAAGTGAAAAACAAAAGAAATTTATATTGATTTTCAAAGCAGAAATTTCAAAATACTTTTCTCTGTATATAAGTTTTGCATTATATGAGAATCCGTTTTGTATTTTATTAAAATTTGTTTTGCCTTCTCAGATTCTGGTAGAATCCATTTTACATTATGATAGAATCTGTTTTGCAATCTATCATAATCCGTTTTGCCTTCTCGGATTCTGATATAATCCAATATCATTTTGGATTATGATATAATTCATTTTACATTATATCAGAATTCATTTTTCATTCTAACGGCGATTGGCCGACAACCAATAACTTGACGGCGGTCGGTGACCGGCGACCAGAGATCGACTGGTGAACGGAGTCGGAGATATATAAAAACTATTTCAATAAATAAAAAAGAGAAGACAATAAAGAGATAAAATTATTTACTATTTACTATTTTCATTTATTTAATTATTTAATTATATGTTATGAAATGATAAAATTATTAACTTTACTCTCATAGATGATAAAATTATAAGGAAGTGCCAAATTTATGACTATTTCGCTAATTTTCTCATAATCTTTTTTTTTGCAATGTTTTTCAATTTTTTTTAAAAACTGTAGTATATCTAGTATATCTAAAATTCATTGTGATTACTAGGTAAATAATAACGAGTAGATGAATTCGTAAACATCATATGATAAAATATTAGGTAATTTATGGATTTACTATGTAAAGAATGGATTTATCATGTTAATATTAAATTTAGTGAATAAATTACTAGTTAATATAATGCTAAGATTATATTTACTATGTAAACTTTGTGTTTATCATGTAAATATGCAATTTATTAAGTAAATATATTCTTATATTATGATGGTAAATTATGGATTTACTAACAAGATAAGGAAAATTACAAGTAAATAAATTGTTTTTATTTTTTAAATGAACAACAAATAACTTGGTAAACAAATTCTTATTGTTTTTGGTTCTGTTGAAAGGAATTATTTCTTATGTTATGGTGGCAAATAATGGATTTACTAGTAATATTAGAGAAATTACAAGTAAATAAATTATTTTCCTAGCCCCAAAAATTAAAAATTCACAAAATAATCCCAAATCAAGCAAACCCTATCATTAGCCCCCAAAATTGATCCAAACTGTAACACTTGAAGCCAATTAACCGTCTCTGAAAAGTCCGACATCACCACCTCAAAAATCACAAAACCATAAATATCTAATGAGCATAGAGAAGTGCTACCACTTGTAGAAGCGACGGGGCGACAAGGAGCTAGAACTTCTTAAAAAAAAAAATCCAGAGAACCAAAGAGTGGAGAAGATTGAGACAGAAAGAAAGAGACAGAGAAATCCCCCTCTCCTTCAGAGTGAGAGAGAGAGATTCCACTGCTTCTAAGAGGAGAGGGAGAGAGAGGAATGGGAGAAAGAAATACGAGTAAAAAAAAAACAACAAAAAAAACAAAAACAAAAACAAAAAGGAAACCAAAATAAGGATAAAAAGGAAACATCAAATGGCTATAAACTTAAGGATAAATTACTCATTTAGTTAATATTGTGCAGCTTTAGTCTTTGAATTTTTTTATAGCTAAAATAATCATAAATTTTTAAAATGTTATTGTAATAGTTTTTTCTATTAATTTTTGAATAAAATCTGTTAATATTGGTCAAAAAGTGATGCTAAGTTTGGATTTTATAAAAAAATTAATGAAAAATATTACTGTAGCAACGTTTTTAATAGTTTATGATCATGTCAACTACGAAAGGATATGTCCATAAATCATTAAAATGTTACTACAATAATCATTTTTGTTAATTTTTAAATGGAATCTGTTAGGAATTTAATCAAAAAGTAATGTTAACTAACAAATTCTATCCAAAAATTAACATAAAGGATTATTATAGTAATATTTTAAAGTAATGTTGCTATAATTGTCATTTGTTTTTATTTTTAAACGAAATTTGTCAGTAATTTGATCAAAAATTAATGTTAACTAACAGATTCTGTCTAAAAATTAACATAAAGGACTTTTATAGTAATATTTTAAAAGTTTAAGGATATTCCAGCTACAAAAAAAAGTTCATGGACCAAAGTTGCATAAAGTTAAAAGTTTAGTAACCAACCTAGCAATTTACCCTAAACTTAAAAATGCTACTTATACTTTTACCTCGAAAAGTTGCTATTTTATTTCTATGTTAAAAAGATTATGCGATGTACCAAAAAAAAAAAAATTGGTCATAACGGTTATGACCGGGTGGTCATAATGGTTATGACCTTTACTCAAAAATGGCCAAAAATGTTTGATTAAAAAAAAAAAACTTTCGATGGAAGTTTCTCTCTCTAAATGGAAGTTTCTGTCTTTAGATGGAAGTTTCTCTCTATTATATGAAGATTTTGGTTTCAAAATGGGTGGGGGGCTAGGCGGAAAAGTGAAAAAAAAAAAAAAAGATTCTGGTGGGTGGTAACTCTTTCTCTCTCTAGATTTCAGTTTTCTCTCTCCAAAACAATGTAGATGTTGGTTTGAAAAATTTTTTTGGGCCATGCGAGGGAGAGGGATATTTGACCTTGTAGGAGATGAGGGTAAAGCCGTAATTTGATATATATTAAATGCTACTGGGCTCCACATTAAGTGCTAGTAATGAAGGGAAAAAAAGTGATATTATTTTTAATAATAAAATTTCTACAGGTGCTATTAATGAAATTAACCCTAAAATATTAGGTAATTTATGGATTTACTATGTAAAGAATGGATTTATCATGTTAATATTAAATTTAGTGAATAAATTACTAGTTAATATAATGTTAAGATTATATTTACTATGTAAACTTTGTGTTTATCATGTAAATATGCAATTTATTAAGTAAATATATTCTTATATTATGATGGTAAATTATGGATTTACTAATAAGATAAGGAAAATTACAAGTAAATAAAATGTTTTTATTTTTTAAATGAACAACAAATAACTTGGTAAACAAATTCTTATTGTTTTTGGCTCTGTTGAAAGGAATTATTTCTTATGTTATGGTGGCAAATAATGGATTTACTAGTAATATTAGAGAAATTACAAGTAAATAAATTATTTTCCTAGCCCCAAAAATTAAAAATTCACAAAATAATCCCAAATCAAGCAAACCTATCATTAGCCCCCAAAATTGATCCAAACTGTAACACTTGAAGCCAATTAACCGTCTCTGAAAAGTTCGGCATCACCACCTCAAAAATCACAAAACCGTCAATATCTAATGAGCGTAGAGAAGTGCTACCACTTGTAGAAGCGACGGGGCGACAAGGAGCTAGAACTTCTTTAAAAAAAAATCCAGAGAACCAAAGAGTGGAGAAGATTGAGACAGAAAGAAAGAGACAGAGAAATCCCCCTCTCCTTTAGAGTGAGAGAGAGAGATTCCACTGCTTCTAAGAGGAGAGGGAGAGAGAGGAATGGGAGAAAGAAATACGAGTAAAAAAAAAAAACCAAAAAAACAAAAACAAAAATAAAAACAAAAAGGAAACCAAAATAAGGATAAAAAGGAAAAATCAAATGGCTATAAACTTAAGGATAAATTACTCATTTAGTTAATATTGTGCAGCTTTAGTGTTTGAATTTTTTTTATAGCTAAAATATCATAAATTTTTAAAATGTTATTGCAATAGTTTTTCTATTAATTTTTGAATAAAATCTGTTAATATTGGTCAAAAAGTGATGCTAAGTTTGGATTTTATAAAAAAATTAATGAAAAATATTACTGTAGCAACGTTTTTAATAGTTTATGATCATGTCAACTACGAAAGGATATGTCCATAAATCATTAAAATGTTGCTACAATAATCATTTTTGTTAATTTTTAAATGGAATCTGTTAGGAATTTAATCAAAAAGTAATGTTAACTAACAAATTCTATCCAAAAATTAACATAAAGGATTATTATAGTAATATTTTAAAGTAATGTTGCTATAATTGTCATTTGTTTTTATTTTTAAACGAAATTTGTCAGTAATTTGATCAAAAATTAATGTTAACTAACAGATTCTGTCTAAAAATTAACATAAAGGACTTTTATAGTAATATTTTAAAAGTTTAGGGATATTCCAGCTACAAAAAAAAGTTCATGGACCAAAGTTGCATAAAGTTAAAAGTTTAGTAACCAACCTAGCAATTTACCCTAAACTTAAAAATGCTACTTATACTTTTACATCGAAAAATTGCTATTTAATTTCTATGTTAAAAAGATTATGCTATGTACCAAAAAAAAAAAAATGGTCATAACGGTTATGACCGGGTGGTCATAATGGTTATGACCGGGTGGTCATAATGGTTATGACTTTACTCAAAAATGGCCAAAAATGTTAGATTAAAAAAAAAAAAACTTTCGATAGAAGTTTCTCTCTCTAAATGGAAGTTTCTGTCTTTAGATGGAAGTTTCTCTCTATTATATGAAGATTTGGGTTTCAAAATGGGTGGGGGCTAGGCGGAAAAGTGAAAAAAAAAAAAAAAAGATTCCGGTGGGTGGTAACTCTTTCTCTCTCTAGATTTCTGTTTTCTCTCTCTGAAACACTGTAGATGTTGGTTTGAAAAATTTTTTTGGGCCATGCGAGGGAGAGGGATATTTGACCTTGTAGGAGATTAGGGTAAAGCAGTAATTTGATATATATTAAATGCTACTGGGCCCCACATTAAGTGCTAGTAATGAAGGGAAAAAAAGTGATATTATTTTTAATAATAAAATTTCTACAGGTGCTATTAATGAAATTAACCCTAAAATATTAGGTAATTTATGGATTTACTATGTAAAGAATGGATTTATCATGTTAATATTAAATTTAGTGAATAAATTACTAGTTAATATAATGTTAAGATTATATTTACTATGTAAACTTTGTGTTTATCATGTAAATATGCAATTTATTAAGTAAATATATTCTTATATTATGATGGTAAATTATGGATTTACTAATAAGATAAGGAAAATTACAAGTAAATAAATTGTTTTTATTTTTTAAATGAACAACAAATAACTTGGTAAACAAATTCTTATTGTTTTTGGCTCTGTTGAAAGGAATTATTTCTTATGTTATGGTGGCAAATAATGGATTTACTAGTAATATTAGAGAAATTACAAGTAAATAAATTATTTTCCTAGCCCCAAAAATTAAAAATTCACAAAATAATCCCAAATCAAGCAAACCTATCATTAGCCCCCAAAATTGATCCAAACTGTAACACTTGAAGCCAATTAACCGTCTCTGAAAAGTTCGGCATCACCACCTCAAAAATCACAAAACCGTCAATATCTATTGAGCGTAGAGAAGTGCTACCACTCGTAGAAGCGACGGGGCGACAAGGTGCTAGAACTTCTTAAAAAAAAAATCCAGAGAACCAAAGAGTGGAGAAGATTGAGACAGAAAGAAAGAGACAGAGAAATCCCCCTCTCCTTCAGAGTGAGAGAGAGAGATTCCACTGCTTCTAAGAGGAGAGGGAGAGAGAGGAATGGGAGAAAGAAATACGAGTAAAAAAAAAAAACAAAAAAAACAAAAACAAAAACAAAAAGGAACCAAAATAAGGATAAAAAGGAAAAATCAAATGGCTATAAACTTAAGGATAAATTACTCATTTAGTTAATATTGTGCAGCTTTAGTGTTTGAATTTTTTTTATAGCTAAAATTATCATAAATTTTTAAAATGTTATTGCAATAGTTTTTCTATTAATTTTTGAATAAAATCTGTTAATATTGGTCAAAAAGTGATGCTAAGTTTGGATTTTATAAAAAAATTAATGAAAAATATTACTGTAGCAACGTTTTTAATAGTTTATGATCATGTCAACTACGAAAGGATATGTCCATAAATCATTAAAATGTTGCTACAATAATCATTTTTGTTAAATTTTAAATGGAATCTGTTAGGAATTTAATCAAAAAGTAATGTTAACTAACAAATTCTATCCAAAAATTAACATAAAGGATTATTATAGTAATATTTTAAAGTAATGTTGCTATAATTGTCATTTGTTTTTATTTTTAAACGAAATTTGTCAGTAATTTGATCAAAAATTAATGTTAACTAACAGATTCTGTCTAAAAATTAACATAAAGGACTTTTATAGTAATATTTTAAAAGTTTAGGGATATTCCAGCTACAAAAAAAAGTTCATGGACCAAAGTTGCATAAAGTTAAAAGTTTAGTAACCAACCTAGCAATTTACCCTAAACTTAAAAATGCTACTTATACTTTTACCTCGAAAAGTTGCTATTTTATTTCTATGTTAAAAAGATTATGCTATGTACCAAAAAAAAAAAAAAATTGGTCATAACGGTTATGACCGGGTGGTCATAATGGTTATGACCTTTACTCAAAAATGGCCAAAAATGTTTGATTAAAAAAAAAAAACTTTCGATGGAAGTTTCTCTCTCTAAATGGAAGTTTCTGTCTTTAGATGGAAGTTTCTCTCTATTATATGAAGATTTTGGTTTCAAAATGGGTGGGGGGCTAGGCGGAAAAGTGAAAAAAAAAAAAGATTCTGGTGGGTGGTAACTCTTTCTCTCTCTAGATTTCAGTTTTCTCTCTCCAAAACAATGTAGATGTTGGTTTGAAAAATTTTTTTGGGCCATGCGAGGGAGAGGGATATTTGACCTTGTAGGAGATGAGGGTAAAGCCGTAATTTGATATATATTAAATGCTACTGGGCCCCACATTAAGTGCTAGTAATGAAGGGAAAAAAAAGTGATATTATTTTTAATAATAAAATTTCTACAGGTGCTATTAATGAAATTAACCCTAAAATATTAGGTAATTTATGGATTTACTATGTAAAGAATGGATTTATCATGTTAATATTAAATTTAGTGAATAAATTACTAGTTAATATAATGTTAAGATTATATTTACTATGTAAACTTTGTGTTTATCATGTAAATATGCAATTTATTAAGTAAATATATTCTTATATTATGATGGTAAATTATGGATTTACTAATAAGATAAGGAAAATTACAAGTAAATAAATGTTTTTATTTTTTAAATGAACAACAAATAACTTGGTAAACAAATTCTTATTGTTTTTGGCTCTGTTGAAAGGAATTATTTCTTATGTTATGGTGGCAAATAATGGATTTACTAGTAATATTAGAGAAATTACAAGTAAATAAATTATTTTCCTAGCCCCAAAAATTAAAAATTCACAAAATAATCCCAAATCAAGCAAACCTATCATTAGCCCCCAAAATTGATCCAAACTGTAACACTTGAAGCCAATTAACCGTCTCTGAAAAGTTCGGCATCACCACCTCAAAAATCACAAAACCGTCAATATCTAATGAGCGTAGAGAAGTGCTACCACTTGTAGAAGCGACGGGGCGACAAGGAGCTAGAACTTCTTTAAAAAAAAATCCAGAGAACCAAAGAGTGGAGAAGATTGAGACAGAAAGAAAGAGACAGAGAAATCCCCCTCTCCTTTAGAGTGAGAGAGAGAGATTCCACTGCTTCTAAGAGGAGAGGGAGAGAGAGGAATGGGAGAAAGAAATACGAGTAAAAAAAAAAACCAAAAAAACAAAAACAAAAACAAAACAAAAAGGAAACCAAAATAAGGATAAAAAGGAAAAATCAAATGGCTATAAACTTAAGGATAAATTACTCATTTAGTTAATATTGTGCAGCTTTAGTGTTTGAATTTTTTTTATAGCTAAAATAATCATAAATTTTTAAAATGTTATTGCAATAGTTTTTCTATTAATTTTTGAATAAAATCTGTTAATATTGGTCAAAAAGTGATGCTAAGTTTGGATTTTATAAAAAAATTAATGAAAAATATTACTGTAGCAACGTTTTTAATAGTTTATGATCATGTCAACTACGAAAGGATATGTCCATAAATCATTAAAATGTTGCTACAATAATCATTTTTGTTAATTTTTAAATGGAATCTGTTAGGAATTTAATCAAAAAGTAATGTTAACTAACAAATTCTATCCAAAAATTAACATAAAGGATTATTATAGTAATATTTTAAAGTAATGTTGCTATAATTGTCATTTGTTTTTATTTTTAAACGAAATTTGTCAGTAATTTGATCAAAATTAATGTTAACTAACAGATTCTGTCTAAAAATTAACATAAAGGACTTTTATAGTAATATTTTAAAAGTTTAGGGATATTCCAGCTACAAAAAAAAGTTCATGGACCAAAGTTGCATAAAGTTAAAAGTTTAGTAACCAACCTAGCAATTTACCCTAAACTTAAAATGCTACTTATACTTTTACCTCGAAAAGTTGCTATTTTATTTCTATGTTAAAAAGATTATGCTATGTACCAAAAAAAAAAAAAATTGGTCATAACGGTTATGACCGGGTGGTCATAATGGTTATGACCTTTACTCAAAAATGGCCAAAAATGTTTGATTAAAAAAAAAAAACTTTCGATGGAAGTTTCTCTCTCTAAATGGAAGTTTCTGTCTTTAGATGGAAGTTTCTCTCTATTATATGAAGATTTTGGTTTCAAAATGGTGGGGGGCTAGGCGGAAAAGTGAAAAAAAAAAAAAAGATTCTGGTGGGTGGTAACTCTTTCTCTCTCTAGATTTCAGTTTTCTCTCTCCAAAACAATGTAGATGTTGGTTTGAAAAATTTTTTTGGGCCATGCGAGGGAGAGGGATATTTGACCTTGTAGGAGATGAGGGTAAAGCCGTAATTTGATATATATTAAATGCTACTGGGCCCCACATTAAGTGCTAGTAATGAAGGGAAAAAAAGTGATATTATTTTAATAATAAATTTCTACAGGTGCTATTAATGAAATTAACCCTAAAATATTAGGTAATTTATGGATTTACTATGTAAAGAATGGATTTATCATGTTAATATTAAATTTAGTGAATAAATTACTAGTTAATATAATGTTAAGATTATATTTACTATGTAAACTTTGTGTTTATCATGTAAATATGCAATTTATTAAGTAAATATATTCTTATATTATGATGGTAAATTATGGATTTACTAATAAGATAAGGAAAATTACAAGTAAATAAATGTTTTTATTTTTTAAATGAACAACAAATAACTTGGTAAACAAATTCTTATTGTTTTTGGCTCTGTTGAAAGGAATTATTTCTTATGTTATGGTGGCAAATAATGGATTTACTAGTAATATTAGAGAAATTACAAGTAAATAAATTATTTTCCTAGCCCCAAAAATTAAAAATTCACAAAATAATCCCAAATCAAGCAAACCTATCATTAGCCCCCAAAATTGATCCAAACTGTAACACTTGAAGCCAATTAACCGTCTCTGAAAAGTTCGGCATCACCACCTCAAAAATCACAAAACCGTCAATATCTAATGAGCGTAGAGAAGTGCTACCACTTGTAGAAGCGACGGGGCGACAAGGAGCTAGAACTTCTTTAAAAAAAAATCCAGAGAACCAAAGAGTGGAGAAGATTGAGACAGAAAGAAAGAGACAGAGAAATCCCCCTCTCCTTTAGAGTGAGAGAGAGAGATTCCACTGCTTCTAAGAGGAGAGGGAGAGAGAGGAATGGGAGAAAGAAATACGAGTAAAAAAAAAAAACCAAAAAAACAAAAACAAAACAAAAACAAAAAGGAAACCAAAATAAGGATAAAAAGGAAAAATCAAATGGCTATAAACTTAAGGATAAATTACTCATTTAGTTAATATTGTGCAGCTTTAGTGTTTGAATTTTTTTTATAGCTAAAATAATCATAAATTTTTAAAATGTTATTGCAATAGTTTTTCTATTAATTTTTGAATAAAATCTGTTAATATTGGTCAAAAAGTGATGCTAAGTTTGGATTTTATAAAAAAATTAATGAAAAATATTACTGTAGCAACGTTTTTAATAGTTTATGATCATGTCAACTACGAAAGGATATGTCCATAAATCATTAAAATGTTGCTACAATAATCATTTTTGTTAATTTTTAAATGGAATCTGTTAGGAATTTAATCAAAAAGTAATGTTAACTAACAAATTCTATCCAAAAATTAACATAAAGGATTATTATAGTAATATTTTAAAGTAATGTTGCTATAATTGTCATTTGTTTTTATTTTTAAACGAAATTTGTCAGTAATTTGATCAAAAATTAATGTTAACTAACAGATTCTGTCTAAAAATTAACATAAAGGACTTTTATAGTAATATTTTAAAAGTTTAGGGATATTCCAGCTACAAAAAAAAGTTCATGGACCAAAGTTGCATAAAGTTAAAAGTTTAGTAACCAACCTAGCAATTTACCCTAAACTTAAAAATGCTACTTATACTTTTACCTCGAAAATTGCTATTTATTTCTATGTTAAAAAGATTATGCTATGTACCAAAAAAAAAAAAAATGGTCATAACGGTTATGACCGGGTGGTCATAATGGTTATGACCTTTACTCAAAAATGGCCAAAAATGTTAGATTAAAAAAAAAAAAACTTTCGATAGAAGTTTCTCTCTCTAAATGGAAGTTTCTGTCTTTAGATGGAAGTTTCTCTCTATTATATGAAGATTTGGGTTTCAAAATGGGTGGGGGGCTAGGCGGAAAAGTGAAAAAAAAAAAAAGATTCGGTGGGTGGTAACTCTTTCTCTCTCTAGATTTCAGTTTTCTCTCTCAAAACATGTAGATGTTGGTTTGAAAAATTTTTTTGGGCCATGCGAGGGAGAGGGATATTTGACCTTGTAGGAGATGAGGGTAAAGCCGTAATTTGATATATATTAAATGCTACTGGGCCCCACATTAAGTGCTAGTAATGAAGGGAAAAAAAGTGATATTATTTTTAATAATAAAATTTCTACAGGTGCTATTAATGAAATTAACCCTAAAATATTAGGTAATTTATGGATTTACTATGTAAAGAATGGATTTATCATGTTAATATTAAATTTAGTGAATAAATTACTAGTTAATATAATGTTAAGATTATATTTACTATGTAAACTTTGTGTTTATCATGTAAATATGCAATTTATTAAGTAAATATATTCTTATATTATGATGGTAAATTATGGATTTACTAATAAGATAAGGAAAATTACAAGTAAATAAATGTTTTTATTTTTTAAATGAACAACAAATAACTTGGTAAACAAATTCTTATTGTTTTTGGCTCTGTTGAAAGGAATTATTTCTTATGTTATGGTGGCAAATAATGGATTTACTAGTAATATTAGAGAAATTACAAGTAAATAAATTATTTTCCTAGCCCCAAAAATTAAAAATTCACAAAATAATCCCAAATCAAGCAAACCTATCATTAGCCCCCAAAATTGATCCAAACTGTAACACTTGAAGCCAATTAACCGTCTCTGAAAAGTTCGGCATCACCACCTCAAAAATCACAAAACCGTCAATATCTAATGAGCGTAGAGAAGTGCTACCACTTGTAGAAGCGACGGGGCGACAAGGAGCTAGAACTTCTTTAAAAAAAAATCCAGAGAACCAAAGAGTGGAGAAGATTGAGACAGAAAGAAAGAGACAGAGAAATCCCCCTCTCCTTTAGAGTGAGAGAGAGAGATTCCACTGCTTCTAAGAGGAGAGGGAGAGAGAGGAATGGGAGAAAGAAATACGAGTAAAAAAAAAAAAAAAAAAAAAAACAAAAACAAAAACAAAAAGGAAACCAAAATAAGGATAAAAAGGAAAAATCAAATGGCTATAAACTTAAGGATAAATTACTCATTTAGTTAATATTGTGCAGCTTTAGTGTTTGAATTTTTTTTATAGCTAAAATAATCATAAATTTTTAAAATGTTATTGCAATAGTTTTTCTATTAATTTTTGAATAAAATCTGTTAATATTGGTCAAAAAGTGATGCTAAGTTTGGATTTTATAAAAAAATTAATGAAAAATATTACTGTAGCAACGTTTTTAATAGTTTATGATCATGTCAACTACGAAAGGATATGTCCATAAATCATTAAAATGTTGCTACAATAATCATTTTTGTTAATTTTTAAATGGAATCTGTTAGGAATTTAATCAAAAAGTAATGTTAACTAACAAATTCTATCCAAAAATTAACATAAAGGATTATTATAGTAATATTTTAAAGTAATGTTGCTATAATTGTCATTTGTTTTTATTTTTAAACGAAATTTGTCAGTAATTTGATCAAAAATTAATGTTAACTAACAGATTCTGTCTAAAAATTAACATAAAGGACTTTTATAGTAATATTTTAAAAGTTTAGGGATATTCCAGCTACAAAAAAAAGTTCATGGACCAAAGTTGCATAAAGTTAAAAGTTTAGTAACCAACCTAGAATTTACCCTAAACTTAAAAATGCTACTTATACTTTTACCTCGAAAATTGCTATTTAATTTCTATGTTAAAAAGATTATGCTATGTACCAAAAAAAAAAAAAATGGTCATAACGGTTATGACCGGGTGGTCATAATGGTTATGACCTTTACTCAAAAATGGCCAAAAATGTTAGATTAAAAAAAAAAAAACTTTCGATAGAAGTTTCTCTCTCTAAATGGAAGTTTCTGTCTTTAGATGGAAGTTTCTCTCTATTATATGAAGATTTGGGTTTCAAAATGGGTGGGGGCTAGGCGGAAAAGTGAAAAAAAAAAAAAAGATTCCGGTGGGTGGTAACTCTTTCTCTCTCTAGATTTCTGTTTTCTCTCTCTGAAACACTGTAGATGTTGGTTTGAAAAATTTTTTTGGGCCATGCGAGGGAGAGGGATATTTGACCTTGTAGGAGATGAGGGTAAAGCGTAATTTGATATATATTAAATGCTACTGGGCCCCACATTAAGTGCTAGTAATGAAGGGAAAAAAAGTGATATTATTTTTAATAATAAAATTTCTACAGGTGCTATTAATGAAATTAACCCTAAAATATTAGGTAATTTATGGATTTACTATGTAAAGAATGGATTTATCATGTTAATATTAAATTTAGTGAATAAATTACTAGTTAATATAATGTTAAGATTATATTTACTATGTAAACTTTGTGTTTATCATGTAAATATGCAATTTATTAAGTAAATATATTCTTATATTATGATGGTAAATTATGGATTTACTAATAAGATAAGGAAAATTACAAGTAAATAAATGTTTTTATTTTTTAAATGAACAACAAATAACTTGGTAAACAAATTCTTATTGTTTTTGGCTCTGTTGAAAGGAATTATTTCTTATGTTATGGTGGCAAATAATGGATTTACTAGTAATATTAGAGAAATTACAAGTAAATAAATTATTTTCCTAGCCCCAAAAATTAAAAATTCACAAAATAATCCCAAATCAAGCAAACCTATCATTAGCCCCCAAAATTGATCCAAACTGTAACACTTGAAGCCAATTAACCGTCTCTGAAAAGTTCGGCATCACCACCTCAAAAATCACAAAACCGTCAATATCTAATGAGCGTAGAGAAGTGCTACCACTTGTAGAAGCGACGGGGCGACAAGGAGCTAGAACTTCTTTAAAAAAAAATCCAGAGAACCAAAGAGTGGAGAAGATTGAGACAGAAAGAAAGAGACAGAGAAATCCCCCTCTCCTTTAGAGTGAGAGAGAGAGATTCCACTGCTTCTAAGAGGAGAGGGAGAGAGAGGAATGGGAGAAAGAAATACGAGTAAAAAAAAAAAAACCAAAAAAACAAAAACAAAAACAAAAACAAAAAGGAAACCAAAATAAGGATAAAAAGGAAAAATCAAATGGCTATAAACTTAAGGATAAATTACTCATTTAGTTAATATTGTGCAGCTTTAGTGTTTGAATTTTTTTTATAGCTAAAATAATCATAAATTTTTAAAATGTTATTGCAATAGTTTTTCTATTAATTTTTGAATAAAATCTGTTAATATTGGTCAAAAAGTGATGCTAAGTTTGGATTTTATAAAAAAATTAATGAAAAATATTACTGTAGCAACGTTTTTAATAGTTTATGATCATGTCAACTACGAAAGGATATGTCCATAAATCATTAAAATGTTGCTACAATAATCATTTTTGTTAATTTTTAAATGGAATCTGTTAGGAATTTAATCAAAAAGTAATGTTAACTAACAAATTCTATCCAAAAATTAACATAAAGGATTATTATAGTAATATTTTAAAGTAATGTTGCTATAATTGTCATTTGTTTTTATTTTTAAACGAAATTTGTCAGTAATTTGATCAAAAATTAATGTTAACTAACAGATTCTGTCTAAAAATTAACATAAAGGACTTTTATAGTAATATTTTAAAAGTTTAGGGATATTCCAGCTACAAAAAAAAGTTCATGGACCAAAGTTGCATAAAGTTAAAAGTTTAGTAACCAACCTAGTAATTTACCCTAAACTTAAAAATGCTACTTATACTTTTACCTCGAAAAATTGCTATTTAATTTCTATGTTAAAAAGATTATGCTATGTACCAAAAAAAAAAAAAATGGTCATAACGGTTATGACCGGGTGGTCATAATGGTTATGACCTTTACTCAAAAATGGCCAAAAATGTTAGATTAAAAAAAAAAAAACTTTCGATAGAAGTTTCTCTCTCTAAATGGAAGTTTCTGTCTTTAGATGGAAGTTTCTCTCTATTATATGAAGATTTGGGTTTCAAAATGGGTGGGGGGCTAGGCGGAAAAGTGAAAAAAAAAAAAAAGATTCCGGTGGGTGGTAACTCTTTCTCTCTCTAGATTTCTGTTTTCTCTCTCTGAAACACTGTAGATGTTGGTTTGAAAAATTTTTTTGGGCCATGCGAGGGAGAGGGATATTTGACCTTGTAGGAGATGAGGGTAAAGCAGTAATTTGATATATATTAAATGCTACTGGGCCCCACATTAAGTGCTAGTAATGAAGGGAAAAAAAGTGATATTATTTTTAATAATAAAATTTCTACAGGTGCTATTAATGAAATTAACCCTAAAATATTAGGTAATTTATGGATTTACTATGTAAAGAATGGATTTATCATGTTAATATTAAATTTAGTGAATAAATTACTAGTTAATATAATGTTAAGATTATATTTACTATGTAAACTTTGTGTTTATCATGTAAATATGCAATTTATTAAGTAAATATATTCTTATATTATGATGGTAAATTATGGATTTACTAATAAGATAAGGAAAATTACAAGTAAATAAATGTTTTTATTTTTTAAATGAACAACAAATAACTTGGTAAACAAATTCTTATTGTTTTTGGCTCTGTTGAAAGGAATTATTTCTTATGTTATGGTGGCAAATAATGGATTTACTAGTAATATTAGAGAAATTACAAGTAAATAAATTATTTTCCTAGCCCCAAAAATTAAAAATTCACAAAATAATCCCAAATCAAGCAAACCTATCATTAGCCCCCAAAATTGATCCAAACTGTAACACTTGAAGCCAATTAACCGTCTCTGAAAAGTTCGGCATCACCACCTCAAAAATCACAAAACCGTCAATATCTAATGAGCGTAGAGAAGTGCTACCACTTGTAGAAGCGACGGGGCGACAAGGAGCTAGAACTTCTTTAAAAAAAAATCCAGAGAACCAAAGAGTGGAGAAGATTGAGACAGAAAGAAAGAGACAGAGAAATCCCCCTCTCCTTTAGAGTGAGAGAGAGAGATTCCACTGCTTCTAAGAGGAGAGGGAGAGAGAGGAATGGGAGAAAGAAATACGAGTAAAAAAAAAAAAACCAAAAAACAAAAACAAAAACAAAAACAAAAAGGAAACCAAAATAAGGATAAAAAGGAAAAATCAAATGGCTATAAACTTAAGGATAAATTACTCATTTAGTTAATATTGTGCAGCTTTAGTGTTTGAATTTTTTTATAGCTAAAATAATCATAAATTTTTAAAATGTTATTGCAATAGTTTTTCTATTAATTTTTGAATAAAATCTGTTAATATTGGTCAAAAAGTGATGCTAAGTTTGGATTTTATAAAAAAATTAATGAAAAATATTACTGTAGCAACGTTTTTAATAGTTTATGATCATGTCAACTACGAAAGGATATGTCCATAAATCATTAAAATGTTGCTACAATAATCATTTTTGTTAATTTTTAAATGGAATCTGTTAGGAATTTAATCAAAAAGTAATGTTAACTAACAAATTCTATCCAAAAATTAACATAAAGGATTATTATAGTAATATTTTAAAGTAATGTTGCTATAATTGTCATTTGTTTTTATTTTTAAACGAAATTTGTCAGTAATTTGATCAAAAATTAATGTTAACTAACAGATTCTGTCTAAAAATTAACATAAAGGACTTTTATAGTAATATTTTAAAAGTTTAGGGATATTCCAGCTACAAAAAAAAGTTCATGGACCAAAGTTGCATAAAGTTAAAAGTTTAGTAACCAACCTAGCAATTTACCCTAAACTTAAAAATGCTACTTATACTTTTACCTCGAAAAATTGCTATTTAATTTCTATGTTAAAAAGATTATGCTATGTACCAAAAAAAAAAAAAATGGTCATAACGGTTATGACCGGGTGGTCATAATGGTTATGACCTTTACTCAAAAATGGCCAAAAATGTTAGATTAAAAAAAAAAAAACTTTCGATAGAAGTTTTCTCTCTAAATGGAAGTTTCTGTCTTTAGATGGAAGTTTCTCTCTATTATATGAAGATTTGGGTTTCAAAATGGGTGGGGGGCTAGGCGGAAAAGTGAAAAAAAAAAAAAAAGATTCCGGTGGGTGGTAACTCTTTCTCTCTCTAGATTTCTGTTTTCTCTCTCTGAAACACTGTAGATGTTGGTTTGAAAAATTTTTTTGGGCCATGCGAGGGAGAGGGATATTTGACCTTGTAGGAGATGAGGGTAAAGCAGTAATTTGATATATATTAAATGCTACTGGGCCCCACATTAAGTGCTAGTAATGAAGGGAAAAAAGTGATATTATTTTTAATAATAAAATTTCTACAGGTGCTATTAATGAAATTAACCCTAAAATATTAGGTAATTTATGGATTTACTATGTAAAGAATGGATTTATCATGTTAATATTAAATTTAGTGAATAAATTACTAGTTAATATAATGTTAAGATTATATTTACTATGTAAACTTTGTGTTTATCATGTAAATATGCAATTTATTAAGTAAATATATTCTTATATTATGATGGTAAATTATGGATTTACTAATAAGATAAGGAAAATTACAAGTAAATAAATGTTTTTATTTTTTAAATGAACAACAAATAACTTGGTAAACAAATTCTTATTGTTTTTGGCTCTGTTGAAAGGAATTATTTCTTATGTTATGGTGGCAAATAATGGATTTACTAGTAATATTAGAGAAATTACAAGTAAATAAATTATTTTCCTAGCCCCAAAAATTAAAAATTCACAAAATAATCCCAAATCAAGCAAACCTATCATTAGCCCCCAAAATTGATCCAAACTGTAACACTTGAAGCCAATTAACCGTCTCTGAAAAGTTCGGCATCACCACCTCAAAAATCACAAAGCCGTCAATATCTATTGAGCGTAGAGAAGTGCTACCACTCGTAGAAGCGACGGGGCGACAAGGTGCTAGAACTTCTTAAAAAAAAAATCCAGAGAACCAAAGAGTGGAGAAGATTGAGACAGAAAGAAAGAGACAGAGAAATCCCCCTCTCCTTCAGAGTGAGAGAGAGAGATTCCACTGCTTCTAAGAGGAGAGGGAGAGAGAGGAATGGGAGAAAGAAATACGAGTAAAAAAAAAAACAAAAAAAACAAAAACAAAAACAAAAAGGAAACCAAAATAAGGATAAAAAGGAAAAATCAAATGGCTATAAACTTAAGGATAAATTACTCATTTAGTTAATATTGTGCAGCTTTAGTCTTTGAATTTTTTTTATAGCTAAAATAATCATAAATTTTTAAAATGTTATTGCAATAGTTTTTCTATTAATTTTTGAATAAAATCTGTTAATATTGGTCAAAAAGTGATGCTAAGTTTGGATTTTATAAAAAAATTAATGAAAAATATTACTGTAGCAACGTTTTTAATAGTTTATGATCATGTCAACTACGAAAGGATATGTCCATAAATCATTAAAATGTTGTACAATAATCATTTTTGTTAATTTTTAAATGGAATCTGTTAGGAATTTAATCAAAAAGTAATGTTAACTAACAAATTCTATCCAAAAATTAACATAAAGGATTATTATAGTAATATTTTAAAGTAATGTTGCTATAATTGTCATTTGTTTTTATTTTTAAACGAAATTTGTCAGTAATTTGATCAAAAATTAATGTTAACTAACAGATTCTGTCTAAAAATTAACATAAAGGACTTTTATAGTAATATTTTAAAAGTTTAGGGATATTCCAGCTACAAAAAAAAGTTCATGGACCAAATTTGCATAAAGTTAAAAGTTTAGTAACCAACCTAGCAATTTACCCTAAACTTAAAAATGCTACTTATACTTTTACCTCGAAAAATTGCTATTTTATTTCTATGTTAAAAAGATTAAGCTATGTACCAAAAAAAAAAAAATGGTCATAACGGTTATGACCGGAAGGTCATAATGTTATGACCTTTACTCAAAAATGGCCAAAAATGTTAGATTAAAAAAAAAACTTTCGATAGAAGTTTCTCTCTCTAAATGGAAGTTTCTCTCTTTAGATGGAAGTTTCTCTCTATTATATGAAGATTTGGGTTTCAAAATGGGTGGGGGGCTAGGCGGAAAAGTGAAAAAAAAAAAAAAGATTCCGGTGGGTGGTAACTCTTTCTCTCTCTAGATTTCAGTTTTCTCTCTTTAAAACACTGTAGATGTTGGTTTGAAAAATTTTTTTGGGCCATGCGAGGGAGAGGGATATTTGACCTTGTAGGAGATGAGGGTAAAGCCGTAATTTGATATATATGAAATGCTACTGGGCCCCACATTAAGTGCTAGTAATGAAGGGAAAAAAAAGTGATATTATTTTTAATAATAAAATTTCTACAGGTGCTATTAATGAAATTAACCCTAAAATATTAGGTAATTTATGGATTTACTATGTAAAGAATGGATTTATCATGTTAATATTAAATTTAGTGAATAAATTACTAGTTAATATAATGTTAAGATTATATTTACTATGTAAACTTTGTGTTTATCATGTAAATATGCAATTTATTAAGTAAATATATTCTTATATTATGATGGTAAATTATGGATTTACTAATAAGATAAGGAAAATTACAAGTAAATAAATGTTTTTATTTTTAAATGAACAACAAATAACTTGGTAAACAAATTCTTATTGTTTTTGGCTCTGTTGAAAGGAATTATTTCTTATGTTATGGTGGCAAATAATGGATTTACTAGTAATATTAGAGAAATTACAAGTAAATAAATTATTTTCCTAGCCCCAAAAATTAAAAATTCACAAAATAATCCCAAATCAAGCAAACCTATCATTAGCCCCCAAAATTGATCCAAACTGTAACACTTGAAGCCAATTAACCGTCTCTGAAAAGTTCAGCATCACCACCTCAAAAATCACAAAACCGTCAATATCTAATGAGCGTAGAGAAGTGCTACCACTTATAGAAGCGACGGGGTGACAAGGAGCTAGAACTTCTTAAAAAAAAAATCCAGAGAACCAAAGAGTGGAGAAGATTGAGACAGAAAGAAGAGACAGAGAAATCCCCCTCTCCTTCAGAGTGAGAGAGAGAGATTCCACTGCTTCTAAGAGGAGAGGGAGAGAGAGGAATGGGAGAAAGAAATACGAGTAAAAAAAAAAAAACAAAAAAACAAAAACAAAAACAAAAACAAAAAGGAAACCAAAATAAGGATAAAAAGGAAAAATCAAATGGCTATAAACTTAAGGATAAATTACTCATTTAGTTAATATTGTGCAGCTTTAGTTTTTGAAATTTTTTTTATAGCTGAAATACTCATAAACTTTTAAAATGTTATTGCAATAGTTTTTGCTATTAATTTTTGAACAAAATCTGTTAATATTGGTCAAAAAGTGATGCTAAGTTTGGATTTTATAAAAAACTAATGAAAAATATTAATGTAGTAACATTTTTAATAGTTTATGATCATGTCAACTACGAAAGGAAATGTCCATAAATCATTAAAATGTTGCTACAATAATCATTTTTGTTAATTTTTAAACTGAATCTGTTAATAATTTGATCAAAAAGTAATGTTAACTAACAAATTCTATCCAAAAATTAATATAAAAGACTACTGTAGTAATATTTTAAAGTAATGTTGCTACAATAGTCATTTTTGTTAATTTTTAAAC
>CM046372.1:24689987-24838515 GCA_025413025.1 Ficus hispida
CTAAGCGCTTGTGCTATAATGAAGCAGAATTCTCATTAGTTAATTTACATTTCATACCACGTGAATTCACATGCAAGGTTTCATTAAATGAGGCAACTGTATCAAGCAAATATAGGTTATCATAAAATGATAAAGAACCAGTACCAATAATATTTGAATTCAAAGAGAAACTAAACTGACTATTTCCAAAAGAACAATAATAACCAAATTTGTCCAAAGCAGAAATAGAAACCAAATTCCATCTAAATGACGGTACAATATATGTCTCTTTTAAATCCAGATAATATCCAGTCTTTAATAATAACCTAAAATTTCCTATAGCCTCAACTTCCACCGATTTGCCATCGCCCACATAGATGAATCATTCAGCATCATTTGGCTGTCGGCAACTTAGGCAACCCTGCATAGACACACTTATGTGAGTAGTAGTACCAGAATCTATCTACCAAGTGTGTCTTGGTACCGAAGTCAAATTAACCTCAGAACAAACCAGAGTGAGAAGTGTACTTTTCTTTGCACGCCAAGCATGATATTTGGTACATTCTTTCTTTATGTGTCCATGGTTGTGACAAAAGTAACAGCCTGATTCTTCATCTTCATTCTTTTGCTGTTTCTTTTGAGCTGGACCACTTGCAGCTTCCTTATCCTTCTTCCTTTTCTTGTTCTTGTCCTTAGATGTACTTGCCAAGTGAGCACTTTCGGTCTTTTCTTGCTTTAGCCTTTCTTCCTCTTGCACACAATGAGAAATGAGCTCATTCAGAGTCCATTTGTCCTTTTGGCAGTTATAACTGACCTTAAATTGACTGAATTGTGTAGGAAGCAAAATCAAAACTAAATGCACAAGCAAATCCTCAGACAGCTCTAACTTTAGTGTCTTTAGTTTTGAAGCAAGATGAGACATCTCCATGATGTACTCCCTTATATTTCCTTTTCCTTTATACCTCATTGAAATCAAGCTCGCCAAAAGCATACTTGTTTCAGCCTTATCGTTTTTAGCAAAACGTTTTTCAATTTCCTCAAGAAACTCCTTGGCAGTAGTAACCTTTTCGGACACAGCGCCCCTAAAGGCTTCCGGAATTCCACACTTTATGATCATGAGACTCATGCATTTGAACGATCCCACCTTTCCATGTCCCGTTTTTCCTCAGTGGAACTTATGCCCGTAAGGTCAGCGGGTCGTTCAATCCTTAGCGCAAGGTCTAGATCCATGCACCCGAGAACTATCATGACGTTCTCTTTCCAATCCTTGAAGTTGGTCCCATTTAGCATGGGAATGGAATTGACAATAACAGATATAGTAGAAGTAGATGCATTAACTGAACAGATAACAAAACAAGCAAAATAACATGTTCACATAAGAATCCATAATATATAATCAATAAATTCAAATAATGGTTAACTCTATCACAAGATACCTAGCACAACATTAATATTTAGTCTTTGGACAGAAATATTAACTTGTAAGTGGTACTCTTGGTGTAGTAATCAAATATTGACAATAAATCCTGTCAAACAATAGGTCAATCTTTGAATCGACTTATTATTCACATGGAATACCTTATAATTGTCACATATTTATTACCACAAGTGTGCATGCAATTCGGCCAAATATTAACCTTCCTTTGGGCAGGTCAATATCCGCATGAATTACACACACACAACCATCTTAATATTTCAAATAAATTAATCTACATAAGAGAGGTTACTTTGGTAACATGTTGCTTCAATTAATCTATTTTAGAATATTAGATACCCAAAAATATAACAAACAAACCAAAATTTGAATTTAATTAAAATTTTTTTTTTAATCAACGATCAACGGTCAACAGTCAATAGTCAACGGTCAGGTCAACGGTCAACTGTCCGTCTTGACCGGGTCGGGACTGGACCGGGTCGGGTCAACCCAATCGGGATCCTAATCCAGTCCTGCCCAGCCCAGCCCAAAAGACCCAGCCCAAAAGAAAAGAAATTGGGCACAAGGCCCAGAAAAACCCTAATTTTGTTTTCTTTTCTTCTTCCTCCTTTGTAGCCGCCGGCCATGGCAGCAACAACTCCAAATTGATTCAAATAATATCAAAAATAAATAACTGGTAGAATCCTTTTTCTTTCTCAAAATCAAAACCGGAAAACATAAATGCTTAATTTCAAGAAATATATAATCCATATATACTTGATCCAAATGGGTTGAATCCGGAAAAAATTAAAGAAAATCAAAATCAAAGAATCCATAACCATAATTATTCTTAAATCCAACAAAACCAAACCTAATTTAAGAAGACAACTTAATTCTTAATGGTTTAACATGGAGAAGGCTCTGATACCACTTGTTAGAATAAGAAACCTAAATCATTCATGGAGAAAATCCAATTCATCCAAGATCCACCATGTCAAATCATCAAGAGAATGAAAGCGGAAGCATACCTTAATCCATGAGAAAGAGACGATTATGGGTTATGGATCTTCCAACTCAATATGATTTTCCTTAGAGAAGAATCTCTGTATTCTTCCTGATGATGGGATGTCAGAGAGAATAGGAATAATAATGTATCGTATGAATTGGGGACCATAACCTTTTAAAATAACTGCAGTAGTTATTCTCTTTTCATATTTTTATTTTGACCCATCACAAAAATAGAAATATGAAATAGGCCTCTACACATAATTAACCCATACTATAATTAATGCCCAAAGCCCAATAACAAAAATTAACCTTACTTAGACCACTTTAAATGGGCTTAACTTTAAGTTAGCCTATAATACACATTTAATTACATATGTAGGCCCACATGTTCAATTATTTTCCAACATGCCGCTATCAAGAAGCCAGCCATGATTGGCAGAGGAAGGGTTGGTTGCAACATGTGCACGTGGTTGCCATACTGTTGTGTCGGAGGGCGGTGTGGCCACTGTGCGCATGAGGAGCCAGGAGAAGTGGTGGAGACAGAAACCATCAATAAATGCTAAATGGTGGGAGGAGGGCATGGGTAAGAACCATCAATAAATTTATAGAGGTCATAACCAATGAGAACAGTCTCAAGTTGCAATTTCCACGAGAGATGGTGGGTGTGAGTTTAATAATAATAATAATAATAATATTGGAGGCTGAGACATTGATGACTGTGAACGGTTTGGTAGGCTCCTGTTCGTTGGGAATAGTAATGGGTTGATTGTCGGCATCCATGGGAAGGAAGAAGAAGAGATGAATAGGGTGGTTTAGGGGGAGCAGCCGTGTGGTGGAGAGAAAAGGGGCAGGTCAGGATCCCATATAGGAGAATCGATAGTGGGAAAAGTATATGGCATTATATTTCAACACTGAAAAACAGAATATATATAGTTTACAGAACTCTTAACCGACTCTAAATATATTCTAACAAACAGAATCCTAAGAATAGAAAAGGGAGATTACAAAAGAATACAAACGGTTACAAAGGATAATCTTGTTCCTAATAATTCAAATTTAAATTTCAAACTAAATATCTCTAACACTAACGACACAAACCAAAAGAAAAATAAGATTCAATTCCGCCAGGTTACGTTGAATCCTCGTTATACATACCAAGTGGATCCCACTGTTTTGTGAGCATAACCGGGATTTAATCCAATAAAGCTCGAAGCTTGTGACTGAGATCGTCAACATAAGAGGACTCTAAATCTTTATTGAGAAGCAACTCACGCAACTTGGTGCAGTTGGCTCTAACCTCTCTCCCAGCCTCACTAAAATTTTCTTCCATAACCGTCCTAATCGCATCGCAAACACTCTCTCTCGAAAACGATCCGTCTTCTTCATTTCTCTCCACTTCGACACCGGCCTTCAATCTGTTTCCGATGACCCTCGCATTGAAAACCTGGTCGCTCTTGTGCGGTATCATCACCAGCTGACAATTTTTACTCAGAACCAATCCCTCAATCAACGAACCATACCCGCAATGCGTGACATAACACCCAACAGATGGGTGCTGCAATATCAGCTGCTGTTGAATCCACCCACCATGAACCACTCCTCTCCCTCCAACTCTCTCCTCAAACCCATCCGGCAACGCCTCTTCGATCGTCTCCACCCCGAGGGGCGGCTTCAGCGCCGCCAAAAACGGCAACCCCGAAAGCTCAAATCCCAACAGCAGCTCTTGGAATTGGTCTATCTTCAAGATACCCTCACTGCCAAATGAGCAGTAAATCACCGACGTAGCCTCAAACCTTCCTAAAAAATTAGTCCACTTCTCGTCCTCTGAAGTAGTCAGTGTCGTAATCGGAGGCTCCGGAATGATCGGACCCGCAAGGAGAACAGGCCTCCCGTGGTTGTGGTACCTTTCAACGAACTCGATAAACGGACCCTCGATTTCCCTACACCCCTTGGAGGCAAAAGCGTCACATTCTGCTTGGCTTGTGTTGAATCTGTCATTCAACTTCAGATCACCGCGGGTGCCAAATGGTTGAAAAATGGATCCAACAAAATATTGTGCTTCGAATCGGTGAAGTTTGACGGACGGATCTGGAAAGCCAGGTGGTGGCTGCATCAATAATTTCTCCAGTGTTTGGTTGGATGTTTCTTGTCGCTTGGATATTTCTTGTCGCTCTTTGTCCGTCCCAGACATGTAACCAAACAGAACTAGACTCACAACATTAAGATAAACGGATTTGATCCCTAATTGGCGTGCCAGCTTAGGAATCCAGTAGGCGAAATCGAAGAAGACGATGTGGGGTCTGAGATTGGATAAAAGGAGTTCAATGTCGTGCTCCGTTCGGTCCATGGCGGTCACGATGAGCGGGATTAGGCTAGCGGAGGGCACATCGGACGTTGTCTCGGTGCCGGGAGGGAGGCCGTCGACGTGGGGAACGGCGATGGGAACGAAGGTGATGAGCTGTGGGAATTGATTGAGATGTTGAATTTTGGATTGTGTTTTTTTAGGGACGATGAAGGAGATTTTGTGGCCTCTTCTAGCTAGTTTGTTGGAGACGTGGAGGTATGGAGTAATATGGCCAAGACCAAACCAAGGGAACATAAGAATATGCAGAGAAGATTTATTTGATTCCATGTGATCCGGTTCTGTACTAAAGATATCAACAACACAAAATTACAACACCAAATGACTACCAAAAATACTATAATAATTTATAAATTAATTACCTTTCCCACGGTTTTCTTTTCTTTGTCCTCTTTTTCTTCTCTGGCAAATATGGTCAAAATCACTGGCACTAGAAAGGGCATTCCTTTTCGCAAAAGCTTAAGCAAGGAGAGCCTGCAAGGAAAGTCGGATAAGATAAGTCAAGTGAGGATGTTTTGAGGAGAAAACTTATAAGAGAGAGAAAAAGCCTAAAAAAACTAAAAACAAAAAAACAAAAAAAAAAAAGAGAAAAGATTGATGTGTCCAGACTACTGGTTTTTATTTTAAAAAGAAAGTCAAAGTTTTTATTTAAAAAATAAAAAAATAAAATTATCAACTTTTAAATGAGCTGGAACACAGTAACATGCAAACGACCCATGCATATTAAAATTGACAACTTTTAAATGAGCTGGAACAAGTAGTCGGTGCGTCGCCACACCCCCCGTCGCGTTCTAGCTGAGCTCACGCCCCTTGGGGCTCGCACCCCTCCTCAGTTTCCTGTCAAGCTTGGCTTCCCAGATCTAGGCTTTTGAGCATATGGAGAGAGGGAGAGAAGAGAGATGAATTTTTTAAAATTTTTTTTGTTAAATTAATTATTATTAGATTATTAAAACACCATCTAATATTAGATCATATGTATTGTATATGATTCATTCTATTAGAAATTTAATGAACTGAAATGAAAAAGACTATAATTACTAACATTTAGAGAGTTTAGGATCGTCTCGACTAACGTTTTTTTTAATGGACCAAACCGTAAACTCTTCAACAGTTTATACACCATTTAGACAAATTATTATTTTATATTTTTGTATTTTGTTTTCTGTTTTTATTAAGAAATTATATCATGTATTTTTTATTTTTATATTTTTGTACCATCAATGTTTAATATACAAATTTATATAAGTTCCCGATTAACACTTTATTTTGATCTTAAAATGCTCAAATTACCCTTAAAAAGAAAAACTAAAACCAAGTATCATTTACATTGTTATACCCTGTTTTTTTTTTATTTCACTCAAAAAGTATACCATATCTTTTAATGTCTTATATTTTTATATTATTATGTTACTTTAGGATATAAATACATCTATTTTCTCGAACAATACTTAATTTTAACATTAAAAATCCAAAGTACCCTTAAAATTAAAAAAAGCAATTAAATAAATTCAAATTTAAAATAAAAACTTAATAAAGAAAAAAATTGTCCAAATAATCACTTTTTTTCATTTTTTGACCAACACGACACAAAATCTCATCTATTTACCAGCATATCACAATTTTTATTTTTTATATTCTGTAGTTTATTTTTTTGTAATTTCATAAATGTCTCTTTTAACCCTGGTTCTACATACGTTTAGGTTTTCATATGATTTTTAACTTATTTTTCTCTCTTCATTTTTTCCTCTATATTTGATCTCTGTCTCTTTCTCTTTCAGATCCAATATCTATATTTCATCTTCATCTTTCTCTCTCTACAGATTTCTCAGAAATCCTATTCGCGTTAGATTTCTCTACAGGTCTGAAATTCATGCTCTTCATTCCTCTCACCATTGCACTACTACAGATACTAGATTTCACGACGGTTAAAAACCATCGTGGTAACACTTCCACGACAGTTTTTAAACCGTTGTGGAATCCACAGTCGTGGTAAATATATGGATTCCACGACAGTTTTAGAACCGTCATAGTATCTCGTATTACACAACGGTCTTAGGACCGTCGTGGTAACACGGTTACCACGACGGTTACAAAACCATCGTGGTAGCTTAGCTACCACGATGGTTTTTGCAACCGTCGTAGTGTGAACCAAATAAAAAAATTTATGAATTCGTTTCATAGGTGGCAAATCAGCCAATTATAAAATGCTAAATAATTGCCAATAATGACCTAGATTTGTACAATTAATATGCATATAGTACAAAATTGAAATATTATTTTTTTAATATTGAATAAACTGCAGAACAAACCTAGCCCATTCTTGCCTAACCAAACTCATGTCAACATCAGTATGAAAATCCTTCGTTCGAAGAGCGACTAGTTCGTCAATAATGAGGGTTATTTCTCGTATGAAAGCTAACACAAAATAACCGCACTCTACATAACCTTCTTGTATTGGATATCGAGTAGTATCAATAAAAATCTCTAAGTTCCGTCATTGTCTTATTCCTCTTCCCACCAATATCTTCCAATCATTAAGTGCCCTAACAATTTTACAAATTTCAAAACAATATATTACAACAATTATAATTGTATGCTTAGAATCAGATATATAAACATCAAAAACTACTTATGTCATAATTAGGTCTTTAAAATATCACCCGGTGCGTTTCCGAGAGGATTAAAATATAGGACTGAGTCATCCCACGGATCAATAACTGCCAAGATTCAATGTTGGCTGGTGTTATATGGCATGAGAAACAGCTTTCCTTGTGGAGTGTTTCTTAAGATTTGTAGAATGTAATCGGCCCTCTCTCGAACGTAGGCGGCGCGATCGGCAACGCGTTGAACTAGTGAGATGAGGACTAGAGAAATAAACTCGAACCGTTGATCCATACCTCCTCTTACACAACAATCCGCTAAGTATCTGTAAAATAAGTAGGCTGACTTGTTACACTTTGCATATAAGATTAAGAAGGATAATTAAATAGTGTAATGAAAAATGTATTACATGATGTAAACTATTATACTATTTGCACTGATTTCTTTAAATGTTATGAAATGGTAGACATCTTCAAACCCAATATATATGGGTATGTCATCGCCAATGATGAGCTGTTATTGATGGCAGATTATTTAGGTACCGTCACGCATGGAATTTTGTGCGTAATACGCCATCAGTTTCAAATCAAAAGAAATGTCAGTAAAGTCAAACAAAGGCAATTCTTCTTGTGCTGGTTGTTGTTGTACCACAGGTTGTGACCGTATTTTCTTCCTCTCTGCTCTTCTTTTGGTTTGTTTGCTCCCCTTGGGTTCTCGGTCAGGAGCATGACTGGGACCTTTGCTTGCCTGGCTCAAACTTGTTTGAATGACGGCTAATCTTTTCGGCCAAGCAATAAACCCACCGACAGCTTCTTTAATACATGTGGCTTCGTGCGTCGGAATAGGTAGGAGTGCACCTTTTAGTTCCGGCATTGTAATTGTCACTCGTACATTCTCCTTACCTAAAGGAATCCCATGGACTGTGTCCGTTGGAACACATTCTACGTATGCCCTGCCATTTGCAGCAAGCACATCTCCTCCATTAATTACATTAGGAAGAAATAGATGGCATTCCTTACTTGTGTTCGGATCGGGCTTCAGATCCGATGCCTGAGATCCTTTTTCATTTAAAGTGCAACTAGCCTTGAAGCTGTTGTGTTGATCAACTGTCGGTGCGGTCGGCTCCTCCGCCATAGTCTCTCGGTTGATACCGTGCTTCGCACATAATTCCTGTGCGGTTCTTTCTAATGTGGCTAGCTGCCATTTCATATCCAAGACTTCAGCATTTTCCGTTGAACTTCTCACAATGTTAAAATATTACCACTGCTTGACAAACTTAGATTGACTTCGAAGCCGATCCGAATGCTTGGCATTGCCTAATGCCTTGGTCAATATGTCCTCTGTCCCCATAGACTCGAAACTTCCTTGTGTTTATTGTTCACTGAATTCATCTTGTAACAATTGCACAGTGTGTTATAACTTCGTAAACATAAATGAGTATACGAGATTAATTGATTTAAACCGGATTCGAAAACTTACTATTGTATCGGCAATATTTTGACATTCTTCATTCTTAAAAGATCCATCGGGCTTGATGCGCATGTTCAACCAATTTTCATGCCGCTCTGCGTATTTTCCCGTCTTCTCGAACTACAGTTCAATAATTACCATTACTAAACATATAAGTAGAAATTGGAAGTAAAACATACCATTTTACAAATTTTGTGTAAGTTATTCACGTATATGTGCTTGGTCATGTTTCCTATATCCATCGTGACCTCCCGTTGATCCGTATTTGAGTTTCTTTCTTATCTCACTTCCTTTTTCCAAAAGTCTTTTGAATTCCGTGCTCCGACAATACGTAATGAAAGTTTCCCAATCATCCTGGCTGATGGTTGGGTAATTGTGAACCACTTTTGATGGTCGTTGCCACACATCTTCTTCATTAATATGATCCCTTACAAAAGCTTGGTAAAGATCATATCTGAAATTTTTTATCGACTCTGCACATGACTTTAAGGCTTGTTTTTTAAACGATTTACCCATAGTGAAAGAAGTTATGATTTCCATCCAAACTCTTTCTTTCCTTTGGGCTAAATCGGCACTTCTAAAGTCCGATATCCAAATGGATATGTGCTCTCGAGTAAGCACTCCAATCCAACTTTGTAATGCATCTCCTCCCTTCCCTATTGGTTGCCCTTTCACATCAAATAAAACTTTAACTCGTTCTCCCTTTGTCCTAACTTGGTGGACTCTTCTCATAAGAGTTGCTTTTCGTTTACTATCTTCATCGGGATTGAATCTAGGTGAGTTGGTTCGTCGTGGTTTTCCAATTTGAGTTTGAGTTGAGTGTTCTTCCTCCTCGCGCACTTGCACATTTTAAATCAATCTAAAGCAACTCGGCACTGAAACACATTACAAAACAAAAAATGGTTGTCATTAAATCATAGTAAATCCGTGCAAGTAAACATAAGTTTCTACTTAATTAATTACGGAAATGACACACAACTTAATCAAAGATGCATTTGATCTTTCTTTGATCTTTCCATGTCATGTGCTAACATCTAAGTCACAACATCAACGACGGTTAAGGAAAATTGTCGAATCCGTACGTGCATTACCCAAGCAATTTAATTCAAACTACAACTATCACCGAATATTAGCAATTTTAGACTTATTTAAATCACCGACACAATCAACATTCACCGAATGTGTAAGGGATGGAATTTGGTAAATCATCGCCTCACCCAATCATTATACAACAAAACCGAAACTAAATCTCACTCAAATAGGAATTTGGTCGAACATGTAGTGTGCATAAATTAAACATGCAAGAGCAACACTGTTTTCCATTTAAAAAATAACCCAAAATCACAAACACAATCAATAATCGAAACTAAGTCTCACTCAAAGAGGAATTTGGTCGAACATGTAGTGTGCATAAATTAGACATGTCAGAGCAACACTTTTTCCCGTTTAAAAAATAACCCAAAATCACAAACACAATCAATAATCACCGCAAATAAAGTTTACAATTATCTTAGCTCACTTCCATCAACCGTTTGGTGAAATAGCAAACATAAACTTACCGTTTAGTGTGGGTATAGAAGATTAGGGGTGACGGCGACAAACCGTTGGAGTCGACCTTGGCGAAGGCATGAGCGTGGGCGACGGTGAAAATCCGTAAACACTGGATGCGGTAGCCGAAAATTACCAAGAGAGAGGGCAAGGAAAAGAGATAATGGAGATAGGAGCCAAGAGAGATAATGGAGGATGCAAGGCAAACAAAGAGGGAGAAAGTGGAGTTGCCAAAATTTTGAGAGAGAAAGTTAAGGGAGTTACCGAAAATTTGAGAGAGAAAGTTGAGTGAGTTATCGAAAATTTGAGGGAGAATGGAGGATGCAAGGCCGAAAATTCTGTTGTAAATGGAGGATGCAAGGCAAGCAAAGAGGGAGAGAGGTACCGAAAATTAGAGAGAGAAAGGGTATGAAATAAGGTCTTTCATTTGATTTTATATATGTAGGATACAAAATTTGGACAACATGAAAGCACGCACGCTTCCCGGGTTATTTTTAAAATTTCGCGGAATGGATATGACGACGGTTTTTTTAAAAACCGTCGTGGTATAAATAGTTACCACGATGGTCTCAAAAAAGACCGTCACGGTTGGTCCCCCGAGGCCCAACCATGACGGTCAAAAGACCATCGTGGAAGGCGGTCTTCCACAACGGTCTTTTGACCGTCGTGGTAGGCTGGACCCTCGAGGACCAACCACGATGGTCAAAAAACCGTCGTGGAAGATGGCTGTAGGCGGTCTTTTGACCGCCTTCCAGTAGGTCCCTGGGCTTGACCAACCACGACGATCTTTTGACCATTGTGGTATGACGGTCAAAAATCATGACGGTTTACTTAAAAAACCGTCATGTTATTAATATACCACGACGGTTTTTTATTTAAACCGTCGTGGTATTTTGACAGTAAAAGTTCCGTAATATTTTTTTCCAACTATATAATACCATAGGCGGCTATACCTGTTTTTCCCAATGTATTCATTTACACCATGGCATATAATATATATTATGGGTATACACTTGCAATTAACATATAAGGTAATACAACTTATAAAATGTATACAGTTAACAGAAAGTTAAAACATTGCCTTCAAGTTTTTTTTCTTTTTGGACTTCTCAACACGTGTCCACTCGACATCTAAACGAAGCAAGTGTGAGGAATCATCGTCCAAATCATCAATCTCCTCCACCGGTGGCAAACCTTTCGTGATAGATGGAATGTCCGTGCAATCTTGATCAACATCTTCTTGGCCATCCCGGATAAATTTTGACTTCATTGGCACAACTAATGATAACTTTAAATTGTCGGGATCCGTTGTGTAAAAGACTTGGACTGCTTGTGACGCCATAATGAAATGATCATTTTTATATCCCATACGTCTAAACTCCACCACTGTCACGCCGTCCTTATTAAGCTTAATAAAATTATTTTCAGCCCATTTGCATTTAAAGAGTGCTATCCATAAGCCGCAACAATCAAGTTCCCAAATATCTTCAATGAACCCAAAGTAGTTCATGGAACCATATACCGGGTTCTTGTCCTTTGCGGATGAAATATGTATAGACTCGGCTCGAAGGCTCACACCATTATTTTGGACTGGATGCTTCTCATCTCTTTCGCGAGCGTAAAATATATAGCCATTGACAAAGTACGATGTATATCTTGTGACTATCGATGGCGGTCCTCTTGTTAGCTTCATTAAGTCTTCGGAAATGCTAGGCTTCATATACAAATGTTGGCTTATCTACATCCTGAATGTCCAGTTGTGCTCATCTTGAATCTACTTCTCACATCTTGTTTTCCTTGGATTCGCGACTCTTAATTCCGTCATGTGAATCTCAACAAATAGCTCAACTTCCTTAGCATTGTGCAAAACATACAAACAAGCTTTTTTCCATTCATCTTGCTTTACTGGTGAATGAACGACCACGGATAGACCTTTCGGCTTAAATAGCCCACTCGTTGGCACCCCTATTAGGTCCGCATTGGACAAATACTTAGAGCAAAATTCAACTGATTCCTCGGCTATGTAGTTTTCCACTATACATCCCTCCGGCCTATTTCGGTTCTTCACATAACCCTTCAAAACCTTGATGTACCTTTCGAAAGGATACATCCATATCAGATAGACCGGTCCACATAGCTTAACTTCACGAACTAAGTGCATCGTTAGGTGGATCATTATATCAAAAAAGGCTGGTGGGAAAAACTTCTCAAGCATGCACAAAGTCATCACCAATTCAGATTATAGCGAATCTAGCAGTATTGGATCGATTATCTTAGAGCAAATTGAATTGAAAAACGAGCATAACTTCATAATTGCATATCTCACATCTTTCGTTAAAACTCCCCGCAATGCAAGAGGTAATAATTGTTACATCAAGATATGACAATCGTGCGTTTTCATTCCAATGAGCCTCAAATCCTTCATCGACACCAACCTTTTGAAGTTAGAAGAGTACCCACTTGGCACTTTTACAGACGCAAGCCATTCACAAAGCTTTCTCTTCTCTTGTTTGGATAATGTGTGCTTTGCCGGAGGTAAGTATGTACCATTCGGTCTTTTGTCGGGGAGTAAATTTTGTATAATCTTCATCTCTTGAAGATCCAACCATGCATTTTCACCATCTTTAGTTTTATTTGGAATATCAAGCAATGTGCCCACTATCGATTCACAAATGTTTTTCTCAATATGCATAACATCTAGGCAATGACGAACATAAAGTGACTTCCAATATGCAAGTTCATAGAAGATTGACTTCTTCTTCCAAGGTCCATCGACAACTGGAGCTTTACGTTTTCTTTTTTCCAAAACTACTTTTACATCTTTAACCATCTCAAAAATGGCTTCTTTAGACAAAATCCGAGGAGCGGATCTTTCTTCGGTATTACCATCAAAAGCCTTCTTCTGTTTGCGGTATCGATGATTCCTTGGCAAAAATTGCCTGTAACCAAGATAAACGGTTTTCTTACCATTCTTCAACCAAATAGAGGCTGTTTCCTTCATAAAACTGGACATCCTATAGAACTCTTCACGGGATAACCAAATAGGTTGCTAAGTGCAGGAAAGTCATTAATTGACCAAATCAACATTCCCCGTAGATTGAACGTATCTTAACAGTAAGAATCTCTAACTTGTAAACCATCTTCCCACAAGCTTTTTAGGTCATCGATTAATGGTGCCAAGTACACGTCAATGTCATTCTCCGGTTGTTGAGGGCCTGATATCAATAATGTCAACATCAAGAACTTCCGCTTCATACACAATTCTGGTGGGAGATTGTAGTTGACAAGTATGACTAGCCAGGTACTATGATGACTACTCATGTTACTATGTGGGTTCATTCCGTCTGTCGACAAACCGAGACGTAAATTCCTTGGTTCTGCACTAAAATCTGGATGATTGTCATCAAAGGTCTTCCATTGTGGTGCGTCGACTGGATGCCTAAGTTTGCTATCGTCAATACATTTATCATGGTGCCAGGTCAGATTCTTAGCATGCTCGGCATTACGGAATAAATGACGCAAACGTGGAGCCGGTGGAATATACCATAACACCTTAATTGGCATTCCTTTTCTACCATTTGATGTCATCTTGTCCTTCTTCCATCTTGACTCCTTACAAACTAGACAGTCATCTAAATATTCATATGCTTTACGGTAAAGGACGCAATCATTTGGACAAGCATGTATCTTTTCATATTCCATTCCCAAGTACTCAACGTCTTCTTCGCCTCGTACATATTAGGTGGCACTTTGTTATCCTCCGGAAGAATATTTTTTAGAAATTCTAAAAGAGTCGTGAAACTAGAATTCGTCCACACTCCTGACACTTTCATATTCCATAATTTAACCAATGTCCCTAATTTTGTATATTTTGTACATCCGACATACAAGGGCATTTCGGCATCATTAATCATTGCCTCAAATAACTCCGGCCGATGCACAAAGTTTTCTTCCAAATCATTTATCATATTGAACATATTATCACCAACATCTTCCTCCACAATAGGCTATTTACCTTTAGAATTCGTCTATATATATTTAATATCGAAAAAATCTTCTCCATGTAAATATTATGTTTGGTAAGAACAAATAATCCCATACGCGCGCAAATACCCTCTAACATTATCGATTGAATGAGATCTATGATTACTACAAAGTTGACACGGACACGGAATCTTATCACCTTATATGTGAGCTTTGGCAAATGACAAAAATTCTTCAACACCATCTTCATATGCTTTAGACAATCGGTCAAACCACATCCATTTTCTATCCATGATTTACAAATCCTATACAAAAAAATTAAAACACTTATAAGTCAAAGCACTAACACCGGTCCATTAATTGGGCAACAATAAAAATTCGATAGAACTTACAAAACCATCTAGAACCATAATGAATAATGTCTAAAAATAACATTTATTAAACACCTATTGCACAATTTAACTCTAATTAAATTGATCCCAAACATATATATATATATATAACATGCACTCCGTAAAGTCTTCAGCATCAATAATATTAATTCTACGTACTAACAAAAATAACAACAAGGAAGACGTTAATTGGTTATCACTTACAAAGAGTAACTTGTGACGTCCAATGGTATACTGACTGTATTCGGAATGATCTGATCTTATTTTGGGATATGCAGAGAGTTGTTGATGTGAAAAAATTAAGGACGACAAACACTCGGTGTTTTATATAAAATTTTGATCAAGCTTACACGACAGTTTTTTTTAACCGTCGTGTAATCTCGTATATTACATGACGGTGTAAAAAAAACCGTCGTCGACTACGTGAAATCCATGATGGTTTTTATGCCGAAATATTAACCATCGTGAAAGCTCCGAGATTTCATGACGGTTTTTGTGAACCGTCGTGGAAGCACGGAGATTCCACGATGGTTATTTAAAACCGTCATGGAATCTCATCCTTCCACGGCGGTTTTTTTGTTGCTTTTCGGCTCCATGTTTTTCTGAATTTACGACGACGGTTTTTTTAAAACCGTCGTTGAATTTCCGTCGTGGTATCCATATTTTCTAGTAGTGTTAAATATGAAATTGTCGAGGTATGAATTGATTGCTCATACCTGGGTTTGTGTTTTCCTCGTTTGAATCTAATTTTCAAGCTTTCTCAAGCTTCACCACGGAGTTAGCCATGAATCCGTTCTCTTCCGGAACTTGCTTGATGCAAGCTCTCCAATCAATTCCTTCGAATGTTTATCAGATCGTTCGGAAACATCCGTAAAAAGAGCAAATTGTCCAAGAATTTGAGTTTAATTTTACCAAGTTTGGTTGCGTAAATCAGAATTCTGGGAGTTTTTTCGTTAAAGATGTGTAGAAATGGTTTGGAGTGGTTTATGGCTCCTTCCTAATGTCTAACAAAATATTTCCATTAAAGTAGAAATTCCTCCATGAAGTCTACTTATGAAGTTTGCATTGGACTCCTCAACTCTTGATTCGAAGTTGCTTGGAGTAGTCTGTTATGAGGTTAATGTGCATTGTTGATCTTGAACCTTTTACTTGCCCGATAAATTACCAGTTCCTTATCATGACATTGACATAGGATGAATAACCTGCATAACGATTCTACTTCTGATTTCGCTCTGATCGACTATAGTACTTGCAACTTGGGCTATTTATAATGGAAAATGTATACACCAAAGAATTTGATGTGCTTTGTTGCTTATGATAACCTGAACCAAATTCCAGGGCGAAAAGGATGACAAAATCATTGTTGTTTGCACTGATGACCTTGAGTTTCGCCATTTAAGTTGCATCAGTGAGCTTTCACCACATCATCTTCAAGAAATTTGTCGATTCTTTGAGGATTGTGTCCACCTACAAGCGCCATAAATCAACATTTTAAGTTTGCATTACTTGGATTATGAAGTCAACCTATTGCAAAAACTTATAAAGCTCCCTCAATTTAGTTCAAACTCCAATTATCTACATAGACTAGTACCTGTTATCAAACAATATTTGCTTAGCTTAAATGAATAATAAGCAAAAAAGAATGAGAACAAAGAAGTCGAGGTTGAAGTGTTTCTACCAGCTGAAGTAGCCGTTAATGCAATAAAGTACTCATTGTAAGTGTTCCTATTTCTTTTTCTTTCTTGTGCATAATTAATGTACAAATTTATATATTAGGAATTGCTGATATATATTTAACTATTTGAGATCAATTAGATTTGGTTAAGTCTATCTCAATATAAGGTTGACTTATTATTTCTCTATGAATTGGCGTAGTAATTATGTTTTCAATTCGGACTTGGTTGATAAATGAATATTAGGATATTAAATTTCTATCAAGTTCTTGTTCTCGTTCCACTTTTTTTTTTTTTTTTTTTTTTTTGGAGTTAAAATTGAATGTCAAACAAAATCTTAGAGTATGCAGTATACTCTACTAGTGTATACTGGCACGGGCGGCCGGAGCTAGAGACATCTAGCCCTCCATTTTGAAAACTAAAAGTATTCTAGCAGAGAGTTCATCATATACGTCATATACGTACTTTCCTAGAATATGTGATATACTCTACAAGAGTATACCGGTGCTGGTGGTCAGAACTAGAGACATTTGGTTATCCATGTTGAAAACTGAAAATATTTTGGCAGAATATGTAATGCATTTTACTGGAGTATACAATATACTCTAGTAATGTATACAAGTGACCAGAATAGGACAGTTAGAGTCGGAGATATCCAGTCATCCATGATGAAAACTGAAAGTATTCTAGTAGCGTATGCTACTATACATACTGGCAACGATCGAAGTCAGAGACATCCGGTCATCCATATTGAAAAATAAAAGTATTCAAATAAAGTATACTACTCTACATACTGGTAATAACCAGAGCCAGAGATATCCAACTATATATGTTAAAATCTGAAAATGTTTTAATAGAATATCTAAAATATTCTAATATAATATGCAATATATTTTATTAAAGTAAGTATGTGGAGGAAATTCTTTTTTTTTTTTTTTTAACAATATATATCATTCTGATTTTCTTATTTTAAACCAGAAAAGTTTTCATTTTAAAAATGAATATATGATCTAAATAGGGTTTAAATTTGTGATAAAATAGTTATATATTTTTTTTATTTTTAGTAAATTGTGATTAAATTGTTATTCAAAAATGCGTTGGCTCGCAAGGAGATTTCCCCACACAATGCGATGGCCTGCAGAAAACTATGCACGGGAGATCAAGAGATACTTGCTTGTGCGGAACCGCACAAGGAGATTGATGACCACCATCTTCATTCTGTAATTTTGTGATTTTGATTTTTTTAATGATATATATTTTTTTAATTTTTGTAGTATTTCAGTGAGAAAACTATTGGTACTATGATCTTTTGCAACTAATAATGGAGGTTTCAATAGATATCGTTAATTACCAACTAATAATTGTAAATTATCACAGTGGCTATCGGTAATAATCAATTGGCTTTTCAAACATATGAAAAAAATTTATGAAAGCCAGATAGGTTGCCAAGTGTAGAAAAGTCATTAACTGACCAAATCAACATTGCACGAAGATTGAACGTATCTTGACGGTGAGAATATTTAACTTGTAAACCATCTTCCCACAAGCTTTTGAGGTCATCGATTAATTGTGCCAAGTACACGTCAATGTCATTCTCTGGTTGTTCAGGGCCTGAGATCAATAATGTCAATATCAAGAATTCCGCTTTATGCACAATTCTGGAGGGAGATTGTAGTTGACAAGTATGACTGGCCATGTACTATGCGACTACTCAGGTTACTATGTGGGCTCATTCCGTCCGTCGACAAACCAAGACGTAAATTCCTTAGTTCTGTACTAAAATCTGGATGATTGTCATCAAATGTCTTCCATTGTGGTGCGTCGGCCGGATGCCTAAGTTCGTCATCGTTAACACGTTTATCATGGTGTCATGTCAAATTCTTAGCATGCTCTGCATTACGGAATAAACGATGCAAACGTGAAGCCGGTGGAATGTATCATAACACCTTAACCGGCACTCCTTTTCTACCATTCGATGGCATCTTGCTCTTCTTCCATCTTGATTCGTTACAAACTGGACATTCATCTAAATCTTCATATTCTTTCCGGTAAAGGACGCAATCATTTGGACAAGCATGTATCTTTTCGTATTCCATTCCCAAAATGCTCAACGTCTTCTTCGCCTCGTACATACTAGGTGGCACTTTGTTATCCTCCGGTAGAACATCTTTTAGAAATTCTAAAAGAGTCGTGAAACTAGAATTCGTCGACCCTCTCGACGCTTTCATATTCCATAATTTAACCAATGCCCCTAATTTCATATATTTTGTACACCCGACATACAAGGGTATTTCCGCATCATTAATCATTTTCTCAAATTACTCCGGACGGTGCACAAAGTTTTCTTCCAAATCATTTACCATATTAAACATATTATCACCAACGTCTTCCTCAACAATAGGCTCTTTACCTTTAGTACTTGTCGATGTATATTTAATATCAAAAAATTCTTCGCCATATAAATACCATGTTTGGTAAGAATAAATAATCCCATAAGCGTGCAAATACCCTCTAACATTATCAATGGACTGAGATCTATGATTATCAGATATTTGAAACGGACACGGAATCTTATTATCTTGTATGTGAGCTTTGGCAAATGACAAAAAATCTTAAACACCATCTTTATATATGCTTTAGACAATCCATCAAACCACATCCATTTTCTATCCCTGATTTGCAAATTCTAAATCAATAAATCAAAGCTTTCGAAGTCAAAGTGTGCGTAATTTAGAAAAATTGCATGCATTTCATTTAGTTAATTAAATTAAACACTGCTATACCGGCGCATTAATTAATTGAACAATTAACAAAAAAGCAAATAAACATAAAAACTATGATTACCAGGCAAAAATAACAATTTGATCATGATAAGTTCGTAAATTAAACAATAAGGGCGGCCCATTTTAGTAACGTACTAAAAAGTAATCCAAAAACATACAAAATTAATATAAAATACAGAGGAAAACAACATAAAGCTAAGTTTGTGTGATCGTGACTTACAAGAGAGATTAATATGATCGATGTTGGCGTCACAAAATGGCGAACCGACTGTTTTCGGAGCAATCTGGAATGATTTTAGTTTACTGCAGGTGCTGTATTGATGAGCGAATATCAGAGGCATATCACGGCATGGGAAAATAAATCGCGAATTTTCCACGACGGTTTCAAAAAAAAAAATGGTCGTCGAATATAGATTCCACGACCGTTTTTTTAAAACCATCGTGGAAGCTTGCTCTTCCACGACGATCTTTAAAGACCATCGTGGAAACCTTGGCTTCCACGACGGTCTTCGGAAGGTCTTTCGGCTCCGTGTTTTTCTTAAATTTTCCACAACGGATTTTTTAAAAATGGTCGTTGAATCTCCGTCGTTGAATCCACATTTTGTAGTAGTGTTAATTTTAAGAATACCGAATTAGTTGGTGTTGGTGCATCCGGTTATGCAATCACTGATAAGAAATTAACTTACTTCAATATCCATTCAAATGTAATGAACCTGTTATTATAATAATCAACAACATCTAACTATAGGAGAATAGAAAGTGGGAAAATGTACTGAAAAGCAGAATACATATCAACCGACTCTAAATTAAATATATTCTAACTAACAGAATCCTAAGAATAGAAAAGCGAGATTACAAAAGATTACAAACGGTTACAAAGGATAATCTTGCTCCTAATAATTCAAATTTAAAATATCTCTAATACGCCCGTGCAAGATGGAGCTCCCTGACTAGAGTCCAATCTTGGTCTTCAGTAGGAGAAAGCGTGCGCGAGGTAGCGGTTTAGTACGTAAGTGTGGGTAAAGATATAGAATCGGCATGGGTAATTTAAAGACCCGTGCCATCGCCAATCATGATGTCGTCAGCGGCATCATATGGAGTATGAAGCGAGAGAGAGATTACCCAGATAAGTTGTGACATGGTGTGAGGCTGCCGCTATCAAGAAGCCAGCCAGGATTGGCAGAGGAAGGGTTGGTTGCAACATGTGCACGTGGTTGCCATATTGTTGTGTCGGAGGGCGGTGTGGCCACTGTGCGCATGAGGAGCCAGGAGAAGTGGTGGAGACAGAAACCATCAATAAATGCTAAATGGTGGGAGGAGGGCATGGGTGAGAACCATCAATAAATTTATAGAGGTCATAACCAATGAGAACAGCCTCAAGTTGCAATTTTCACGAGAGATGGTGGGTGTGAGTTTAATAATAATAATAATAATATTGGAGGCTGAGACATTGATGACTGTGAACGGTTTGTACTGTAAACTTGGCATTTCTCTCTACCGCTCTCTATCAAATTTGTCATATGCTAATTTTGGTGGCAAATCTATATCACAAGATAAAACTAATGCCAAATTTAACATTTGATTTTTTTTATTATTATCTTGACTTTATCATGTAATCAATATTTTTAATTTATTTAAGTACTAAAAATTTACTTTTACAAATTCCAAATCATAATATATATGAGACAAAATGTAATAAATAATATTAGAAATAGCATTATACATTCAAGTATAAAGCAAGATCTTTAGTAACAATTATAACATTGATATATAGAAATGTTTCAACAATGATCTTGGTGAATGTGAGTATACTGAGCCCTGGTTTCAAGCTCAGAGGTTATTAATTTCTTTTACATACAATTTACGTTTTATCCATCAATAATTTTTAACGCCAAAAGAAATTATAAGTTTGGAAGGCACCAATAAGTCAAATGATTTTAATTCATTTCATTTTAGCAGACTCTATAAAATTCTCTTGCAACTGATCTGTTGGGGCTAGTTCAATAAATGAAAGCGGGAAAAAAAAATTTAGGTGAAAACGTCAAAGTTCAAAATCTAAAATGGTGTTTATTTTTCTTTTATAATTACAAATCATGGACCACACAGTTAAAAAAAATAAATAAAATCAACTTGAAACAAGTCTTGAGAGGATAATGGAGAATTTCTTATCCGTTTACAACAACAACTATATTTGGTTTGGTAAGGACAAATTTTAAAAGGTGAAATTTGATGGCGAGAGTGGGGCCAATACGCATTAAATTTGAAAACTTGGCATTTCTCTCTACCGCTCTCTATTAATTATTAATGGGTTGATTGTCGGCATCCATGGGAAGGAAGAAGACGAGATGAATAGGGTGGTTTAGGGGGAGCAGCCGCGTGGTGGAGAGAAAAGGGGCAGGTCAGGATCCCATATAGGAGAATCGATAGTGGGAAAAGTATATGGCATTATATTTCAACACTGAAAAACAGAATATATATAGTTTACAGAACTCTTAACCGACTCTAAATATATTCTAACAAACAGAATCCTAAGAATAGAAAAGGGAGATTACAAAAGAATACAAACGGTTACAAAGGATAATCTTGTTCCTAATAATTCAAATTTAAATTTCAAACTAAATATCTCTAACACTAACGACACAAACCAAAAGAAAAATAAGATTCAATTCCGCCAGGTTACGTTGAATCCTCGTTATACATACCAAGTGGATCCCACCGTTTTGTGAGCATAACCGGGATTTAATCCAATAAAGCTCGAAGCTTGTGACTGAGATCGTCAACATAAGAGGACTCTAAATCTTTATTGAGAAGCAACTCACGCAACTTGGTGCAGTTGGCTCTAACCTCTCTCCCAGCCTCACTAAAATTTTCTTCCATAACCTTCCTAATCGCATCGCAAACACTCTCTCTCGAAAACGATCCGTCTTCTTCATTTCTCTCCACTTCGACACCGGCCTTCAATCTGTTTCCGATGACCCTCGCATTGAAAAACTGGTCGCTCGCGAGCGGTATCATCACCAGCTGACAATTTTTACTCATAAACAATCCCTCAATCATCGAACCATACCCGCAATGAGTGACAAACACCCAACAGATGGGTGCTGCAATATCAGCTGCTGTTGAATCCACCCACCATGAACCACTCCTCTCCCTCCAACTCTCTCCTCAAACCCATCCGGCAACGCCTCTTCGATCGTCTCCACCCCGAGGGGAGGTTTCAGCGCCGCCAAAAACGGCAACCCCGAAAGCTCAAATCCCAACAGCAGCTCTTGGAATTGGTCTATCTTCAAGATACCCTCACTGCCAAATGAGCAGTAAATCACCGACGTAGCCTCAAACCTTCCTAAAAAATTAGTCCACTTCTCGTCCTCTGAAGTAGTCAGTGTCGTAATCGGAGGCTCCGGAATGATCGGACCCGCAAGGAGAACAGGCCTCCCGTGGTTGTGGTACCTTTCAACGAACTCGATAAACGGACCCTCGATTTCCCTACACCCCTTGGAGGCAAAAGCGTCAGATTCTGCTCGGCTTGTGCTGAGTCTGTCGATCAACTTCAGATCACCGCGGGGGCCAAATGGTCGAGACATGATTGGAACAAAATGTTGTGCTTCGAATCGGTGAAGTTTGACGGACGGATCTGGAAAGCCAGGTGGTGGCTGCATCAATAATTTCTCCAGTGTTTGGTTGGATGTTTCTTGTCGCTTGGATATATCTTGTCGCTCTTTGTCCGTCCCAGACATGTAACCAATCAGAACTAGACTCACAACATTAAGAAAAACGGATTTGATCCCTAATTGGCGTGCCAGCTTAGGAATCCAGTAGGCGAAATCGAAGAAGACGATGTGGGGTCTGAGATTGGATAAAAGGAGTTCAATGTCGTGCTCCGTTCGGTCCATGGCGGTCACGATGAGCGGGATTAGGCTAGCGGAGGGCACATCGGACGTTGTCTCGGTGCCGGGAGGGAGGCCGTCGACGTGGGGAACGGCGATGGGAACGAAGGTGATGAGCTGTGGGAATTGATTGAGATGTTGAATTTTGGATTGTGTTTTTCTAGGGACGATGAAGGAGATTTTGTGGCCTTTTCTAGCTAGTTTGTTGGAGATGTGGAGGTATGGAGTAATATGGCCAAGACCAAACCAGGGGAACATAACAATATGCAGAGAAGATTTATTTGATTCCATGTGATCCGGTTCTGTACTGAAGATATCAATAACACAAAATTACAACACCAAATGACTTCCAAAAATACTATAATAATTTACAAATTAATTACCTTTCCCACGGTTTTCTTTTCTTTGCCCTCTTTTTCTTCTCTGGCAAATATGGTCAAAATCACTGGCACTAGAAAGGGGATTCCTTTTCGCAAAAGCTTAAGCAAGGAGAGCCTGCAAGGAAAGTCGGATGAGATAAGTCAAGTGAGGATGTTTTGAGGAGAAAACTTATAAGAGAGAGAAAAAGCCTAAAAACACAAAAAAACAAAAAAAAACAAAAAAGAAAAGAAAAGATTCATGATGTGTCCAGACTACTGGTTTTAATTTTAAAAAGAAAAGGTTTTTATTTAAAAAATAAAAAAATAAAATTGACAACTTTTAAATGAGCTGGAACACAGTACCATGCAAACGACCCATGCATATTAAAATTGATAACTTTTAAATGAGCTGGAACAAGTAGTCGGTGCGTCGCCACACCCCCCGTCGCGTTATAGCTGAGCTCACCCCCTTGGGGCTCGCACCCCTCCTCAGTTTCCTGTCAAGCTAGGCTCCCCAGATCTAGGCTTTTGAGCATATGGAGAGAGAGAGAGAGAGAGAGATGAAACAAAATATTTTTTCTTGGTAGGTGTGATCCATTGGACATAGATCCAATTCAAGCGCTTGAACCTGCTTGGATCACATCTAGACAAATAGAAGCATGGCGACGGGCAATGACATGAAACGCACGCTGCGGCGGAAAAATATGGGTATGTTTTTTAAAATTTTTTTTTAAATTAATTATTATTAGATTATTAAAATACCCTCTAATATTAGATCATATGTATTATATATGATTCATTCCGTTAGAAATTTAACAAACTGAAATAAAAAAGACTATAATTACTAACATTTAGAGAGTTTAGGATCGTCTCGACTAATGTTTTTTTAATGGATCAAACCGTAAACTCTTCAACAGTTTAGACACCATTTAGACCAATTATTATTTTATATTTTTGTATTTTATTTTCTGTTTTTATTAAGAAATTATATCATGTATTTTTTATTTTTATATTTTTATACCATCAATGTTTAATATATAAATTTATATAAGTTCCCGATTAACACTTTATTTTGATCTTAAAATGCTCAAATTACCCTTAAAAAGAAAAACTAAAACCAAATATCATTTACATTTTTATACCCTGTTTTTTTTTTTTTTTTTTCACTCCAAAAGTATACCGTATCTTTTAATGTCTTATATTTTTATATTATTATGTTACTTTTGATATAAATCTATCTATTTTCTCGAACAATATTTTAACATTGAAAATCCAAAGTACCCTTAAAATTAAAAAAGCAATTAAATAAATTTAAATTTAAAATAAAAACTTAATAAAGAGAAAAAATTATCTAAATAATCACCTTTTTTCATTTTTTGACCAACACGACACAAAATCTCATCTATTTACCAGCATATCACAATTTTTATTTTTTTATTCTGTAGTATATTTTTTTGTAATTTCGTAAATGTCTATTTTAACCCTGGTTCTACATACGTTTAGGTTTTCAAATGAATTTTTTTTACTTATTTCTCTCTCTTCATTTTTTCCTCTATATTTGATCTCTGTCTCTTTCTCTTTCGGATCCAATATCTATATTTCATCTTCAGCTTTCTCTCTCTACAGATTTCTCAGAAATCCTATTCGCGTTAGATTTCTCTACCGGTCTGAAATTCATGCTCTTCATTTCTCTCGCCATTGAATATGAAATTGCCGAGGTACGAATTGATTGCTCATACCTGGGTTTGTGTTTTCCTCGTTTGAATCTAATTCAAGCTTTCTCAAGCTTCACCACGGAGTTAGCCATGAATCCGTTCTCTTCCGGAACTTGCTTGATGCAAGCTCTCCAATCAATTCCTTCGAATGTTTATCAGATCGTTCGGAAACATCCGTAAAAAGAGCAAATTGTCCAAGGATTTTAGTTTAATTTTACCAAATTTGGTTGCGTAAATCAGAATTTCTGGGAGTTTTTTCGTTAAAGATGTGTAGAAATGGTTTGGAGTGGCTTATGGCTCCTTCCCAATGTCTAACAAAATATTTCCGTTAAAGTAGTAATTCCTCCATGAAGTCTACTAATGAAGTTTGCATTGGATTAGGTTATGGAACTCAATGGATGAGATTTATTTGCGTGTCGACAACTTGATTGGATTCCTCAACTCTTGATTCTAAGTTGCTTGGAGTAGTCTGTTTTGAGGTTAATGTGCATTGTTGATCTTGAACCTTTTACTTGCCCGATAAATTACGAGTTCCTTATCATGACATTGACATAGGATGAATAACCTGCATAAAGATTCTACTTGTGATTTCGCTCTGATCGACTATAGTACTTGCAACTTGGGCTATTTATAATGGAAATGTATACACCAAAGAATTTGATGTGCTTTGTTGCTTATGATAAATGAACCAAATTGCAGGGCGAAAGGATGGCAAAATCATTGTTGTTTGCACTGATGACTTGAGTTTCGCCATTTAAGTTGCATCAGTGTGCTTTCACCACATCATCTTCAGAAATTTGTCGATTCTTTGAGGATTGTGTCCACTACAAGGTCATTTAGTAATCAGTTTTAAATCATCATTTTAAGTTTGCATTACTTGGATTATGAATTCACCTATTGCAAAACTTATAAAGCTCCTCAATTTAGTCTAATCCAATTATCTACATAGACTAATACTGTTATAAACAATATTTGCTTCGCTTAAATGAATAATAAAAAAAAAGAATGAGAACAAAAAGTCGAGGTTGAGTGTTTCTACCAGCTGAAGTAGCCGTTATGCAATAAGTACTCATTGTAAGTGTTCCTATTTCTTTTTCTTTTTGTGCATAATTAATGTACAAATTTATATATCAGAATTGCTGATATATATTTAACTATTTGAGATCAATTAGATTTGGTAAGTTATCTAATATAAGTTGACTTATTATTTCTCTATGAATTATGTTTTCAATTCGGACTTGGTTGATAAATGATATTAGGATATTAATTTCTATCAAGTTCTTGTTCTTGTTCCGCTTTTTTTTTTTTTTTTTTTTTTTTTTTTTTTTTTTTGGAGTTAAAATTGAATGCCAAAAAATCTTAGAGTATGCAGTATACTCTAGTACTAATGTATACTGGTGCAGGCAGCCGGATCTAGAGACATTCAACCCTCCATTTTGCAAACTAAAAGTATTCTAGCAGAGTGCGTCATATACTTTCCTAGAATATGTGATATACTCTACAAGAGTATACCAGGCTGGCGGTCAGAGCTAGAGACATTTGGTTATCTATATTGAAAACTGAAAATATTTTAATAGAGTGTGTAGTGTATTTTACTGGAGTATGCAGTATAGCCTACTAATGCATATAGGTGACCAGAATAGGACAGTTAGAGTCGGAGATATCCATTCATCCATGTTGAAAACTGAAAGTATTCTAGTAGTGTATGCTACTATACATATTGGCAACGATCGAAATCAGAGACATCTGGTCATCCATGTTGAAAACTGAAAGTATTCTAATAGAGTATACTACTCTACATACTGGCAATAACTAGAGCCGAAGATATCCAGCCATATATGTTAAAACCTAAAAATGTTTTAATAAAATATCTAAAATATTTTAATATAATATGCAGTATATTTTATTAAAGTAAGCATGTGGAGAAAAATTCTTTTTTATTTTTTTTAACAATACATATCGTTCTGATTTTCTTATTTTAAACGAGAAAAGTTTTCATTTTAAAAATGAATATATGATCCAAATAGGGTCTAAATTTGTGATAAAATAATTTTATATATATATATATATATATATATTTTTGGTAAATTGTGATTGAATTGTTATTCAAAAATGCGTTGGCTCGCAGGGAGATCTCCCCACACAATGCGATGGCCCGCAGAAAACAATGCACGGGAGATCAAGAGATACATGCTTGTGCGGAACCGCACAAGGAGATTGATGACCACTATCTTCCTTCTGTAATTTTGTGATTTTGATTTTTTTAATGATATATATTTTTTTTAATTTTTGTAGTATTTCAGTGAGAAAACTATTGGCACTATGATCTTTTGCAACTAACAATGGAGGTTTCAATAGATATCGTTAATTACCAACTAATAATTGTAAATTATCACAGTGGCTATCAGTAATTATCAATTGGCTTTTCAAACATAAGAAAAAAATTTATGAAATGACATTTTGATGTGAGAAAAAATTTTCCTTTTTGAAAACAGAGTCTAAAGGAAAAGTTATAAAATGAGAAGAAATAATGTTATGAATAGTTTATTAGAAGAAGAATTCCAAAAGATTCTAAAAGGATTCCAAAAGTAAGATGTCCATCCTTATTCCAAGAATGATGGAAAAAATACGAAAAACTTGAAAAAAAGCACTCTTTTGTTATTTTTTTCCATCCTTTTTGAAAATGGACATTTGTTTTATGATTATGCAGATGGGAATATCAAAACGCAAGTCTGGATGATCATTCAAATGCTATTTTTTAAATGTTTTCATTTAAATATTTTTGTTATGAAATGTTATCAATATTCAAGTACCAAATAGTCCTTACTCAACCTTCAACGAGTATTATGTGTATTTTTTTCATAAAAAATTTAATTGAGGGAAAAAATTTATAAATATTTTTAAAGTTTAAGAGGAAAGAATGTTACAAATTAAAGTTCATGAGATATTTTGTAACAATACCTAAAGTTTGAAGAGAAAAGTATAATTTATCCAAAATATCAATATGAATCTTGTTTTGTTCATCTAAAAATTTTATGCAATTGAAAAAAAAGATCTAATTTAAACTTGGAATAGCAAAATAATAAACTTATAAAATTTGACTTTTTTAATTATTGTTGGAGTTGTTAAAATTGAAATTAAGTTCACTTTTCAAAAAAATACCAAAAAAAAAAAGATAATTGAAATTGTTCGAACTCCAATGGATGAACCAAATGCATGCTCAATATCCACGGTACCACACTCAAAAAGTGTGGCAATCCTCCTAATTGTCCCATTGTAGATGTTTATTAATATCTTTGATGAGTTGAAACGTCCCATAGTATTTATTTGTTCCTTATAATTTTACTGCTTGAGAATATTGATTAGAGGTTTGTTAGTCAATAGAAGAGAGATTTAGTCATTACTTGCTCTACTATTCATGTGTTTCTTTTATCAAATGATAAAGCAATGAAAGGAAAATACTTGTTACCACCTTGATATTGATCACTACCTTTCTAATTAATCGAAAGTGAGCTCTATAAAAAAAAATTAAAAAAAAAAGTGGGAGTGTCATCAGAATATATTCGGTATTATAACTAAAAAAAATGACTGCATTTGTGATTCACATATCATATAAAGATCTATATTTTTAGAGCAAATAGCATTGATTATTATTGTTGTCTTCTAATATTGTTCGGGTCTTATATATGAATTTCTTATCAACACGACTTATATTTTATTAGTGCAAAGTGTTAATATGCATGGGTGCCAGTTTTGTGCTTGCTCAAATAGGCTAACCATTTACTTTGGCAAACTTGAGGAAAGAAGTAAAGCACATAATTAAGCAGATAGATGGAAGCTGCTTAATTAGGTTCCTTGCTTAATTAGTCATTGATTTAAAGTATCAAATGCCTTGTACTTGTTCATTGGCATCAACCCCTTTCTTGCCTAGTAATATGGATCTTTTTTTTTCTTTTTTCTTTTTTCTTTTTTTTTTTGAACCTTAGAAAAATAAAAATAAAATAAAAAGTGGGGAAAAAAATAATAATAATAATAAAAGGAAAAAAGTAGGTGGAAAACTGCTATAGTTACGTTAATCAACCACATGTATAAATGTATTGATATAATTATTATATCTTGTGCTAGAAATACTAAACTTTTAACATGGTTATAGACCTTGTCTTTGTCATGTGAAAACACTTCCTCCCCTTGATATAGATAATATTTTATGCAACGCTCGGAAAATAATATTTTATTGCATAGGAGTTGCTAAGAATGAAGAAAATTTTATAAATATTCAATAGAAAAGTCATAATAAAGGCTGATGAAGAAGTGCCCCCTTTTTTTTTTACATCACCCTCTTTCGCATCTCCTCCTCGTCCTTGGACACCATCAGCATCCTCAAACCATTAGAAATCATAGATAGTTGAAATTTTTCGAACTCCAATGGATGCTCAATATCCACGGTACCACACTCAAAAAGTGTGGCAATCCTCCTAATTGTCCCATTGTAGATGTTTATTAATATCTTTGATGAGTTGAAATGTCCCATAGTATTTATTTGTTCCTTATAATTTTACTGCTTGAGAATATTGATTAGAGGTTTGTTAGTCAATAGAAGAGAGATTTAGTCATTAGTTGCTCTACTATCCATGTGTTTCTTTTATCAAATGATTAAGCAATGGAAGGATAGTACCTTGATATTGATCACTACCTTTCTAATTAATCGAAAGTGAGCTCTATAAAAAAAAATTAAAAAAAAAGTGGGAGTGTCATCAGAATATATTCGGTATTATAACTAAAAAAAATGACTGCATTTGTGATTCACATATCATATAAAGATCTATATTTTTAGAGCAAATAGCATTGATTATTATTGTTGTCTTCTAATATTGTTCGGGTCTTATCTATGAATTTTTTATCAACACGTCTTATATTTTATTAGTGCAAAGTGTTAATATGCATGGGTGCCAGTTTTGTGCTTGCTCAAATAGGCTAACCATTATTTACTTTGGAAAACTTGAGGAAAGAAGTAAAGCACATAATTAAGCAGATAGATGGAAGCTGCTTAATTAGGTTCCTTGCTTAATTAGTCATTGATTTAAAGTATCAAATGCCTTGTACTTGTTCATGTGCATCAACCCCTTTCTTGCCTAGTAATATGGATCTTTTTTTTTTTTTTTGAACCTTAGAAAAATAAAAATAAAATAAAAAGTGGGGAAAAAAAATAATAAAAGGAAAAAAGTAGGTGGAAAACTACTATAGTTACGTTAATCAACCACATGTATAAATGTATTGATATTATTATTATATCTTGTGCTAGAAATACTAAACTTTTAACATGGTTATAGACCTTGTGTTTGTCATGTGAAAACACTTCCTCCCCTTGATATAGATAATATTTTATGCAACGCTCGGAAAATAATATTTTATTGCATAGGAGTTGCTAAGAATGAAGAAAATTTTATAAATATTCAATAGAAAAGTCATAATAAAGGCTGATGAAGAAGTGCCCTTTTTTTTTTTTTACATCACCCTCTTTCGCATCTCCTCCTCGTCCTTGGACACCATCAACATCCTCAAACCATTAGAAATCATAGAAGCCATTATCAGCTCATGACGACGAACTAAGCTGGTGCTGTAGACATTCCCCGAACTCAAGTTATCGATTATGGCTTCCGACGAAAATAGATCCCTATTTAACAATTTGGTAGATTCTTTTACTTAATTTTAAGAATACCGAATTAGTTGGTGTTGGTGCATCCGGTTATGCAATCACTGATAAGAAATTAACTTAATTACTTCAATATCCATTCAAATGTAATGAAACTGTTATTATAATAATTAACAACATCTAACTATAGGAGAATAGAAAGTAATATAGTTTAGAGAACTCTTAACCGACTCTAAATTAAATATATTCTAACTAACAGAATCCTAAGAATAGAAAAGCAAGATTACATAAGATTACAAACGGTTACAAAGGATAATCTTGTTCCTAATAATTCAAATTTAAAGTTCAAACTAAATATCTCTAATACTAACACGCAAAATAACACAAATCAAAAGAAAAATAAGATTCAATTCCGTCAGGTTGAATCCTCCTTATACATACCAAATGGATCCCACAGTTTTGTGAGTACCCGGGATTTAATCCAATAAAGCTCGAAGCTTGTGACTGAGATCGTCAACATAAGAGGACTCTAAATCTTTACTAAGAAGCAACTCATGCAACTTGGTGCAGTTGGCTCTAACCTCTCTCCCAGCCTCACTAAAATTTTCTTCCATCACCGTCCTAATAGCATCGCAAACACTCTCTCTCGAAAACAATCCGTCTTCTTCATTTCTCTCCACTTCGACACCGGCCTTCAATCTGTTCCCGATGACCCTCGCATTGAAAAACTGGTCGCTCGCGAGCGGTATCATCACCAGCTGACAATTTTTACTCATAAACAATCCCTCAATCATCGAACCATACCCGCAATGAGTGACAAAACACCCAACAGATGGGTGCTGCAATATCAGCTGCTGTTGAATCCACCCACCATGAACCACTCCTCTCCCTCCAACTCTCTCCTCAAACCCATCCGGCAACGCCTCTTCGATCGTCTCCACCCCGAGGGGAGGTTTCATCGCCGCCAAAAACGGCAACCCCGAAAGCTCAAATCCCAACAGCAGCTCTTGGAATTGGTCTATCTTCAAGATACCCTCACTGCCAAATGAGCAGTAAATCACCGACGTAGCCTCAAACTTTCCTAAAAATTTAGTCCACTTCTCGTCCTCTGACGTAGTCAGTGTCGTAATCGGAGGCTCCGGAATGATCGGACCCGCCAGCAGAATAGGCCTCCCGTGGTTGCGGTACCTTTCAACGAACTCGATAAACGGACCCTCGATTTCCCTACACCCCTTGGAAGCAAAAGCGTCACATTCTGCTCGGCCAGTGCTGAGCTGTCGGTCAACTTCAGATCACGCGGGTGTCAAATGGTCGATAAATGATTGGAACAAAATGTTGTGCTTCGAATCGGTGAAGTTTGACGGATGGATCTGGAAAGCCTGGTGGTGGCTGCATCAATAATTTCTCCAGTGTTTGGTTGGAGGTTTCTTGTCGCTCTTTGTCCCTCCCAGAGATGTAACCGACCAGGACTAGACTCGCAACATTAAGAAAAACGGATTTGATCCCTAATTGGCGTGCCAGCTTAGGAATCCAGTAGGCGAAATCGAAGAAGACGATATGGGTTTGAGATTGGACAAAAGGAGTTGTGGCCTCTTCTAGCTAGTTTGTTGGAGACGTGGAGGTATGGAGTAATATGGCCAAGACCAAACCAAGGGAACATAACAAGATGCAGAGAAGATTTATTTGATTCCATGTGATCCGGTTCTGTACTGAAGATATCAATAACACAAAATTACAACACTACATGACTACCAAAAATACCGTTGATTCATGTCAATTGTACCTGTACTATTCATAATTTATAAATTAATTACCTTTCCTGCGGATTTCTTTTCTCTGTCCTTTTTTTCTTCTCCGGCAAATATGGTCAAAATCCTGGCACTAGAAAGGGAAATCCCTTTTCGCAGAAGCTTAAGCAAGGAGAGCCTGCAAGGAGAGTCAGATGAGAGAAGTCCAGTGCGGATGTTTTGAGGAGAAACTTGTAACAGAGATAAAAGGCTTAATAAGAAGAAAAGACCAAAAACAAAAAAACAAAAAAATAAAACAAAAATTAAAAGAAAAGATTGATGTGTCCATAGTACTAGTTTTCATTTTAAGAAGAAAGTCAAATTTTTTTATTTAAAAAATAAAAGATAAAGTTGACAACTTTTAAATGAGCTGGAACACACTACCCATGCATATTAAAATTAACAACTAGATACAAAAAAAAAAAAAAAAAATTGTTCGTTCGTTCGTTTGTTTGTTTGTTTGTTTTTATATATATTATATTGATTATTGATGTAAATGGTCCCTAAATTATTGAAAATATGACGTTTTGATCCTTATTTTTTTAATTTTGACTTAGATGATCTTAAGCTCTCTAAATGTTGATAATTATAGTATTTTCCATCTAATTTTATTAAGTTTCTAATAGAAAAAGTCACGTTACCTATCACATGAGTTAATTATCCATTACAAGACGAAAGTACCATTATTTTTTTTTTTTTGAAAAACAATACCCAATATACATTTTAAAAAAGAAGGGGAAAAAAAAAGGAGAAGGAGAGAGGACTCAAACCCAGGCCTGCCACGTTGTCTTCTTTGTTGCCAATCGCCCTACCCAGGTGGCTAGCTCAGCCACCCCAAACGAACGCCCACCCCCCCCCCCTCCCTGGCCGTGTTCTCTCTGAGCTCACCCCCCTTGGAATCTTGGATTTGAACTTACACCCTATAATAACCAAATATTTTGACGGACTTGTGATTTCCTTATATATAAAGGAAATCTATCTTTGCATTATGTATAGTACAATGAAACTCATGATCTGATTATCATAATATATTTGAGTTCTTATAGTGTTATAAGACTCAATGACAGTTCATCGAATCAAGTATGAGACCTTATAGTGAAAAAGGCATAATCATAATTTATGGTATTGATCTGGCCAATGAATGACCAGAATAGCTTATGACATGATTGAGACAGTATTGCAGTATAATAAGCAGAATTGAAATTATACTATGGCCGACCGTCATTATGGATGCGGAGTTAAGAATAAGGATTAGGAACACTTTAGAATAATCAGGAATAATATTTAGAGCAATAAAGGTTAAGTGGCTTCAAGTCCTAAGAAAAACCTATACGTGGTATATTTATATACAGATAAATTTTAGATTGCAGCTCATTATTATTGTAGATAATTATATAAATTTTGGATTTATTGATTTTATGGAAAGAATTAAGAAGATAAGTATGAAAAGATTTTTTTTGGTTAAAACCCTCCACATGGCCGGCTATTTTAGGGACTTGGAAGGAAAAAATTTTGTGTTTTAAGGCCAAATACGTAATTCAAAGAAAGTTGAAGAAAAAAAAATTAATTGTGGAAAATTGTAGAAATTCTACCGATAAATAGGGTTTAGTAGTGGAGAATTTGACCATTTAGTTACCTTATCATCTTTTAGTTATCTTCTCATCTTTTTCTCTCTAGCCTTAGGGAAAGAGAGAGAGAGAGAGATAGAAGAACAAGGTTGGTGGCCGGTTTTATTGTGGAGAGGTAGAACAAGGATTTTTTTCATCCAAGGTCTAAAATCACCTCTTTCAAGCTCTAGAGGTATATTCATGATCCCCTAACTAAAACTTCAATTAGTTTTGGTTTGTGAAATTTAAGTGTATTTCAAGCTATGGGATGTAAGAGTACAAGCTCAAGTTCTCTTATTTTTCTATTTTATAGCTTTTAATGTTTAATTTATGTTTGATTTATGCTTGGGTTAACATGATTTGCTAGCTCTAAGCTTAAGATTGATTTTATGCTTTATGATAAGTTTTGAAGGTTATGTATGTGATTATGCTTTTATATGTCCAAGTATGGTGATTATATGCATATTGGTTAAGAAATCAACATAAAGACACACTTTGGTAAATTAGTAAGTTATCAATATGTATCTTTCACGTGCATAAGATATGTGAATGGTTGAATTTTAAGAGCGAACCCGACGCACTACATGTTGAATCAGGCTCACGGCGTTGACTATTTGAGGTAGGGTGTGCGGATTTTTAAACTAGAATCAACAAAATACAAACTGCCGGTTTTCAAAAAACGATTTGGACATTTTTCTGAAAACTCAATTTTAAGCTCTTTAGAGACCGAATTTGAACAAAGTTATTACTATAAAGTTATAGAACACAAAAAATACTAAGGGGCCACATGGATAGTTTTTGAAAAAAGATCAAATCAAGAACAAATTTTCAAGTATTAAGACAAGTAAGTTTTCTTGTGTCGTACCAACCTGTCACGAGGGCGGATTTGGTTCATGGTTTGAGTTGGATTGGACTGGCCGCCCCAACCACTCTATGACTGCGTGTCATAGTATATACACTCATGTTATGTAAGGGGCTCAAAACTAAGCTAACATAAGAAAGCATAATTGATTCATGCATTCTTTTACTAAGATTATTTTGTGGGAAAAAGGAAGTTGTACTTGTTGAGCGAAAGCCCATGACTTAAGTTTATGCTATAGGTAAATAACTTATCGGAAATACTTGATGTAAGACTATGGAGAATCGCACCGCAGACTGTGGAATTTGTGTTGGACACCACCACTTGTTTTGTAAAAAAAAAAAAAAAAAAAGTTGTTTGCATCATGTTATAATAATATGATGGTTCATATATTTAGTAATTAGTATGATTTGTAAAATGTGTTAAGATGGTTTGAAAACTCAGTACTTAATTAAGTACATATATATAAGTATCAGAATAAGATAGGTTTTAAATTTGAGTTTTTTTAAAAAATATTCGATGTTTTACGAAAAATAAGTTTGAATTTAAGTATGGTTAATTATGAAGTAGCGACCACAAAAGGTCCCCCCCCCCCCCCCAACACCAAAAAGAATCTCTAATATGAGCTCGCACCCCTCCGAGCCTCCCCGCCCTTGGAATCTCCAATTTGGGCTCACACCCCTCCTTGATTTCTTGTCAAGCTTGGGCCCCCCAGATTTAGGCTTTTGAGGATATGGAGAGAGAGAGAGAAAGAGAGCGAGGAGAGAGAGATGAATTTTTTTAAAAATTTTTGTTAAACTAATTATTATTATATTACTAAAATACCCTCTCAAATTAGATCATATGCATAGTACTTGATTCATTCTAGTAGAAATTTAATGAATTTAGATGAAAATGGCTATAATTACTAACATTTAGATAGTTTAGGGTCGTCTGGGTCAAAATTTAAAAAAAATAAGGACCAAGCGTCAACTCTTCAATAGTTTAGGGACCATTTAGGCTAATTACTATTTTATATTTTTGTATTTTGTTTTCTGTTTTTATTAAGAAATTATATCCTTTATTTTTAATTTTTATATTTTTGTACCATCAATGTTTAATATACAAATTTATACAAGTTCTCGATCAACATTTCATTTTGATCTTAAAATGCTCAAATTAACCTTAGAAAGAAAAACTAAAGCTAAGTATCATTTACATTTTTATACCCTGTTTTTGTTATTTTACTCAAAAAGTATACCGTATCTTTTAAAGTCTTATATTTTTATATTATTATGTTATCTTTAGGACATAAATCTATATATTTTCTCGAACAATAGTTAATTGTAACATTGAAAAAACCAAAGTACCCTTAAAATTAAAAAAGTAAATAAATAAATTCTAATTTAAATTAAAAACTTAATAAAGAGAGAATTATCAAAATAATTACCTTTTTTTTTTCATTTTTTGACCAAAACGACACAAAATTACATCTCTTTACAAGCATATCACAATTTTTAATTTTTTATTCTGTCGTATTTTTTGTAATTTCATAAATGTCTATTTTACCTTTGCTTCTACATTCGTTTAGGTTTTCATATGATTTTTTTTTTTTACTTATTTCTCTCTCTCTTCATTTTTGCCTCTATCTTTGATCTTTGTCTCTTTCTCTCTCAGATCCAATATTTATATTTCATCTTCATCTTTCTCTCTCTACAGATTTCTCAGAAATTCTATTAGCTTTAGATTTCTCTACAAGTCTGAAATTCAAGCTCTTCATTTATCTCGCCATTGAATATGAAATTGCCGAGGTACGAATTGATTGCTAATGCCTGGGTTTGTGTTTTCCTCGTTTGAATCTAATTCGAGCTTTCTCAAAGCTTCACCACGGAGTTAGCCATGAATCCGTTCTCTTCCGAAACTTGCTTGATGCAAGCTCTCCAATCAATTCCTTCGAATGTTTATCAGATCGTTCAGAAACATCCGTAAAAAGAGCAAATTGTCCAAGGATTTGAGTTCAATTTTACCGAGTTTGGTTACGTAGATCAGAATTCTGGGAGTTTTTTTAGTTAAAGATGTGTAGAAATGGTTTGGAGTGGTTTATGGATCCTTCCTAATGTCTAAAAAAATTTCCGTTAAAGTAGTAGTTCCTCTATGAAATCTATTTATGAAGTTTGCATTGGATTTGGTTATGGAACTCAATGGATGAGATTTTTTTCCTTGTCGACTACTTGATTGGATTCCTCAACTCTTGATTCTAAGTTCCTTGGAGTACTCTGTGAAAGTTGGACGCATGGAATCTTCGGATTTATTTTCTGAATGACTAACAATACACCACAGATTACACACACACACACACACATATATATATATATATATATCGGGATCACTAATTCCCTTAATATCTTAGACTAGCAACCCGTGAGAAAATCTAGGAAAAACAAATTCCTCTAACTACCCGAGTATCTCGGATTCTACAATCAGAAAAACAAGGAAATAATAATCAAAATAATCCTAACTAACTCTCCTAAATATCTTCAACATTCCCCCTCAAGTTGGTGCATAGATATCTATCATGCCCAACTTGCTAACAAGTAATTCGAAACTTGGTTTAAATTAGGGGTGGCAATACGGGTCGCGACACGACGACACGACTCGAAAACGACACGAATTTCACGGGTTTGGGTTGAGAAAAATTGGTGGCAGGTCGTGTTCGGGTTGGGAAAATTTGACACGAAAAAATTCGTGTCGTGTTCGTGTCGACCCGCAAAAATTCGTGTCGTGTCGTGGAATCCGGAGATTCCACGACGGTTATTAAAAACCGTCGTGGAATCTGATTCCACGACGGTTTTTAATAACCGTCGTCTTATGTTAAGATACCACGACGGTTTCCTAGAAACCGTCGTGTAATCTATCAAATTCGTGTCGTGTCGTGTCCACCCGTTACGCTTTCGTGTCGTGTCCGTGTCGCAGTTTCGTGTCGTGTTCGTGTCACGGGTCGTGTTCGGGTTGGGGTAAAAAAAATTCGACACGACTCAAACACGACACGAACACGACACGAGACACGAATTGACACCCCTAGTTTAAATAGCCCTTTAGTTAGGATATCCACAATTTGTTGTGTTCTTGGGACAAATGGCATGCAAACAACTCCTGCCTCTAATTTCTCTTTAATGAAGTGTCTATAGATCTCTACATGTTTGGTTTGATCATGCTGCACTGGGTTATGAGCTATGCTTATTTCCGCTTTATTATCACAATACAACCTCATCGGAGATTATACTGGTTTCTTCAATTCCTCCAGTATCCTTCGTAGCCACTAGATCTCACAAACTCCATTTGCCATTGCACGATACTCTGCCTCAGCACTACTGCAGGCTACCATGTTCTGTTTTTTCGATTCTCTAAGTCACAAGATTCCCCCACACGTACGTGCAATATCCTGAAGTTGATTTCCTATCTGTCACTGAGCCTGCCCAATCTGCATCTGTATAGACTTTTTTTTCTTAAACAACAGGCCTTTACCAGGAGAATTCTTTAAATATCTCAGTATCCTTAAAAACCCTTAAAAATATTCTTAAAGGCTTGCAACTCTTTCATCAATTCCGTTAAAGACATCTCCTTCCAGTTAAGGTTGTAGGATGCCTGAAACAAATCGAAATCCGTGGATAAGGTTTAGAAAACAATGACTGTTGATTGCCTGATCCGCTCCGACCAGAAAAACACTGTTCCACGCCGAGCATAGGCGAGAACTATGAGCCCGTCTACTTATCCCTGCTGAGAAGATGCCTTTGAAGGAGTATTGGTCGGCAAGACCTCCGTTGGCCGACCAGACCACTGTTCCGCGCCGAGCATAGGCAAGAACTATGAGCCCGTCTACTTATCCCTCCTGAGAAGATGCCTTTAAAGGAGTATTGGTCAGCAAGACCTCCATTGGCCGACCATACCAGGGTTCTCGGATTGCGGAACCATCCGAGAAGGACAATCACTCTTGGGTAGTGTCCCAAGCACCGTTGTAGGCCGACCACATCCTGGACTCACCCCTTACCCCCAGGAACATTTCGGAGGGTGTCCAGCCTGACACAAATCACATCATTACCCACGACTGTAGGCGCCGCCCACCTAATACTGACATAAGTCATGTCGTCACCTGCTGCCACCTACCCTGACAAGTGCAGCCCCTTTTTATGATGATGGGACAGCCACCTTCATATACTGTATCAGGTCAGGGACATGTGGCACCGGCTTATTAGACCCCCAGTACTTACTAGCCTAAGACTTGACCGGTTACTAGGAGTCCAAGGTAGCCAACCCGGCCGGGTAGCCCTAAGTACCCAAACCCGCAAGAGGCACCTATAAATAGGGAATGGATCCACAATTCAGGTATGGTTATTTTCACCTTGCCAAAGCTCTGCCTCTCTTCTTGCTCATCAGTGCCCTTGCTGACTTAAGCATCGGAGTGCCCGCGGCAGACACCACACCGGTGTCCCCGTCATTCCGAGATGTTTCCATTTTACAGGTGACCCAAGACGGAGTAACTGGTCGGTCGCAACCCGACCACCTGACCACTTTGGGTATTATTGCCGGATCCATTTTTGGCATCAAGAATGACCAATTGAGTTGCAGCATCGATCTCAATCCCATTTGCCTGAGCCTTAGACAAATAAGCCATGACTATCATCACGTGCTCCTTGATGGGAGTTACAACCTTCTGCTTGCAGTTCATGAGACCTTTGATAGTATCGGTCTTAGCCTGGATAGGTTGTTCACCAAATATTTCCTCCAGGTTATCCATGATCTGCCTAGTAGTTTGATGTTCTTCATGCTGTTTCTAGAGCACATTAGACATGCTCGCCTGAATATAGCACATGGCACTTAGGTTGGAATTGTCCCAGTGCTTAAGCACTATAAAATCCCTATCAGGAGCATCGATCGCAGGCGTTGATGGTCGAGGTTGGGTTAGGACAAAACTATGTTTCTCAAAATTTAGGACGATAAGCAAGTTCCTTTTCCAGTCATTAAAATTCTCGCCAGTTAATTTATTTTGCGTAAGTATCACAGATAAAGGGCTCGACATTTTGATCTATAATAAGAAAACATATAATAAGTATGAGCAAACATCCTATCAGTTTATAAAATATGGTTTTGTAATGAAACAAAAAGATTTATATGTAATCTAAATGTTCATGTGTAAAACCCTTAAAACACATACCTTACAACGATAATTCCTAGATTTTGCTTTCTAAGTTACCGAGGGGTAGTCATAGAATAACTAGCTAAGAACACGGATCCCTTCTGATTAATACATATTCGTCCATAGAGCAAACTCCATTAAATATATATTAACTGCATTTATTTGGCCACTATTTTACATTTCAGAGCCTCGAGGAAGGGTTAATAAAATAAAGTAGTATGAATATGTAACCATCGTTTCCAATTTTAAATCCATATTTTACATCCGCCACTGAAGGGTGATTAAAACATAAAATATGCCCAATATTGTTATCCTTTCGGAAATTCAAATCAGTGTGCGCTCTTAGTAAGATACCTATCCGAAAGGAATTCCCAGGTCAAAACCGAGTACTAGGCACTACCTATTGGACCAACGATAGAGGCCGTAGGTCTTAGCGTATAAAACCTTCTCCCACTCAATGTTTAAAATTAGGGTTTTTGTTTTTCATGCATAAATAATATTTATTGAGTGGCACTTCCTAATCTATATGACATGTTATCAATACATCACGAAATAGTATAATATGTTCATCTAGCAACACATCATCCATGGTTTGCAAAATATATAAATAACCCTAGATCATGATTCTATCCTAGAGAAAAGAAAATTGTAAAATTTACAAAAATTAACCGAAACATATATCGGCCTTCATTTGTAGTTCCATGCCTTGTATCCTTCTTCAATGTGTTTTCCTTCTCCAATGTCACATCTTTTTAAATTTAAAATAAATTTTAAATTTCAAAAAGATTATATGTGATTTTTAATTTTAATCAAAATTACAAAATATCAAAATTTAAACAAAAACCCTGTTTATTAAATTTTAAATTTTAAAAAATTGAAATTTCCAAATTTCAAATTTAAATCACAAAATTTTAAAATTCATAATAATATCTATTAAATTTAAATTTAAAATTTCAATTTTGATTTTCAAATTATCAAGATCACATATCATTGGTAAATTAAATTTTCAAAAAAATTCTATGATTTGATTTTTTTTTTATAAAAAATAGTTTTTTTAATTAAAAATTCCAAAAAACAAAAAACAAAAAACCATATCATTTGAAAATATCAATACCATCGTTCATCTTCAATCTCCTTGAATCCATTATAGCCCGAATTTTACAAAAAAATTCCTATGCCGCTTCCGGCTTACAAAAATTCTATGAATTTGAAAGAACGACCTAGCGGTGATAATATACCGCATCTATTACACTTGAAAAACCTAGATACAAATTCTAACCTTTATGGAATCATGGCCGGCAAAATTACAAGCATTAGATATTATAAAAATAATATAAAGCATTCATTCATCCATACATCCATTCATAATATATTTAACATACTCAAAATTAAACATAGAGTGCCAACTCTCTAAAATATTTCATTAATGCATAGAGAGAAATTTATTCTATCAAATAATTTATGTTATATACATGATCATGAGTTGGCTCTGATACCAATTGTTGGAAAAATCGGATCCTATATCAGAGTTACAGCGTAGCGGAGGTTTTAAAATTTTTATGCCGATTCGGAAAAGAATCTCATGATCCATATAACAATAAATTAAATTCATGATCAATCATACATTATTTCTTGGATTCCGGAATTACTAGAACATTTGACCAACGTGTCTTCTCTACTATTCTCGAGTTTCACGTCTCAGAGTGTGTGTGGGCACACGTTCTATGAATCCAAGCGACCGGTAATGCTTTCCGAAGTCTAGATCCCTCCTTCTCAATTCCGATGTTTCTCGTTGAGAATATGATCCAGCTTCTTTCTTCAAAACTATAAAACAGGAACCAGTTAACTTCCTATGAAAATTATCACTCGGTTTAACTTTTCTCACCGTTTTGATTTAATGGAATTTTCTCTATTTTTCTCTCTCACAAGATAGCCGAATTTTATGAATTAGAAGAAACCACAATTGATTTTCTCTCACTACCAAAAAAATGTTTTTCCTCTAATAAATAACCAAAAAATTAGTTTTTCAAGAATTCCTAGCCTTTATATAGAAGTTCAATCCTTTTCAAAATTTATCTTCTTTTTGAAAAATAATTAATAATTATTTTTCTGGATAAATTTTGAACCAAAAGATCATACAACTTTAGGGCTAGATTCATTGAACCTAAAAATGTTTTTCTAAGGGGAGATATATCCCTTAAAAAATTCGGCTACTATGATAAATAAATGTTGATTGATGGTTCAAATTTTAAATAAAGAATCTAGACTAGTTAAAAGATCCTAGTCCTATTTAGATTCAAATTTCTTTTAAACCTTTTCGAATTTAAATAAGATTCAGTTATTTGAATAAACATTTTCCACAAACATTATCCATATTAATTAATTTAAATCAATGGAATATTTTAAATTTTCTTTCCTCACAAAAACCGTGTACCTCTTTTAATTAGGAGAGAAAAATTCATGTAATAATCTCTATTATTTAAATCAATTAATAATTTAATGTTAGGAATATATTTAAATAATTTTGAAACAAAATTTTCTTCTCTCCATTCAATTAAAAACCGTGCACCTCTTTTAATTAGGAGAGAAAAATTTTGTTTTCCAAAATTAAATAATTCAAACACAATCTTATTTCCAAAATTCAATTAACCAATCACATGTTGACAAATCATATTATTCGTCTATACAAATTTCACATGTCCAATCCTTTCTGGATTGCATGTTAGATAGTACCATGTCTCAATAGACATTACTAAATTCCATTTAAATTTACCGATCTTATTAGGAACAAATCCTGAGACGCTATATGGAACTATATGAGCTAATAGAGGGATCCGATGAAAATATGTAAAGAGGCCCCTATAATTGTGAAAAATTAATCCCAGATTAATTATTCATTAATTATCAACTTCAAAACTATTCCACTAAAAGTTTGAAGCTGAACTCCTATTTACATATCATATTATGAAAGCTCTCTAACGTAGTGCTTCTTCCATGATTTATTCATCGCTTGCTTAATCTCCATATGTTATCCATAATTGAATTAAGGATTTTTCCGTTTTACCTTTTCAATCATTTTAACTTAAAGTTTTATTATTTTCTATTGAAAGAACCACCAATTGTAAAAACCATATAATTGGTAAACCATCAGAGAACACAAAGTAAACCAATGGCCAAGATCTTGTTATAATATCTTTCAATCCCCTAATAATGCCTTTAAGTAGATAACATGTACTATCATTAAGATAGCTATGGATTCCATATCTATGAATCTTAATTTCTCCATCAATAAGTTATACACCCAAAACACAAGTATATTGACCATGATTTAACAGTGTCTCACCTATAGTGCATTAAAGTACATAAGTCATGGATACGAACTCAAGTAATCATTTCAGGATTATGATTAATTAGGATGATAATCAAAGTGTCATTGATTCTTATAAACGGAATTATTAAACCGAATCAATTAACACTTTAGGTCCAGTCCAATGTCATATCTCAATACTGTATACATTAAAGTTTCCACTCGGAATATATTCGATGGTCAAGACAAATCATCCCTCCAAGGAAGTAGACAATCTTTACAATCTTATCATGAATAAGATCCTCAAATCTTGTGCCGTCGATTGTGGACTATTTATCTAGTCTGTTATCAAATTACCACGTCTTCTATGTATACCTTGTATACATATGGTAATCTGATATATTACCAACAGCCAATGAGTATTTTATGTTTACTCAAAATAACCATACAATCAATAAATGAAAGTAAATAGGATACAACCTATTAAACATGAATAACCTTCTCTTATTAATATCAAAATGTCATATTTACAGAAAATTCTAAATATTGATTTTCTATCCTTAGGGCATATATAGATCCCAATATGAAGGACATCAGAAATAGTGAGTGAGGATGAAATTTTGATAGATCCGATTCTGACAATTGCCGAAAAGGAACTATCAGCAATTGATTTTCTTATTTCTTGCACAAGGACTATAGGATGGAAAAAAGTTTTGAGCAACTTATCATATGATCAGTTGCCCTGGAATCAAGAATCTAAGAATTCAATTTGACACTAGAAAGCGCTACGGTTAGGTAATTACCTGTTTGCACTAAAGAACAAGAAGAATCAACAAAAAATTGAGAAGATTGGAAAAGATTGTACAGTTGCTCCAATTGTTCCTTGGTGAAAGGATTGGTACTCAAATTGACTTTACACTCTTGAGAGTTATCAGACGTGGTATGCAAAGCACAACCATCGGGATGCTTCTTCAGATGTGGTGGCTTCCCATGAATTTTCCAGCAGGTTTCCCCGTGTGCCATGGTTTCTTACAATGGTCACACCATGGCTTCTTCTTTGCCTCCTTCGGACTCCGGGTTTCGTGAAACAAGGGCAGAACCGTCAATGTCCTTAACACCAAATGCAGAATCTTCAAGCATAATACGTTTTCTACATTCTCCTATCGAACTTCAGAAAAAACTTCTCGAACAGAGGGAAGAGGCTGGCGACCAAGATTCGACCTTGTCTAAGCTCCGATTCACACCTGCTAGGAACATGTAGACACGATCATTTTCTTCTCACTTCATATGACGAGCACAATCACTAGGATTCTCCCATACATCATCATAGCATTGATCTAATTCCTGCCACAAGGTTACCATCTCGTTGTAATAGGTTGTAACCTCACGATCGCCTTACTTGGATTGCCAAAGCTTGGATTTTAATTCTAAAATCTGGGAGGAGTTCTTCAAATCGGAATAGGTTGCATGAACCAAATCCCATAAATCTTTTGCCATTGGAAGGAAGAGGTTTGGCTTTGCTAGCGCTGCCTCCATAGAATTGAGAAGCCAAGCCATCACCAAGTAGTTCTCGGATTTCCATAGGTTGAATCTAAGTTCGGTTGTTGCAGGTTTTGTAATTTCTCCCGTCAAGTAGCCTAATTTTCCACGACCATCAATGGCTAGTTTGACAGATTGGGACCACTCCAAATAATTTTTACCATTCAACTTATGAAAGGTAATTTGTAGGGAGAAACCCGAAGAGGTGTCAACACTGCCGGTAGCCATAGAGGAATTTCCAGGTGCCATGGAAGCTCCAGAAATGACATTGGAGAAGGAGGGGGAAGAGTCGCTACCAACGTCGGTCATCGCCGAATCTGGACCAATTTGTTTTGCCATTAGGTCTGGGTGATACAACCTGGCTCCGACACCAAGAAGGTTGGAAGCATGGAATCTTCGGATTTATTTTCTGAATAACTAACAATACACCACAGATTACACATATATATAGGGATCACTAATTCCCTTAATATCTTATACTACAACTCGTGAGAAAATCTAGGAAAAACAAATTCCCCTAGCTACCCGAGTATCTCGGATTCTACAATCAGAAAAACAAGGAAATAATAATCAAAATAATCCTAACTCACTCTCCTAATTATCTTCAACACTCTGTTTTGAGGTTAATGTGCATTGTTGATCTTGAACCTTTTACTTGCATAAAGATTCTACTTCTGATTTCGCTTTGATCGACTATAGTACTTGCAACTTGGGCTATTTATAATGGAAATGTATACACCAAAGAATTTGATGTGCTTTGTTGCTTATGATAACATGAACCAAATTGCAGGGCGAAAAGGGTGACAAAATCATTGTTGTTTGCACTGATGACCTTGAGTTTCGCCATTTAAGGAGCATCAGTGAGCTTTCATCACATCATCTTCAAGAAATTCGTCGATTCTTTGAGGATTTGCATTACTTGGATAATGAAGTCAACCTATTGCAAAAACTTATGAAGCTCCCTCAATTTAGCTCAAACTCCAATTATCTACATAGACTAATACCTGTTATCAAACGATATTTGCTTAGCTTAAATGAATAATAAGAAAAAAAAAGAATGAGAACAAAGAAGTCGAGGTGGAAGTGTTTCTACCAGCTGAAGTAGCCGTTAATGCAATAAAGTACTCAATTTAAGTGTTCCTTTTTTTTTTTTTTTCTTTCTTGTGCATAATTAAATTACAAAATTTATATATTAGGAATTGCTGATATATATTTAACTATTTGAGATCAATTAGATTTGGTAAAATCTATCTCAATATAAGGTTGACTTATTATTTCTCTATGAATTGGCGTAGTAATTATGTTTTCAAGTCGGACTTGGTTGATTAATGAATATTAGGATATTAAATTTCTCTCAAGTTCTTCTTCTCGTTCCGCTTTTTTTTTTTTAGTTAAAATCGAATGTCAAACAAAACCTTAGAGTATGCAGTATATTTATTAGTATACACCGCGCGGGCGGCCGGAGCTAGAAACATCCAGCCCTCCATTTTGAAAACTAAAAGTATTCTAGCAGAGTATGCCATATACACTCCTAGAATATGTGATATACACTACAAGAGTATACCGGCACTGGTGATCAGAGCTAGAGACATTTGGTTATCTGTGTTAAAAACTAAAAATATTTTAGTAGATATGTAGTGTATTTTATTGGAGTATAAGTATAGTTTACTAATGCATACAGGTGCCAGAATACGACAGTTAGAGTCGGAGACATCTATTCATCCATATTAAAAACTAAAAGTATTCTAATAGTGTATGCTACTATACATATGGCAACGATCGAAGTCGGAGATATCCGGTTATCATGTTAAAAACAGAAAGTATTCTAATAGAGTATGCTACTCTACATACTGGCAATAATCAGAGCTGGAGATATCCAACATATATGTTAAAACTAAAAATGTTTTAATAAAATATCTAAAATATTCTAATATAATATGCAGTATATTTTATTAAAGTAAGCATGTGGAGGAAATTCTTTTTTATTTTTTTAGCAATACATATCGTTCTGATTTTCTTATTTTAAATAAGAAAATTTTCATTTTAAAAATGAATATATGATCTAAATAGAGTCTAAATTTGTGATAAAATAGTTTATATATATAATTTTTTTTTAATTTTGGTAAATTGTGATTGAATTGTTATTCAAAAATGCGTTGGCTCGCAGGAGATCTCCCCACACAATGCGATGGCCCGCAGAAAACATGCACGGGAGATCAAGAGATACATGCTTGTGCGGAACCGCACAAGGAGATTGATGACCCCATCTTCCTTCTGTAATTTTGTGATTTTGATTTTTTTAATGATATATATATATTTAAATTTTTGTAGTATTTCAGTGAGAAAACTATTGGTACTATGATCTTTTGCAACTAATAATGGAGGTTTCAATCGATATCGTTAATTACCAACTAATAATTGTAAATTATCACGGTGGCTATCGGTAATTATCAATTGGCTTTTCAAACATAAGAAAAAAATTTATGAAATGACATTTGGATGTGTGAAAAAATTTTTCTTTTTGAAAACAGAGTCTAAAGGGAAAGTTATAAAATGAGAAGAAATAATGTTATGAATAATACATTAGAAAAATAATTCTAAAAGATTCTAAAAGGATTCCAAAAGTAAGATGTCCACTCTTATTCCAAGAATGATGGAAAAAATACGAAAAACTTGAAAAAAAAAACACTCTTTTATTATTTTTTCCATCCATTTTGAAAATGGACATACAAAACAAATAGGGGGGTTAAATGCATTTGTTTTATGATTATGCAGATGGGAATATCAAAACACAAGTCTGGATGACCATTTAAATGATATTTTTTAAATGTTTCCATTTAAATATTTTCGTTATGAAATGTTATTAATATTCGAGTACCAAATAGCCCTTACTCAAGTTTCAACGAGTATTATGTGTATTTTTTTTATAAAAAATTTAATTGAAGGAAAAAATTTGCAAACATTTTTAAAGTTTAAGAGGAAAGAATGTTATAAATTAAAGTTCATGAGGTATTTGTAATAATACCTAAAGTTTGAGGAGAAAAGTATAATTTATCCAAAATATCAATATGAATCTTATTTTGTTCATCTAAAAATTTTATGCAATTGAAACAAAAAAAAGATCTCATTTAAACTTGGAATAGCAAAATTATAAACTTATAAAATTTGACTTTTTTAATTATTGTTGGAGTTGCTAAAATTGAAACTAAGTTCACTTTTCAAAAAAATACCCAAAAAAAAAAAAAGAAATAGATAGTTGAAATTATTTGAACTCCAATGGAGAACCAAATGCATGCTCAATATCCACGGTACCACACTCAAAAAGTGTGACAATCCTCCTAATTATCCCATTGTAGATGTTTATTAATATCTTTGATGAGTTGAAATGTCCCATAGTATTTATTTTTGTTCCTTATAATTTTACTGCTTGAGAATATTGATTAGAGGTTTGTTAGTCAATAGAAGAGAGATTTAGTCATTACTTGCTCTACCATCCATGTGTTTCTTTTATCAAATGATTAAGCAATGAAAGGAAAATACTTGTGACCACCTTGATAAAAAATAAAAATAAAAAATGTGGGAGCATCATCAAAATATATTCGGTATTATAACTAAAAAAAAAATGATTGTATTTGTGATTCACATATCATATAAAAGATCTATATTTTTAGAGTAGATAGCATTGATTATTATTGTCTTCTAATATTGTTCGGGTCTTGAATTTTTTATCAACAAGACTATATTTTATTAGTGCAAAGTGTTAATATGCATGGGTGCCAGTTTTGTGCTTGCTCAAATAGGCTAACCATTATTTACTTTGGAAAACTTGAGGAAAGAAGTAAAGCACATAATTAAGCAGATAGATGGAAGCTGCTTAATTAGGTTCCTTGCTTAATTCGTCATTGATTTAAAGTATCAAATGCCTTGTACTTGTTCATGTGCATCAATCCCTTTCTTGCCTAGTAATATGGATCTTTTTTTCTTTTTTCTTTTTGTTTTTTGAACCTTAGAAAAATAAAAATAAAAATAAAAGTGGGAAAAATAATAATAATAATAATAATAATAATAATAATAATAATAAAAATAATAATAATAGAAGGAAAAAGTAGTGGAAAACTAATATAGTTACGTTAATCAACCACATGTATAAATGTATTGATATTATTATTATATCTTGTGCTAGAAATACTAAACTTTTAACATGATTATAGACCTTGTCTTTGTCATTTGAAAACACTTCCTCCCCTTGATATCGATAATATTTTATGCAACGCTCGGAAAATAATATTTTATTGCATAGGAGTTGCTAAGAATGAAGAAAATTTTATAAATATTCAATAGAAAAGTCATAATATATAAAGGCTGATGGAGAAGTGCCCTTTTATTTTATTTTATTTTTTTTGATAGAGTAGTTCCTAAGAAACTTAGGACCGATATTATTGACAATAATAATTAGGGATAAAAAATAGGGCAATTGGATGAGATTGGTCCCTCAATTTTTCAGTTTCGTTGTCGATTTTTTGAACTTTTAATGTAGTGAGAATTTTATTGAATTGAAAACGATCTTTAATTTTGGATCAAAAAATGTACTATTGTTATGTGAGGATGGGTTTTAATTGTATTTACTAAATTAATCAGAGCAAGAAAATAGAATAAAAGAGTGACCAACTTAAAAATCCTAAGACTGTGTTTAGTTGGAAGGATTTGTGGGTGGATGTAGAGGGTTGGAGGGAGAGGAACGGAGAGAAGACCAAAATCAATTGTTTGGTTTGAAGGAGACGGCAAGGGAAACGAGATGTGGGAGGAAGAGCAATCTACCCGGGCCCACCGCTATGGATCCTCCCGCAACTAGATGGATCAGAAAGGAGGAGAAACTGAGACGGAACTTTTGGTGGCAAAAAGGCTATTTTACCCTCCATGATATTCTTTCTCGGTTGTTTTTCTAAGAGAGAATTGTTGTAGAACTTGAATGAGAAACACTATCGATAGTGATCCTTCTAATAATTAAAATTAATTATGTAAGTAAATAAATGATTATGATTTAAGATATATTTAATATTAATAAAATCTTATAAATATACAATCTTTTATTTATTTCATATTTAAATTCTTTTTATTTTTTCCTTTCTCAAATTTTTGATATGATCCATATAAAAAAAAAGATATGATCCAGCAAAAAAAAAAAAAAAAAAGCTATGCTTCAATTTGTTATGAAGTTGTCCTCCTTGTGTGACCTCCGATGAAGCCCCCCGATCTCGATTCAATAGGATAGGCGAGCTGCCCTCGGATCTCGATTCTACCATTAGATTCTTAACGGTTTATAAAATGATAACTACGATAATGTCTCTCAAGACTCTATCACAATCATTTTCCTTTTTTTCATTCTCTTTCTTTTTTATTTTTCTTTTTAATAAAAAAAACTAATAAAATAAAACTGAACATTCCCTCTATTCCGCTCCTCTATATGTCAAGTTTCCTCTTTTATTTCCGTAATTTTTTTTCTTTCAGTTAATTTTTGTTTAGGAGTTCTAGAATAAGACCGTCCCATTTTTTCATATTAATAGGGTAAAAAATTTTAATTGTCTGATTAATTTTAATGGAGTAAAATATTTGACTGTCAGATTAAATTTGGACGGTTGAGATTGTAAACATACACTTAAGTATAGAATCTACCACACTCGATTGATTTACAAAATATTTCAAAATATTTGAAAGAAAAAAAAGGAAACCACCACGCCACCATTCGACGCCGATGGCACCCACCGGCAGCCACTCACCGTCCTCAGGCCGACGGCACCCACCATCACCGGCAACGGTGGGAAGATCCGACGACGACGACAGTGGCATCGCGATGGAGGCCGCGAGGGTTTCCGGCGGAGACAAGAGGGAATCGCGACGGCGTTTCCGGCGGAGGTGAAAGGGAATCGCTACCGTCCGGGGCTGCCCCCGGCATCGTCCATGCGGCGTCGGCTGACGACTCGTTACATGCGGCGGCCTTCGACTTACGCGACGGTGCAGCCGGCGACACTACGATGGCCGGCATGGTCGCTGCATAACCTCTGCAACCTCCTTAATTTCGTTTTTTTTTTTTTTTAACGAAAGTTTTCCTTTTTAAAAAAAAAAAATATGTATAGATCTTACAATAGTATTGGTGTAAACTTTTAATCTCAACAATTGACAGATGATCCAGTGGTAAAAATTGTTTTTTCCTCATTTATGGGGTTAAAAAAGTGGTCTTGTTGTAGTCTTTCCCTTTTTGTTTTCTTTTGCTTGAACAATTTTTATTTTAAATGCTCGTGAAATAATCAAATAAGAAATGCAGAAACGTGATCAGCATGTGCATGTATAATATGCATTCGAGGAAATTTCCGGTAAAAAATAAGTATTTGAAGTAACATGGTAAACAAGTTTATAAATAGTCAAAAGGGCAATATTGTTATTTTACTATTAAAATCTATCCAACATTCCAATTCTTCTTTTGATGCCAAACAAAAGAACGGAGACTTATCATCTCTCTCTTTCTATCTTACCAAATAATACGAAGGAGAGTTATTTTTATCTGCATCCTTCGTACTCTCCATTTCTCCAATCCTCTCCATTCTTCTTAATTTCTCTTCATCCTTCCAACTAAACAGATCCTAAAGAAGTATGGGAGGGATCGGGCCAGAAGCTACCACTTGTTTTAAGTCGCCACCACCTTGTGAGATCGCCTTGCCTCCACCTTTGCCCAACACGAGCTTGCCTCCGCCTTCGCCTAGTTGTGAGCTCGCCTCCACAAGAGCTCCAGCAAATATAGACTGTTAAGCAGGAGAGAGTTTTGTTTATTGTTTTTTAAAAAATAAAATTTATACGAAATTTGAATATTCAAAATATATTTATATTTATAATTATCGTGAATATAACATTACACCGAATACACATGCATTTTAGATGTTAACAATTCAATGAATTTACCACTAAATTAAGAACTTGAGATTTTATGTGTCAAAATTAAAAAGATTGAGAACCAATCAATTACTTATTAGACCACGTTTGGGACGACATATCCAGATGGTAAAATATTATCTGGATTTCAAAATCTCAATTTTATATCAAGTTTTCTTTATTTTCCATTTAAAAAAAAATCAAATTCTGAAAGTCTAACATTCTTATTTCAGTTCTCATGTCAAATTGAAATGAAATGATTTTTATGTTAAAATGCTTGTAACACCAAGACGAATAAGATAAAATCTATTTTATATGTTTTTTCACACATATCAAATTTTTACATTATTTTCTATATCACTAAATTTTTTCAAGAATTTTCTCTCCAAATACATATTTCTAACCCAATATTCAAAATACCATCTTATAAACTCCACAAACGGGCCCTAAAGAATTTAAGCATTCTAGAGCCATTTGCACCGATGAACAAAATTAAACTTGGACTGAAATAATCATAGCATTCCGTACACATGAAAGAGCAACGAATAATGACATAAGATTATTTTAATTTAGTAAAAAAAGCCATGATGTTGAACTTGAAGCCACCTCTTATACTTTTTCTCCAAAATGATGTATACGCTTTTGACACACCAATCATACAAAATAAATTTAGAAATTTTTTTCTAGAAAAATAAATTATGACTTGACTGGTAAGAAGTCTCTCTCTCTCTCTTTTCTTTTTCTTTCTTTGTTTTTTGTTTTTTTATTTTTTTTTAGTGAAAGACTTGACTGAAGAGAGAACTTTTTTTTTTTTTTTGGGTTAATTCTATAATTGGTCCTTAAATTACATACATTTCTTACGTTAATTCATGATTTTTGATTTTACACCTCGTACTATCATAAATTTTTCTATTATAATACCAACATCATATAAATTGAACAGAATCCGATTACATGAGCTTCATTTTACGGGTAACGTTTTAATTAAGTATTTTTTGAAAGGAAATAATAACTTAATAAGAGATATTTTGAAAACAAACCGTAAGTTAAACAAAAATAGATAGTGTAAATTGTATTTTAATCGAAGAAATTTACATCAAAAGCTATTTTGGAGATACAATTTTTTCTGAAAAATATTTAATTACGTTTTAATTTTTATTAAATCTTACGTGATTTGAATGTATTCAATTTCTATTTAGTTTTTGATAGAAAATCAATATAAGGGAGAATTCATAATAGTAAAAAAGTTGAAGATGGTATGATGGGTAAAATTAAAAGTTAGTGATGAAATTATGATTGGAAGTAATTTAAGAGCCATATGTAATCACAATTAACAACCCTTTTTTTTTGTTTTTTTGGTTTTGTTTTTGTTTTTGGAGTAACGAAAGCATCGTTGTTGATTCTAGAATGAAGAAATAAAAAAAAATAAAAATAAAAATGAGCAAGGTACGGACCAGGGAGAGCGGTGCACCTCACTCGTAGCGAATAACAAACACCACTTTCCGGCATAGTCAGTTGGCTCCAGCTGGTCCCACAACATACCTCTTTTTGATTACGTGTCATCCAGGCATGAAACACCTTCCTTTTTCTTCATTATTTTTTATTTTTCTTTTTCTTTCCGGCGAAACAAACAAGTACACACCGATGCGCACCTCACCCCAAGGCGCAACTTAGACAAACGAACTCTTTTCAATTTCATTTTTGATTTTTGATTTTTGATTTTTCATTTCCATTTCCATTTCCACAGTGTTTGATTTGGTCCTAGATTTGAAAATTTTTGTCTAAAATACGCCTCTCAAGACAGCGTCATTCGTCAGCGTTGTCTCTATTTCAAAACCGATTCTCAGGAGAGGACTGTCACAGGACTCAACAACAGATTTTCCGCCATGTCTGTGACTTTGGATTCCTTCTCTCTCTTGAACCCTAACCCTAACCCTAACCCTAGCCCTACCTCTGGTTCTTCGCTTTTCTCTCCCTCGCCGGCTTCTCTGCGGTTCGATCCTCTCCTCAGACCTCGGACTTTCCGACTTTGTTGTCGGCCGGCCGGAGGCTCCGTCTCCGCTCTCCATCGCCGGAGCTTGCGGAATCGAACCGTCGTCGCCTTCGCCGCTTCGCATGAGGAATCGGTAAGCTCGCGGTTGTGGTGATTTTTGGGTTTTTGGAGCGGTTTTGTCCAATGCATGTATGGTGTTTGATGAAAAGCTTGTGAGAGTCTTTTTTTTTTTTTTTGATGATTGAAGTTGTTCGAATTGGAATTTTGATGCTATGTTTGTTGCTATGTTTACCCAGAATTCATACTTAAATCTGGTTCTTTTCTGTTTGGTATTTCTGAGATTAAGGCCTTGTTTATTATGTGTTCAATATTCTCCAGATATAGGTTATGTATGCTGTAGAAGGATTCCTGGACTTGTGTTTTTCATTTTGGAATGCAATTGTGGAAACATTCGATGTCATAGAAAAACTTTATGCCAAGATTAAACTGTGAAAATTTCAAGTTACACTCACATTATTTGATTTTTTGTTTTGCTAAAGGAACCAACTTCTTATTCTTCTTTTCTTTCTTTCTTTCTTTCTTTCTTTCTTCTTCTTCTTCTTCTTCTTCCTTTTTTTTTTTTTTTTTTTTTTTTTTGTTGATTTGACAAAAAGAAGGAAAAAAGAAAAGAAAAAAAAAAGGAAACTCGATTTTTTGCAGAATCGGATTAGGATAATCTGTTCATCTAAATGGCAACACTGGTTGGAGTTGATGCTTAAGCAAACTATGGCGTGTTAGTTGTACATTCTGTTGTTCTGATTAGTTTTCGCGTTGCGCTGGTATTGTGACGAGTATAGAAATAAGGTTTTGTCCAGTGACTCCCTTCTCTTTCCATGGTTTTGATTGCTATTAGCATTCGGAGATTGAAGTGGAGAAGGAAAAGGATAATGCCAAATTGGGAGCGGAAGATTCCCAGCAGGCTTGGAGAGAGGCCCTTGACTCTTTTAAAGAACAGGCCTTGAAGATTCAGAGCATATCACAAGAAGCGTATGAAATATACTCCAAGAAAGCGCTGGTTATTTTGAGAGAAACTTCCGAGCAGTTGAAAATACAAGCTGATCGAGCAAGGCAAGATTTGGATGAGATTACAAAAGAAATCAGTGAAGAAGGAAAAGAATATATTTCCACAGCTGCCGAAAAATTTCCTGAAGTCAAGGAAATTGTGGAAACAGTCACCTTGCCAACTGATGATCTGAGTGATGTTTCGAAAATCCATGACTTTCGTGTTGGGATACCATATGGTACGTGTAACTTATCATTGTAAATTCTGCAGTAAATATGAGTCTATCTATCTGACATGCAACATAATGCATTTTCGTTGAGATGACATAATGTAATTTTATCTGTTATTGCATTTAAGAATAAAATAAAAGAGGTTTACGTTTGTTAATTATTATTATTATTTTACTTTCTTTTTAGTTTTGGGCTTCATTTATTTATTTGTTCATTTCATGATTTGCCTTTTCTTGCAGGTATTGTTCTTTCTCTTGGTGGCTTTCTTTCCTTCATGGTAACAGGAAGCACTGCTGGCATTAGATTTGGTATTATTCTTGGTGGTACTCTTCTCGCATTAAGTATTTCGAGTTTGAGATCACATAAGCGAGGAGAACAATCTCCTTTAGCCCTGAAAGGGCAAGCGGGTTAGTAGTTAGCTCATTTATGTTTCTAAAAAGTTAAAATCGTCTAATTTTTATCCTTCTGTTTTAAGTTGATGTTAGTACGGTTTCGGTTTATATTTGTTTATGACTACCTGCAGCCATAGCTGGTATAATTTTTCTGAGGGAGGTACGCTTGCTGGTACAGGTGAGAGCTTATAATGATATTACACATTGCTTTGTGTACAAGTTCAGTTGATACTTAGCGTACATTTCAAACTCCTAATGTTTCATGCGTCGTTTGTTGTCTTTGCAGAGATCATCACTCGTCAGTGTTCTTACAACAGTTGTCAGGTTGTTATGATTCTTTTGTTTTTCAGAATCGGTGTGATCAATATGCTATTTTTTTCCCCTTTTGTCCTACTTTGGAGCATCATGAATGACTATTGTTCTTCATTACTTTTTCCCATCATCCTCTGGTTGGAGGAAGAGCACTATGGTCTACTGAGGAGAGGACACGTAGACATCTTATGACCATCATTTGTCGTGTCATTTGCTAAATCATTTGATGTTCTTTGTGTTTGAGTTCGATGTGGATAGTAGATACTAATATAATAACGTTCAAAGTCCCTCAATAGGAGCTACAGTTTTTTTTTTTCCCCTTTTGGTAGCTAGGATTTGATTAGTCATATTTGGAATCCGGGACTGCACATGCACTCTGGTCATCTCGTTTCTCATTGCCCCCTTAGCTTCTACCTTGTATCTTCCACCATATAATTGGAATGGTAGCCGCAATACGTATAGATCTCAAGGATGCACTCTTGCATGCACCAGCAGTCTTAAGCATTTCGAATTTTCTCCATAACTTTACTGAGTTGCATCATGAATCACCGACACTGAGATGGTTTTCAAATATATTTGTTTGAGCAGGTTATGCCAATTAGTCAGAGCTGGTCTCTTTTATTCTGGGTTACATAAGAGTTTTTAAATGATAATTGCCTTTTCTTGTGCAGTGGGGCGGTTCTGGCTTTCTATATCTATAGGATCAAACGAGATGGAAAACAGGAAGGAGGGTCACACTTGGGAGATAAGGCAGAAAGTTGATGCAATTTCAGGTCTGTTAATAGTGAATCCGTTGTAGCATTGTGAACCTGTAACCAATAAAATAAAAAGATAGACACTAGGCTCATTCTAGATAACTTTGATCTCCGTTGATATCGTTTTCGGGGAACTCAACCCTCCCAAGACACTAATAATCATGCAGACTTTTTCAGTTTTCACCAGATTACTTAAACGAAGAGATTACATTATGAAACTAAGGAAACATTATCCCGCTAAAAGCATAATAGGTTCCACATAAAGCCTAAAAGCATGGGATAAATCCCATGACTTTACAACTAAGTTTTGACTATTCTTCAAATAAATAAAGTGAAAAATTTATACAAACTATTTAAAACAAGAAATTTGGAACTCTTCCTTTCGTAGTTAGTTAGATTATCGTGTTTATGAGAACCGGGTTTTTCTTTGTCACTATTCTTCATAATGAAATTTTCTGAAATTTAAGGATAACTAGGGTGACAGGTTAAAATATCAACAAGTCGACATATATCCTATGCTTTTTAAGCGAAAGAAAATAACCATTTTGACACGCACTTCAGGTTAGCAGCTCAGAGTTTGGATTGCAGCAGCATTTTGTTCGATACTGTTGGCATACAAGGCCGCGCAAATCGTCAGTTTTTGATTTTGTAATAATATTTGTCTGTTAGAGTGATAATAAAGATGTCGGTTATGTTATTGAATCTGCTTCCTTTACGCTTTGAGGGATGTAAGAACCAGTGCTCCCGGTGCTTTTGTGTTTCTATGGTCGTTTGCTCTTGACGCAGATCTTATGAAAAAGAAAAAAAGAACAGGTAAAAGAAGAGAATTAGTAAAGAAAAAATAAACGATTGAAATGTGAAATTGCCGTTTGGAATTTTCTGCCTACTCCATTTGAAGATGAGATTGTCAGGCATGAACTTTCTTACATGAAATTTGGGAGGAATGTTTGTTGGCACCAGGCATGATCTAATAGTGTGTTATAACTATGTCAATCAGAAACCTTCCTTGCTTTAATTTGTACTAATTAGTATTCGCTTAAATAAGTAGTGCTAGCGGACGCGTAACTAGAGCTGTCAATTGTGCCTTGCTCGCACAATCCCCGATCCTTTCAAGATCAGTTAATCAGTGCTTTCCTTTCATGGCGAGTGCGAATCTCCATGGTTATGTCGTTTCGGTGTAGGTGTTCTAACTCCTCTCACCCCGGGTCCCTTCCTCCGGCATTATCCCTTTTACGTTGCTTATGCGTTGCCGTGTTACCCGTGCTTGGACGTGCTAGTCTATCTCAAATTTGAATTTAATGCACGGTGCAGTTCGTGGTGCGAATTGTAGACATCGTCTTTTTATCGACTGTGATGAAACTAAAATTTCGAACTACAATTACGAGATAAATCTTTTTATTATTATTTATTTATTTATTTCTTTTGAAATAAACTAAGTTTATAGTTGAATTTGATTTACTCTTGAAGTTTAGAATGGAAGAAATTGGTAATTCACATAATATATAATAATATATATTTGTATATTTGACATTTTGCGTTTCTTCTTCTTTGCAGGAGAAATTATTTATTATAGTACACCTCATTAGGAAAAAAAAAAAAAAAAAAAAAAAAAAAAAAAAAAAACAATTCGTGTCAATGTATTGAAGAATGTGCGACGTAGTATTTGACTGCTTTTTAATGCTCAATAATAATAATGCACCAGGAGTGTACTGCATAGATTCTCTTTTATTTAAAAAAAAAAAAAAAAAAACAGAGGGAGGTTCGTCACCTTTTAAAATTTTATTTTAATAAGAAAAACATTAGATAAACTGGTGAAATCATAAGACTCATTTATACCAAGGGGATTGGATTTATAAGCAATGCGGCAATAGAATCTTTAGTCACTTTGCCAACATGTGTATAGCCATCACCGTCTTTGTAAAGGAGATCAATAACTCTTGAGAGATTAAGAACTCGAATTAGGACAGGCCTTGGCACAGCCGTTGGATTTATAAGGAGCTCTTCGTTTATATCTTTCCATGCATCAACCACTTTTTTATTCAATTCACCGTATGCCTCTTGCTCCGACACTCCATATTGTTTTGTATAACACTCAACAGAAGATGCTACATGTCCTCTCTCTTGCTCAAACTGCGCCAAAAAAAAAAAAAAAAAAAAAATTGTACATATTATCTAATTACCAATGAAATCTTTAATTTTTTTTTAAATTAAGATAATTGTAACTCAAAATTATCTATTAAAGAAAAGAAATATTAAAATAAAAGTAACTTACAAAAGTTTTAGATTTTTAAAACAATTGGCACGTATATTTGAAAAACTATTTTAAAAAAGTTCCAATTGAATTTAAACTCTCCATTGTTTTGATATCCTCATCATATTGATTTATTTTTCTCTCCCAGCCAATTCAAGAAGATTCCCGGTTGGAAACATAGTTTTTTTTTTTTAAATTTTCATTTTCAAACTTATGTACCAAACAGACTATACTTTTACAATGCAGGGATGACAATGGTTATTTAAGCGTTTCATTACCTGTTTTGAGTAGAATATAATCAGGTAACCTTAGGTCTAAGACATAAGAAGAGAGGGTCGTGGGTTTGATCAATTTTAAAGTACCAGTCTTTATTTCTTATGTAATTTTAGAATAATATAAAAAGAATAGAGTTCGTGTTTTTACCTTAATAAAAACGTTTCAATACTAGTATACTAAAATAATTTTGGTCATTTTCCAAAAAATAAAAAAATAAAAAAATAAAAAAATATAAAATAAAAAAGGTTTTTAGTCAAGGGTGGCCTTACCTTGTGAGAAACAATGTCATCCATGAACCTACAAATGAATTCCGAAGCTGTAACAATTTTAGGGTGGCTAAACACCCACTCAAAGACATCTTTGGTTATAATGTTATCTTCCATTATTCCAACAAAAGATGTGGTTGAAAGAGTGAAGTAACCAGTAGAAACCAATGCAACTTTCAAGTACTCCTCCAAAGATGGAGTGTGTCCTTGCTCTAACCATCTGGCCTCTTCAAAGTAAGCTCGAACTACACTTTTCATCTGAAATCAGATCAGATCATCATAAGAAAGCACAAATTTATATTAACTGAAGTATAATACAATTGACAAACAAAATTATTATTAGAAAGAAAAATAATTTGCTTCAATTTGTACCGCTTCTTTTGCATAGTGAACTCGGTATTTTTCTTCGTCTTCCATGTCTTCCTCAATTTCTTGGTAAACGTTCAAAAGTGTTTGATAAATGAGTTGCATATACTCCGGTAGTTGCTCCTTGAAATTAATATCCCACCTGAAATATTCCTACCCATTCAGCTAAGTAATAAATTCAATATATTACCGAATTGATATAATACATGAAAACAAAATTTTTAGATCTGTTCGTAACATACATAGATTTGATTCAATTCACTTTCAATTAACTATTCAACAATTTATTATCAAATTACCTCTACCACCATCACGCGAGCCTCACATGCTTTGTTCTGTTTATTTTTAGAAATATTATGTCATAGACTGACCAATGATAAAACACTTGATCATAAATATTTAGATATGAATAATGTGCTATTTTAAACTCTAAAAAACGAAGTAAGACCATCCATAAAAATAGGGGTATACATATGGTTCATTTGTAGATATTGTCAAACCTTTCAATTGCTTCAGTGAAGAGCTGAAGTTCTTCAAATGTACCATAGGAGTCGTAGGTATCATCAATGACTGATGTCATGGCAATGACTTTGGTTAGGATTTTTCTCCCAAGCAAGTACTGAGGCTCAAAATACACCCCCAACATCCAAAAATATAATTCCACAATCCTATCTCTTATATATGGTAGCTTGTTTGCAAAGTCTAGTTCCTTCCACCACCTATAGTTAAACACAAGCATTAGTCAGCACAATTAAACTTAGAGGAAATTGTGGGTATAGTCCATTTATTGTACATGTTTACGATTCTTGTTTTATGATTCATATTTTAATCATGAAATCACTTTTTATTTGATGTTGTAAGAGGATAAAAATCCAAACCATAGAGCAACATTCTAGAAATATCTTTTTGGGGCATTAACCTAAGTCTTATGGGCCCATAAGTTCTTCATTCTAAAAGCTCTTATGATTGATCTATTTTATGAGATTATGTGTGTATTCTTATTTGTGTTAATATATATATAATATATATATATATATATATATACACTGATGTGATCATGGAGACGCACCAAATACAAAAAGTTGGAATCAACAGTGATTATTGTAAGGATTAATTTCACTTTTGGTCCTAAACTACAGGTGCTATCTCATTTAAGTACTCGGCCTTTAAATCATCCCAACACTAGTTTTCAAATAATTTTGTCTCATTATAGTCATTCCTTCCAAAATATTACTAAAAATTAGATAGTAATTACCTTAGTTAGGGTTAATTTTGTCATTTTCATATTTCAATTTTCAATTTTAAAAGTAATCAATTTTCAAATCACTTGTGTTCTAACATTTAATGCCAAAATTAACCTTATTAAAAATACACTTGATCTTCATGTGATTACAATTCAGTTTTTAACTGGTCTTGGAAAGAAGGACTATTATTGGACAAATTAAGTTCAAGGAGTATTTTTGGGATACTATAAAATTTCGGGATTAAAATGAGACTACACCCATAATTCAGGGATAAGAACCTTTATTTTAATTACAAACATTTATTATTATGCAAGCTATACTAACTTGTGTAATACGTTTTATATTAGTATCACGTAAATAATTAGCCTTAAAAAATCTATTTATTTCAGAACATGATTGAAGATAGGTTACCTGAGAATCTCAGCAAGCTCCTTTTTATGCAAAGATTGGAGAATATTAAAATCTAATTTTGCAAGTTGCAACAAAGCTTTGTTATGGGAAGCTTCATCTTGGTAGATTGCAATGTATTGCTTGGCCTGCAACCTTTCTAGGCTCTTTCGCAGAGGACGCTTCAGGGCACATCTGATTTGTTCCGACAACCGATCGGTTTTTTCGCTTGCGACGGACTCGAGGTGAGTGGTGGTGAAGACAAAGGCTTCCTCTAGTGTATCTTCTCCATGCAACCTCAGATGCGAGGCCTCATAAAAGGCAAGCATACCAGAGATGTCACCAACCAAGCTTTCCTTAAACTTGCCACTTTCGTCTTTGAATTTTTCAAATATATCTGCGCTTGTTAAAATTACACGGATCCATAAATTTCTCCTAATGAAGTAGATATATTAAGAAAATTTTTAAAATCAATAACTTTATAGGATAAAAACTTTAATACAAGAATAAATTGAGTGTTATATGATACATTTGAGAAAAAAAAAAAAAAAACTTTTGAATATGAGCACATTTAAGAAAAAAAAAAAAAACTTTTGAGTGGGGGTAAATTGATTAAAAAATTTTAAGAAAAAAATAGGAGTATAATTTAAATTTCAGAAAATTGAGGGCACGTGTTCCCTTGCCCTAATGTAAATCCATGCTTGGTCATATATTATTATATGTGTGTATATATATATATATATACATTTTTTTTTTGAATGGTTTTTGACACTTATATCCTTTGAACCTCGATTCAATTGACAAACTATATTCTGAACTTTAGATTATGATAAAAATATCACTACAATATTTAATAAAATACTAGACAATGCACTTAAATGGACGTGTGATGTGAAAAATTGAGAGAAAAACACTGTCACGCTTGTGACATGACATGCTCCAATCGGGAAATGAATTTTCTGAATTATATACCTTCGAACAAACTTATGTAATATGTAGAAGAGAATATCTCTATCTAAATATAACAATAATTATCAGCACTTCTAATACCGCATTATGTAACATTTTATTAAATTCAAAAAGTAAAATGTTTAACAACAAATGTTAATTAGCGAGTAACTCGTCAATAAATCATAAGAAGTTCAAGGAACATACGTGCCAAAAAATTATGTTAATTGAGACTTACCTGATGAAATATTATATCCGTGTTGTCTCAGTAATCGAAAACGGAGAGCAACATCATACAAATCTCCATTGTGAACGTGGTCTACTTTATATGTATCATACATATGTTGAAGTGTTTCGTCCATTTTTCTTTCGAAATGGTATGACAAGCCTAAGCGCTGAATTGCATCGATTAACTTCAGTTTCTCAGAAGAATCCTGATCTGCAACTTCGAATACCTCCCTACTTATCACTTCTTTTAGCTCTTCAACTTGTTGTTTCGTCCTATCATTTCTCTGCGGTAAATTAAAGAAAAAAGTATATTACTTCTCGCACGTCATGATGGGCAAAAACTAATGTAATGGTACGTTATAAAAGAAGATAGAAGGGCCGTCTGGGACGTTAATTACAGATAGAGTTTTTCAATTATTTTTTCGTATTTTACTTTAAAAGTAAATCAATTTCACTGCTTATATATTTTAATCTCTATTTTTATTTTAAAAAACTCAAACTTTTATAATCTATAACTTGACCATCTCAAATCAAAATGAGATTTTTTTTAGTTAAATTGTCTAAATTGACGAGAGTAACAAAATAACATCTATATATATATATATATATATATATATTTTTTTTTTTTTTTGCCGAATATATTTCAAGTTTTTATAGTTTTTAATTATCACAATTCATTTTCAACTAAACATACATTTTTAAAACTCAACTCATTTTCAATCATAACATTTTGAGAACTCCAACTCTAGTTAGTGTCCTAAACGGACACATAATATGCATAACTAGGAGTTGCATACATAGAGCGTAACTATATAATTCTACAGCTAACTTCACCAACTTGGAAAGTTTTAATCCCCACCTTCAAATTCTGAAAATACATACATATTTACACACAGACATACATAAAATCCGTGCATGCAATACATGAACTAAATAGTGTACTGAAAATAATCTTGAATTTATTATTTATATATATATATGTACATATATATATATATTCCATGTTATGTATGTACGAATTACCATATTGTGTTGAGAATCATAGTTGAGAAACCTGTCTCCCCAAATGCTAGGATGAAATGTTGCTGTCCGTCGAGGGATTAATTCAGGTTTAGTAGTTTGGGCTAGAACTGGGAAACTCATATTGATAGTAATTTTGGAAACTATATAAAAAATTAAGATGAATTTATGGTGGTGCCTCCAAATGTGTACTGGTGATGATTTGCTTCTAGGCTTCAGAGTTGGTATTTATAGACCAACATGAAAGGATTTTAAAATAATATGAGCACAAATTATTTGTATTAGTCAATAAAGGAAACTAGGACAGGTTGTCTGAATTTTCTATAGATGTGTACAAACTTGCAAAATAAGTTATTACACGTGGAGAAAGAAACTGTTCAATTATTCTTGCCACTTACCGCCCACTTGTTATGAATTAATTTTCTAATTATTACTATTAAATTGATAATCTTAATTTTTTTAGTACCGATAAATATTGTAGGTGAGTTGTTATTTTAGTATTATTAACTTATCATGGTAAGTTGCTATTTTTTTAATTAATAGATGTTTAAGAGATTGATATGATAATTAATAATATAAGATTACATCGACTAATAGAAACTTGGAGTTTCTATGAAGATGACCTTTTTGTTAAGGTTATTTTCTAATACATGTCCTAAGTTTTCTAAATTTGACAAAAGGTGGGTCTATTAGCACACCTCCCATTACTGTCCACACCTCTTTTTAAATACACATCATTCTTAATTTTAAAACGGTTAAATTGTCTTATTACACACTTTTTATATTCCAAAATTATCCATGTTATTGTTCATTAAATAAATATTACTCCATCAATTTAAATACTTTTTTGCACCCTATTTTATTTTTATTTGCTTTAGCATTAACTAATTTTCTCCATCTTTCTGTCTCACTTTTTTTTTTTTTGCTGTTTTTTTTAAGTGTCATATTTTTTGTTAAAGCTTTTTCATGCATAAATCAAACTGTCAACAAGAAAATAAAGTATATTTGCTGTTTCTAAGTATAAAAATTTTCGAAAAAGAAGTTTCCAAAAATGAAAAAGGGAAAATATCAAAAGAAATTATAAAAAAAATGGCTTATTTACTTTTATTGATTTTCGTTGTTTTCCCTCCTCTTTTTTTTTTTTTTTTTTTTCAAACTTTAAGTTTTAAATTTTTAAGTTGGTAAGTAATAACAAATATACTTATTTTAACAAATAAATAGTAAATATAGTACTTTTTTTATTTACAATTTGCTTATCTATTAAAAAAAAAAGCTTCTTGTCTAAAGCTTCAAATTAAAAAATAAAACTGTGAGAAAAAGAAAGAAAGTAAATAAATAATTAAATAGGATGTAAAAATACATTTGAGATGGTGGAATAAAATTTAAAGTAATTTCGGAATTTACAAAAGTGCGTAATAAGTAAATCTAATTATTTTCAATTAGTTTTTAAGAGAGAGGGTGTGGAGAGCTAAATGGAGTGTCAACGGAATCACTATTTTAATGACAAATTTGTTTAATCGACTATCAATAATGGACTGGTATATAACTATAGGTGGTTCATTACTAATTAACTACTATGAATAAATAATTTATTTATACATGAGTGATATATCATTTGCAGTCCATCATGGTACTGGTCGACCATTAAATCACTGAGGGATTAAAAAAAAAAAAAAGACTGCCACCTAAAAGACTGCCATTTACTTAAATTAAAAAAATTTTTTTTGGCTATTTGTTTAAAAGGGCGGCGAAAAGACGATCATCCACCTAATTTAAACAAAACATAAGAAACTTATACTCATGTTAGTTGAGATAAAAAAAAAATACATGAATAACATAAATTTAAAAATCATTATATCTATATGATAAAAAAAAAAATAACGTAAACTAATATGATATAAAATTAAACTAAAATTTATGTCACGTTAGTTAAGATAAAAAAGTTTATGTTATGTTGATCATTAAATGAAAAAGATAACTATTTATGTAATTTTTTCAATAAAAAAATTATTAAATTTAAGTTGGTATTCCGAGCCGATTTTTTATTCATATATCAGTTATGATTCTTATTGGTAGCGTATTTGTTTAACTATTGTTTGATTGTAATACTAAACATTAATATTAGGATTGAATTAACACTAGTAAAAATTGTGGATTACACGACGGTTTTTTACCATCGTGTAAAGTTTACATGACAGTTTACCAACCGTCGTGTAATCCAGTGTCGTAGTAGATAACACGACAGTCCTGTTACCGTCATCGTATCTCAATAATGTTACACCATGGATATCGTCATCAAATCACATTACACGATGGTTCGGTCGAGAACCGTCGTGTAATGTGCACATTACACGACGGTTCGACCGAGCACCGTCGTGTAATGTGCTTGTAATTAGCATACATTACACGACGATTCTTGGCGAACCGTCATGTAATGTGCACATTACACGACGGTTTGACCGAGAACCATCGTGTAATGTACGTGTAATGTGCACATTACATGATGGTTTGGCCTCGAACCGTCATGTAATGTACGTGTAATGTCACACATTAAACGACGGTTCTTGGCCAAACCGTCGTGTAATGTGAACATTACACGACGGTTCGGCCGAGAACCGTCGTGTAATGCACACATTACATGACGGTTCAAACTCTATATCTTATAATAGAATTACATATGATATTATTTTTAAGTTATATCTGCATTTATATTATACTAAATATTTTTTAGCACCCATTATTCTGAATATTTTAAGTATTCATATTTATTCTAGTACAAAAATAATTTATTAAGTTTCAATACACATAGTCGAGAAATATATATATATATATCTATAGTCCACAATAATATATATATATATATAGTCTAAAACAAATCGACCGATCCGCCTAAAATTAACGTAGTTGTGGGTTAGAGTTTTTAACAAACCAATTCACTAGCACAAAAAAGAGGATATTATGATAGTTTTTAACCATCGTGGTACCTTTTCCATAACGATTTTCTAATCGTCGTGGTATCTAGAGTTGTGGAATCTATTTGAATTCTACAATAATTTTTTAATCGTTATGAAATAGAAAAAACTGGTGCCAAATGAGATGTAGATATGGCTATTCCATGACGGTTTTTTCAAAAATAGGCATGGTAGGTTTAATAATTAGAATTAAAGTCAAAAAACAAAAAAGGAAAATAAAAGAGTAAAAGGACAAAATAGGTACTACAAATATTTATTTCTTAAAAAATAGACATTAATGTAACATTGTTAAAAGAGACATATTTTAAAATGGGACTCTAAAAATAAACCTTTTGTGTAATTATTTCCTTAATGTTTAGTTTGTATATATTTTTTTTAATTTTTTGGCTTGAACTAATGGATTTTTTTGGCTTCCTATAATTATTTCCTTAATGGTAGCGTATTTGTTTAACTATTGTTTGATTGTAATACTAAACTATTAACATTAGGATTGAATTCGTCCAACATGTTTATCTAATCTTTGGACAATTAGAATTCACATTTGAAAGTATATATGACTATGTTGTAAACTTTTGTTGAGTATTAACTCGTAACTTTAATTATTATAATTCTTCTTTAGGTTCAATGTTTATGCTAAATGAATTAAGAGTAAGAGATTCAAACTCTATATCTTATAATAGAATTGGATAGAATTGGATGTGATATTATTTTTAAGTTATATATATCTGCATTTATATTATACTAAATATTTTTTAGCACCCATTATGTTGAATATTTTAAGTAGTCATATTTATTCTAGTACAAAAATAATTTATTAAGTTTCAATACACATAGTCGAGAATATATATATATCTATAGTCCACAATAATATATATATATATATATATATATATAGTCTAAAACAAATCGCCCGATCCGCCTAAAATTAACGTAGTTGTGGGTTAGAGTTTTTAACAAACCAATTCACTAGCACAAAAAAGAGGATACTATGATAGTTTTTAACCATCGTGGTACCTTTTCCATAACGATTTTCTAATCGTCGTGGTATCTAGAGTTGTGGAATCTATTTGAATTCTACGATAATTTTTTAATCGTTATGAAATAGAAAAAACTGGTGCCAAATGAGATGTAGATATGGCTATTCCATGACGGTTTTTTCAAAAATAGGCATGGTAGGTTTAATAATTAGAATTAAAGTCAAAAAACAAAAAAGGAAAATAAAAGAGTAAAAGGACAAAATAGGTACTACAAATATTTATTTCTTAAAAAATAGACATTAATGTAACATTGTTAAAAGAGACATATTTTAAAATGGGACTCTAAAAATAAACCTTTTGTGTAATTATTTCCTTAATGTTTAGTTTGTATATTTTTTTTTTTAATTTTTTGGCTTGAACTAATGGATTTTTTTGGCTTCCTATAATTATTTCCTTAATGGTAGCGTATTTGTTTAACTATTGTTTGATTGTAATACTAAACTATTAACATTAGGATTGAATTCGTCCAACATGTTTATCTAATCTTTGGACAATTAGAATTCACATTTGAAAGTATATATGACTATGTTGTAAACTTTTGTTGAGTATTAACTCGTAACTTTAATTATTATAACTCTTCTTTAGGTTCAATGTTTATGCTAAATGAATTAAGAGTAAGAGATTCAAACTCTATATCTTATAATAGAATTGGATAGAATTGGATGTGATAGTATTTTTAAGTTATATATATCTGCATTTATATTATACTATATATTTTTTAGCACCCATTATGTTGAATATTTTAAGTAGTCATATTTATTCTAGTACAAAAATAATTTATTAAGTTTCAATACACATAGTCGAGAATATATATATATATCTATAGTCCACAATAATATATATATATATATACATATAGTCTAAAACAAATAGCCCGATCCGCCTAAAATTAACGTAGTTGTGGGTTAGAGTTTTTTACAAACCAATTCACTAGCACAAAAAAGAGGATACTATGATAGTTTTAATCATCGTGGTACCTTTTCCACAACGATTTTCTAATCGTCGTGGTATCTAGGGTCGTGGAATCTATTTGAATTCTACGATAATTTTTTAATCGTTATGAAATAGAAAAAACTGGTGCCAAATGAGATGTAGATATGGCTATTCCACGATGGGTTTTTTCAAAAACAGGCATGGTAGGTTTAATAATTAGAATTAAAGTAAAAAAATAAAAAAGGAAAATAAAAGAGTAAAAGGTCAAAATAGGTACTACAAATATTTATTTCTTCAAAAATAGACATTAATGTAACATTGTTAAAAGAGACATATTTTAAAATGGGACTCTAAAAATGAATCTTTTGTGTAATTATTTCCTTGATGTTTAGTTTGTATTTTTTTTTAATTTTTTGGCTTGAACTAATGGATTTTTTTGGCTTCCTGTAATTATTTCCTTAATGGTAGCGTATTTGTTTAACTATTGTTTGATTGTAATACTAAACTATTAACATTAGGATTGAATTCGTCCAACATGTTTATCTAATCTTTGGACAATTAGAATTCACATTTGAAAGTATATATGACTATGTTGTAAACTTTTGTTGAATATTAACTCGTAACTTTAATTATTATAATTCTTCTTTAGGTTCAATGTTTATGCTAAATGAATTAAGATTAAGAGATTCAAACTCTATATCTTATAATAGAATTAGATGTGAAATTATTTTTAAGTTATATATGCATTTATATTATACTAAATATTTTTTACCACCCACTATTCTGAATATTTTAAGTATTCATATTTATTCTAGTACAAAAATAATTTATTAAGTTTCAATACACATAGTCGAGAATATATATATATCTATAGTCCACAATAATATATATATATATAGTCTAAAACAAATCGCCCGATCCGCCTAAAATTAACGTAGTTGTGGGTTAGAGTTTTTTACAAACCAATTCACTAGCACAAAAAAGAGGATATTATGATAGTTTTTAACCATCGTGGTACCTTTTCCATAACGATTTTCTAACCGTCGTGGTATCTAGGGTCGTGGAATCTATTTGAATTCGACGATAATTTTTTTATCGTTATGAAATAGAAAAAACTGGTGCCAAATGAGATGTAGATATGGCTATTCCACGATGGGTTTTTTCAAAAACAGGCATGGTAGGTTTAATAATTAGAATTAAAGTAAAAAAATAAAAAAGGAAAATAAAAGAGTAAAAAGACAAAATAGGTACTACAAATATTTATTTCTTCAAAAATAGACATTAATGTAACATTGTTAAAAGAGACATATTTTAAAATGGGACTCTAAAAATGAATCTTTTGTGTAATTATTTCCTTAATGTTTAGTTTGTATATTTTTTTTAACTTGAACTAATGGATTTTTTTGGCTTCCTGTAATTATTTCCTTAATGGTAGCGTATTTGTTTAACTATTGTTTGATTGTAATACTAAACTATTAACATTAGGATTGAATTCGTCCAACATGTTTATCTAATCTTTGGACAATTAGAATTCACATTTGAAAGTATATATGACTATGTTGTAAACTTTTGTTGAGTATTAACTCGTAACTTTAATTATTATAATTCTTCTTTAGGTTCAATGTTTATGCTAAATGAATTAAGATTAAGAGATTTAAACTCTATATCTTATAATAGAATTAGATGTGAAATTATTTTTAAATTATATCTGCATTTATATTATACTAAATATTTTTTACCACCCACTATTCTGAATATTTTAAGTATTCATATTTATTCTAGTACAAAAATAATTTATTAAGTTTCAATACACATAGTCGAGAATATATATATATATCTATAGTCCACAATAATATATATATATATATATATAGTCTAAAACAAATCGCCCGATCCGCCTAAAATTAACGTAGTTGTGGGTTAGAGTTTTTTACAAACCAATTCACTAGCACAAAAAAGAGGATATTATGATAATTTTTAACCATCGTGGTACCTTTTCCACAACGATTTTCTAACCGTCGTGGTATCTAGGGTCGTAGAATCTATTTGAATTCGACGATAATTTTTTTATCGTTATGAAATAGAAAAAACTGGTGCCAAATGAGATGTAGATATGGCTATTCCACGATGGGTTTTTTCAAAAACAGGCATGGTAGGTTTAATAATTAGAATTAAAGTCAAAAAATAAAAAAGGAAAATAAAAGAGTAAAAAGACAAAATGGTACTACAAATATTTATTTCTTTAAAAATAGACATTAATGTAACATTGTTAAAAGAGACATATTTTAAAATGGGACTCTAAAAATGAATCTTTTGTGTAATTATTTCCTTAATGTTTAGTTTGTATATTTTTTTTAACTTGAACTAATGGATTTTTTTGGCTTCCTGTAATTATTTCCTTAATGGTAGCGTATTTGTTTAACTATTGTTTGATTGTAATACTAAACTATTAACATTAGGATTGAATTCGTCCAACATGTTTATCTAATCTTTGGACAATTAGAATTCACATTTGAAAGTATATATGACTATGTTGTAAACTTTTGTTGAGTATTAACTCGTAACTTTAATTATTATAATTCTTCTTTAGGTTCAATGTTTATGCTAAATGAATTAAGAGTAAAAGATTCAAACTCTATATCTTATAATAGAATTGGATGTGATATTATTTTTAAGTTATATCTGCATTTATATTATACTAAATATTTTTTAGCACCCATTATTCTGAATATTTTAAGTATTCATATTTATTCTAGTACAAAAATAATTTATTAAGTTTCAATACACATAGTCGAGAAATATATATATATATCTATAGTCCACAATAATATATATATATATATATATATATAGTCTAAAACAAATCGCCCGATCCGCCTAAAATTAACGTAGTTGTGGGTTAGAGTTTTTTACAAACCAATTCACTAGCACAAAAAAGAGGATACTATGATAGTTTTTAACCATCGTGGTACCTTGTCCATAACGATTTTCTAACCGTCGTGGTATCTAGGGTCGTGGAATCTATTTGAATTCTACGATAATTTTTTAATCGTTATGAAATAAAAAAAAACTGGTGTCAAATGAGATGTAGATATGGCTATTCCACGACGGTTTTTTCAAAAACAGGCATGGTAGGTTTAATAATTAGAATTAAAGTCAAAAAACAAAAAAGGAAAATAAAAGAGTAAAAGGATAAAATAGGTACTACAAATATTTATTTCTTCAAAAATAGACATTAATGTAACATTGTTAAAAGAGACATATTTTAAAATGGGACTCTAAAAATGAACCTTTTGTGTAATTATTTCCTTAATGTTTAGTTTGTATTTTTTTTTAATTTTTTGGCTTGAACTAATGGATTTTTTTGGCTTCCTGTAATTATTTCCTTAATGGTAGCGTATTTGTTTAACTATTGTTTGATTGTAATACTAAACTATTAACATTAGGATTGAATTCGTCCAACATGCTTATCTAATCTTTGGACAATTAGAATTCACATTTGAAAGTATATATGACTATGTTGTAAACTTTTGTTGAGTATTAACTCTTAACTTTAATTATTATATTTCTTCTTTAGGTTCAATGTTTATCCTAAATGAATTAAGGGTGAGGGATTTAAATTTTATATCTTATTTTTTAAGTTATACCTACAATCATATTATACTAATTTTTTTTTAGAGAATTATACTAAATATTTATTTAGCACCCATTATTCTAAATATTTTAAGTACTCATATTTGTTCTAGTACAAAAATAATTTTATTAAGTTTCAACACACAATGTCGGGAAATATATATAGTCCACAATAATATATAGTCTAACCCAAATCGCTCGAGCCGCCTAAAACTAAGGTAGTTGTGGTAAACCAACGTGCCACAAAGAAAAAATGAAAAAGAAAACCCACTTGCACAGGCTAGATATCGCTTGACCACACTAAATATACATAAAGGAAAAACTTTTCAGAGTGGTACAAAATTGATGATCTCACTTTTTATTCTCCACAGATTTTAAAACGTACCATTATATACATAATAGACTTGATCAGAATGATAGAAATCTAGCGTATAAATAAATTATAAAATTGTCAAGTAAAAACTGAATTTTCTCTTTTTTATTTTTTTATTCGGGATCACACATAATTATGAGAAAAAGGCCTGCCAATTTGACCACGACTGATTATGCATCAATTATGAATAATTTAGTAATTTAATTATGTATGTGTTGATTGCTTTAATCTGAATTACTGTAGTTGGGAAGCACTAGTTTAATTAATGGTAATTTAATGTGAATTGCTTTTTTTTTTTTTTTTCCTATTTCTTTCTCTTTATTTTCCCCCTTCTGGTGGAAGAGCTAATTCCTTGAATCAAGTGAGCTTATAAGTTATACATTCTATTTCGGTCAATAATTATCTGTAAATTATAATTTAGTAGGATCTATTTATGAGTCCACGTAATTCTTCTTCCTAAATGCCCTTTGTAGTCGAACTGCCAGTAAGTTTTCATATTGTACTTTCTTGTGTACCAAAAAAAAAAAAAAAAAACTCATAGCCATTTGGTGAGTCCCACATCGACAGAGAGTAAGGAGATAGAGTAGCTTCTAAGTACTCATGTGTTCTCTTTTAGTCAGTAATTACCTGTAAGTTGTAATTTAATGGAATCCACTTAGTTTCTCCTTCTGAAGGCCCTTTATGATCGAATTACCAGTAGGTTTGCGTGTTGTATTTTCTTTGCGTGCCAAAATGTGATTTTATTTTGAGTAGTTCTATTTACACCCAAAATATTGATTAATATTCTTTTCAATAACAAACTATTCTTAATACAATTTTATCCCACAACAAAATTACGCTAATATCTCTTAAAAATGCTCATACGCCCACTTATAATCATAAATAGAAATAAACTTTTTATCATATAATTTAAAAACATACCTTGCATTAACTATTAATGAAAATAGTATTTCAAAAAATTATAAAAGATTCTTCACAAATTTGATTAATTTTAATTTAATTTTTAAAAAATTTAGAGATAATCTTTTTATGGATTAAACTAAAAGTCGTTTTGTTGGAAGTGATATTACCACAAAAAAAAAAAAAAAAAAATTCCCTTTCTTAGAATGAAAATGTAGTATTTTTCTCACTTAGATTTGTTGATTTATTTTTATTAAAGACAAATGAAAATTAAAATAAAAGTAAGTGTATAAGAAGGTATCTAGTTTTATAACAAAAGTATCTTTAGGATATATTTATTAGTGCGATATAGTCATATTACATTTTCTAAAGTCGTTTTTCCTTTCTTAGGATATATTTAAATATAATCTCTTTATTTTCTAGAGTAAGGGTATAGAGGGCCCACTACAAGAATAGATAGCTTTTGCAACTAGATTTTCCGTGACCACATCATGTTGTTGTTGTAAAAATTAAATAAGAAAAGAATTAAAGTAAGGGATAAGAGGAGAGATATTTAAAGTGGAGAAGATGATCTTACGGACTGGGAAAAAAAAAAAAAAGGAGAATTCACTAATAAGGAACTTTATAAATGAGTTAATGTATAAATAAAAGTTATAATATATAAAATTAGATAAATTGTTTAATTTTAGCATAACTATTAAAATCAAGTCATACTTTAAATTATAATAATTAAATATAAATTAAAAATTGAGACACGATAACTTTTCTTTTTCTTATAAAATACTAAATTTTCCTAGTAGTTGACGTAGGATAACTTATTAAATGTCGTCGCCAAATCGTTTTGTTGTTCTTCAAATTGACAAGTTATTACATTACCAACGATGGCAAATCTAGTTCGAAAAGTTGTACTTTCTCAGAAAAGTGTTCAACGATGGCAAGAGTCGTGTCTAGATTTTGTTAAATATTTAATTCCACCACTCAAAGTTGACAGATTTTTATTCCTTTATTTATATATACTGGTGGAGAATGCACGTGCAAATGGTCGTGATGTTGTTTTTTTCATTAACTCTATTAATCTATTCATGAGTTATATATATATATACATAATGCATTATATTATATTTACTATAAGAATTTAAAAATACATATACTTATTTAACATACTTTACTGTCACATTCAAAAGTGAGTATATATATATATCAAACATATTATTAACAGTAAATACGTACTATAAGTAGCCGAAAAATAAATACATACATTTTATGTTAAGAGTAAGTTTATGTACATATTTGACATATATATTTTACAACACATATGTTTATAGTAAGTTACAAAGATCTAGAGTTAAGATGACTCTCTATTTCCTGCAACATTTAAAAGTAGAGTGTTTTTTTTTTTTTTTTTTTGACTACATCAAACATGCTATTAAGAGTAAATACGTGTTGTGAGCCGCTCGCATACTCTTTCTTACTTTTGAGCTTTTGCTAAGTTAGAAAAAATTACAAAGAGAAAACAACAAAGTATTAAGTAGAGGAAGGAACAAAGAAGATCGATAAAGAGAAGAGTTAGAAAAAAAAAATATATGTTTTTTTATGTTGAACATTGAATGCATGCATGAAGAGAGTAACAAGAGTGGAGCTCATTAAAAATTTTAGTCTTTATCAGTGGTATAGCCAGACAAAAATTTTAAAGGGGACGTAAAATAAATAACATCAATATATAAAAATTAAAAACTAAAAAAATATAATGTAAACTGACTATCATAGTTAAGTTTGTCCATTTAATTTGACAACACTATTACCATAAGAGGGTTCTTCTAATTCTATATTTTTCCTATTTTTATTTGTATGCATTCTCCTTAAAATAGTGAAAGTAAAGACATTACTATATATATACATATATATATATATATATTAGCTAAATTTCCTCTTTGAGCTTAACATCTAGTCTAGGAATTTAAGCTTTAAGGTGCCATTACACTAAATAGGACATCGAGTGAGTATCTTATTAAAAAAAAAAAAAAAAAAATAGAATGCTAAACTACTCGCTATGTTTAACGTTAAATCATTCCCCTCCCCTCCTCCCTCTAACCGGTCTACTCTCTTATACAATATTCACAAAACAAAGAAATATATGTATACTATAGTATATAAACGCATACCATATATTTCTTCATTAATTCATATTTACCTGTAACCTTTAAACTGTTTATTATAGATATGGATAAGATTTTTTTTTTCCACATATTTTTGTAATAAGAATTTGGAGATTTGTCATCAAATTTTGCTTCTCCTTCCAGTGACAACTTTGCTTCCAAAAGTAAAAGTCTTTGTTTTTTAAAAAATAATTAATAGTAAATAAAATTTTTCTTGGATAATTGGAGGACTATTATCCATTAGATATTATAATGACATCCTCTTAAATTTTTTCAATATTATACCGGTTTAATTGAATTTACTTATATTGATACCCCTTTAGCCATTAAGCAACACACTCAATTCTTAAAACGTCTCTAGAATGATAAAAATTAAAAAATAAGGTTTTGATCATTAAAATATGCATAAAGTAGTGATTTAATCTCCTATTAAACCACATATTTCTGAGTCCAAATTCAGTTTTTCGCATTTATCTAATTAAAGTTTAACAATCCAAAGATATATTTTTGAGGGCTAATTACATAAATCACCCATAAAATACTGCAAATAAAATACCTAAGTAGATACTTGTAAGATTAAATAAAGTAAATAAAAAAAATCAACGTTGTTGATTAAAAAATGAATTTGTTCACAACAATAAGTTGGTTGTCGGATATTTAAGGGGAAAAATCATCATTTTATTCATATTGAAGTGGTTTAGACATTTTTTTTTTTTAATTATAGAGGGTCTTCAATAGTATAACTTTAGATAAAAGAGTGAACTGCAATATTGATAAGAGCATGGGTGTGAATTTAAATTAATCAGCCTTATTATTTAATACTCAATAAATGTGGGCCCCAAAGATTCATATTGGTCCCACACCCATTGGATTGAAAATTGAAGCCAACACCACATAGACTCCAGCGTAGACAGACAAGTATTTATTCAGAAGGTTACACGTAAGCAACCGACCCTTAGAATTTGGAACTATCTGCGTTCGGAATTGTGAGTCGGAAACTAACTGAAATTTGGTTACAAGAGAAAGAGAAATTTGTTTATATAGTTATAGAAACCAAACTAAACCAAACAAATCCTAAAATCACTAACCAAAAAAATAAAAAAAAAATCATTATATTTGTATAGATGTCAATAAAAGATAGGACAAGGGGATAAAAAGCTAGCGAGCACGTAGCAATTCTATAGTTGCATCCATGCTTTTTATATATGTTATATATATAAAGATATTTGATTGACGGTTCTTGAATATAGTGTATTTATGTAAATATCTAAATTGGAGATCATGTTTTGAAAAATGTATATTTTTTCTTTTATTTACGTGAATGTTTGAATTATTACTTATAAAAATCACAATACTCTTCAATGTTTGAACTACTGCACGAGCATGCAAGTCCTTGGATAATGCATCTATTTGATATTTTGTTGGTACCTGAAACAAAAGAGGAACAAAAGTTTTTCTATTTAATTTTCAATTATTAGAACGAAAACAATTCTGTAAAGGAGAAAAAGAAGAAGAAGAATATTAAATAAATTCGTAACTGAGAGAATTATGAACTCATATTTCATCCAAGGTTGAAATCGGGCATTAAGCATTAAAGTTCACAATTTGAAATATCATTCACAAGATTCTGCTAGAATGAACAGATCGGTTGTGTTTAGCCACTCAACAAGATATGACTTCTTCCATTTCTTTTTTCCCATTACGCCATTCAAATAGATTGTAATTCAAACATAGGGTAGAGAGGACTTAACCTTTCTTATTAGAAGGAGCCAAAGAAGACACTCATGCAAAGGTACTTGCCCATCATGCTTAGCAACCGATGGTACTTTTTGGCACTCCGGAATAAAAAAAAAAACCCCTAAAACAAATACCCTAAAAAAACGAATAAACAGATAAGCACATTACAACCGAATACTTGACCAAAGCTTGAATGAATTATATAAGCTGTAACCCACAATATCAAGACTGAGTCCTTCAAGAATCGAATTTATACCTCGTAATGAGGTTTCCCATTGCAGTCCAATCATTCCTTTCATTCCCAAATTACCTTCCCACATAAATATGGCATAACATGTGTTAGTTCAAGACTGCAAAAATGTAAAAAATAATTACAATTGCACAATTCTCTGTATGTCGAAGGCCTATGATCACTCACTGCTTCCACAAATAATAGAAATGGAAACTGAAGATTTTATTTACCATATCAACAGTTATATGTCCCAACTGAACCTTTCCATGTTCAGACTTCACTTTCTTCCAACGCTCCTATTAGTGTCAGCAAACCAAAAGGGCAAAAAAAGAAACAAAAAAAGATTCAGTTTCTTCTAACATTCAAGTTACCAAATTCAATGAAATGGTTAACTAACTTTGATCTAAAAAACATTCTTTAAGTACTCTTTCATACGAAAAAATTTACGATCTCCTTTTGTAAACGGCTAGTCTCGTTGCAAAAATTAATTGGGAAAGGAATAGATGGCATGTCAGTTCAAGAATGCTTAACCCATCCAACCAATGAACCCAGTCATGTAAAAAGATACGAAACATAAAACTACACCAAAATCATAAACTACAAATCGACGGCAATTTGCAAATAGAACTCATTTCTGAAAATAAAAAGAATGGGATAACAGACAACTGTTAGAAATCAATTATATATATATATATATATATATCATAAATATTAATAACTCAAACATGTTGTTCCGGAGTCGATTCCTTGAGCTGAGAATGAAGATCCTATAACGAAAATATATATACACAGAAATTGTAAATAGCGAAGAAAAAATTTAACTTAACCCTCACATGTGAACATGTACAAATCTTTTTATGCTGGTCAAGCAATGTCATATAAAGTCCTTAAGGATAGACCACAGAAGTAATCAAATTCTGGACAGTTCGATATAAAGTCATAGTCATAAATAATAGGAGAAATCCATTAGAAACCTTAAAATATGAGCTTTATGTTAGTTTCAATAACAAAGCCACTTGCTAAATAAGTAGAGCAGAACAAATCTAGGAGCAATCCAAATCTAACTGCCTATTTGATTTCTGAATATTGTTTGATTAATCCAAGTAAATAAATAAAACTCTAGAGAAAAAATTGACATCAAATAATAATCTTTTACTACTTCAAAATCGCAATAAAAGTACTGAAACCCCTTTCTTTTTCTTTCTTTCTTTTTTTTTAAAAGGTCAATCACAAACGGAGGGAAAACAATAACTTAAAAAAAATTTTAGGAGCTCTGCACTTAAAGCAGAGAGCAAAGCTTATAAAGTGCAGACACACTCCTGAAGAACATCATCCTTCCATATGGTTATTTGCTCTAACACCAAAATAACACCAGTATGTGTGTGTATATAAAATGCTCTAAAAAAGTAGCATAAAAGGTATTTATATAAAAATACACACACACGGACGATATCAAATTGGACTAAAATAAACATAATAGGTTTAAATTGAAAAGATTTAAAGCAAAATATATATACACATCAATGGAGATCGAAAATGCTAAAAATAATTTAAGCAAAATCTAGGGTACTTAAGGCCTAAGATTTTTCTAAGATTTAAGAGAGAACTAAGCTAGAACAAACCTAAATATTACCGATTAAACCTCCCCCCCCCCCCCCCCCCCCCCCCCCTCCTCTCCAAATAACACCAAAACCAAACCCAACTGAAAATAAAACCAGATCCGGTTTGAGGAGCAGAGAGAGAAGGTCAGATTTTGATTGGGATTGGGGAAACCGTCGTCTAAAATGCGTCCTTTAATGTACCTTTTCTAGTAGTGCGGTCTCCTTCTCCGGCGACGTGGGAGTGGCAGCGGTGGTGCTACGGAGCCGCCGGATCGCGATTGAAGCTCCCCTGACCCACGACGATGCCGTCGCGATCAGCGTAATCGCAGCAGTGCATGGACGACCATGGCGAGAGTCGGATCTCCGGAATCTCCACTCGAAACACCAGTTCGCAACCAGATTCCGACGATCTCCTGCATCGTCTCCGGTGGTGGCATCTCCAGTACAATGGACGGGCGGTATAATGTGGCCTGAAAATAGATTTAGGTTAAATTTGGGGCTTTTTCTTAAATAGTGAATTTAATTGGTAAATAGTTTATTTACAATAATTTCAGAATTGTTTTTAGTTTGTTAATATAATATTTACTAGTAAATACCTTGCTTACAGTTCTAGTAAAAAAGTAAATATAAATATTTACTATTACCTAAATTTCTTTTGTAAAATTCAAAAATATTCAAATGTACTAAAATTTTTATATATTTACTAATAAATCCGACTTGTAAATCTTATATATTTGTGATCTTCTTTTATCTTTACTTTCTTTGTCAAGTTCGATATTTACAAGATAACTCCAACATTAAAGAGGTAAATCCATTTATTTACTTGGATTTAGGTAATTATTATGTACTAGATTTATCGGTAATTATCCGAATTTACAAATAAATATATAAATTTCCCGTATTTACACAATATTTGTAAACTTTTAGTACATCTTGTAAATTTAATATTTTCTAAGTAATTCAAATATTTTTGAGAATATTTTGATATTTTTATTTTTATTTCTTAAATCTGAAAATTACTAGTGACCTAAATATTTAGATTTTTATTTATCAATATTTACTGGTGAATAAAATTATTTACACGTATATATGATTATTTACCAGTATTACTAAATCATTTAGCAAAAGTGTAATTCCTAGTGAAAGTAGTATTTACTATTAAATACAAAAATTTCCGTAAATATGATTATTTATTAGTAAATATGAATATTTACCGGGTGCACTAAAGAGAGATTGCAAGATCATATACTAGGAAATATATATTTTTTATTTATTGAAAATATTATATTAACATATAATATTAAGTAAATCTAGATATTTACTAAATTAGTTTTAGCTTCCGTTTGGTAAATGAGTTGAGTTTGAGTTGAGATAAAATTTTAAGTTTGAGTTGAGTTGACTCTTTGAAAAGTAATTATAAATTTTGTTGACCGTTCAGAAAAAAACAAAAATTAAAATGAAAAAGTACAGTTTAGTTTGAGTTAAACATTATTACCAAACAAAGTTATATTTGGGTAAATATTGTTATTTCCAAGTAAAACCTTTATTAATCTCTTTTTATTTTTAAGTAAATGTATTAATCTACTATTTAATTTAAATTTAAGTAAGTATGTTAAATTTCATTAATTACAAAATTTATCCCAAAATCATCCCAAATTAACCCCCTAAGTCAATCAAACCCTATCCCTAAATCTCCAATTATCGTCGCCACTATCGCTGTTGCTTCTGTCGCCATTGTCGTATTGTCGGAGAACGCATCCTGAAGCTTCCGAGAACATTTGCTATTGTCCTATCACCAGATATCCGAGCGCATCGTCTGGAGATCACTATTGAGCTCGCGAAATATTGGGTTGTCGGCGAGATCGTTTGTAAAGCTTCTGAAGCCGTCGTCGCTACCGCAATATCATCAACAGATCCGAGAAACGTGTGTAGTCTACAGATTGTGATCGCACAAAATGTCCAATCGCCGGTGAGAGTTCACGACCTATGTTTCCCCATTGCAATTGGAGATTTGTTCGCGATCTCTACTTGCCATCGACGTGAGATCTGAGGTCTGCCACTAGCCGGACAAGAAAGATGAATTCGGTAGTTGATCTGCATAGCTGCTGCTAACATCACGAGCCCACCAGAGCGGCGTTGGAGATCTCCGGCAGCTATAGTTCAGGCAATCATTATTTGAGAGCAAAAAAGGAATTCTACTCCTACAAAAAGTCAAACATGTTATTATTATTATTTTTAATTAAAAGTAATACCCGTTATATATCAACCATAGATATAAGAAATATGCTATCTAATATGATTTCCGAATAAATAGTTAGAAGCCCAAAAGGTTAGAAACGTAAATTCATAACTTTGGTAATGGAATCATATTAAGATAAGTAAAAAGGAATTAACGTTAAAGTTGAAACCCGTTTGAAGTTAATTGTATGAACGTGGTGTATTTAATTGAATCACCATATCCTTTAACAAAAAAGTAAAAATAAAATAAAAATAAAAAATCAATCTCCATATCTCACTAGGAAACCAAACACTATAAATATACCATGAAATTGATTAAACCAAACACCTTAGAAATCAAACCGAAGAATTGTTTCCGTTTTATCACATCACGTTCTCATCAAATGCAGCTTTCATTGTTTTAGTTTTGGGACTAAAAAGAATGGAGAAAGAGTTGTTGAATCTCTTCTTGAAGGCGAAAAAGGCAGCGGATATCGCAGCTTTCATTTTTAATTTTGATAATTTATACCATAAACTTATTAATATATAGCAATTTACACCATAAACTTATTAATCTGTAGTAATTTACACAATATTGATAAACATTGTTGATTTTTTTTAATGAAAGGTAATACTTCACTTGCATATAGATTGTTAATTAATAAAGATAAGAATGATTATTTATGTTATAAATTAACAACCCAGGTACAAATCACATATCAATTTCTTTCAAAAGATTAATATTATTGTCAATGTATTATAAATTATTACATATTTATAAGTTCAGGGTGTTAATTATAACTCTATGATAAATGTAAGATGTATCAATGTAAAAAAAAAAAAAAACTCTTTTTTTATTTATTTATATTACAATGAAAAATATTGTTTGGCTCAAATTGTATTTTAAAATGAGAATTCTATAATTAGTGACAAAACCACGATGAGGGGAGTTAATAAATACAAATTTTATTTTTTTAAAGAAGTAAATTAATTTTTTAGGAGATTATTTGTAAATTTTAATCAAATACCCATAAAAAACACAATTACTAAAAGTTTGTGGTCTATAAAAAAAAAAGGGGGGGGGTTGTGGTCTAGATTTTTTTAGGGGGAAAAAAAGCATCAATGATTTTGGTCGCACTACTGAAGCTTCACACGTGGATCATATTTTCATAGGATCCAATCATTATTAGCCAGTGGTTGTGATAAGCACGACTTTGTCATTTAAATAATTAAAACTCTCAATTTTATTGCAACTATAGTGATAATGATGCTAAATACGGGCAAATGCTTTCCAAATTCTAGGCTAATTGTGTTCAGACACTACTTTTAATGCTTATTTGATTGCACGAGCTCTATTGAACACTGTTATAATGGTTTTTTTTTTTTCATAAGATTGAAGATCCATCACGATTTTATCATTATCGATTAAGAAAAAAAAAATGAATTGAGACCTTTCTTATAAATTTTCATGCCTAAATAAAAAATAAAAAAAAAAAGAAGGAAATTTCAATTTAGATCGTTTGTGGGAAAATGTTATATTAACAAAGAAAACATGTCTTAGAAGGAATGATCATTTTAATTAATTCACAGTTCTAAATATGGGCCGACCTGGAACCCAACCTGTCATCCCCAACCCGACCTTGTCATAATGGTAATAAAAAAGCTTCCTATTGGATTGGTCCAGTTCCAAATTGGGGAGATTGAAATCTTGAATTGAATTTCAGTAGACAAAAAAGTACTACTTCCACATCTCCACGATTCCGTCCAAAGTCACATTACCACGTGGAATCTTATCATTAGTTCACTTCTCTCAAAGATTCCTGGTTAAGGATTCATTACTTTCTCTATTCCAATTAATTAATTTTTTTTTTTTTAAGACACACATAAGAGTTACACATGGTTTTTCTAACCTGACAAATAGATTATTTTAAAAGAAAAATCTGGATGAACTTAGACTTTATTTGGTGTTACAATTTGAGTTGAAATTTTTAAATTTGAGTTGATTAATTTTTTAAAAATTAATTATAATTTTTATTAACTTTTCAGAAAAATAAAAATAAAAACTGAAATAAAAAAATTTAAATTTAAGATGATTTATCAAACGAAGATGTATAAATAAATTTTATTAAATTATAATTTTAAATAATTATTAATTAAAATAAAATTATCAATATTTATAAATTATTTATATTTTTCACTCCTCTTTTGTTAGTTAACTATTAATTTTTTTGATATACAAATAAAATATTAACATATAATTTTTTTTATAAGATAGATCAAACACAAAATTTTAGGAAGAAGATTAGACCAGTAAATGAATCACATTAAATTTATTTTGTTAATCCTCTCTTTTTTTTTTTTCTCATGAAAAATACAAAATTGTATTAATTAATAAATTAATTCCTAGGGTTATGAAATGTTAGATGCTTGTGAATCTGCGCCCCGACTTTGGTGTGGGCAGACTGCAGAGTTTGTCTGGCTTCACCGGACTCACCAACTCCGCAACTCTCTCAAAAACCTCTCTCACCATTTTCTCTCCCACCAAACACCAAAAACCTCACCAACAAATCAAGAGAAAAAAGCTCCAAACTGCTAACAAATGGCGTCCACTGCTCATCTCCTCCGCTTCTCTCCTCTCTCCAATCACCACCACCCCAACCACACCACCTTCTCCGTCGATCCCCGCCTCTCCACTCCACCTCCTTCCATTTCCTTCCCCTTTTCGTCCTCCCACTCGCGAATCCCGACGAATCTCCAGCTCGCCTTCTCCGGCGGGGATGGCAGCAGCGGGATCGGCCACGGCGGTTCCGGCAGTGGAGGAGGACACGGAGGTAGCGAAGGATGGAGTGATGGTAGCGGAGAGGGCGATTCGTCTTCGTCGGCGATCGGGGGTTTGGGGCCGCTAGGGCTTTTTCTGAATGGATGGAGATCCAGAGTTGCCGCAGATCCCCAATTTCCGTTCAAGGTTCTGATGGAGGAGCTCGTCGGCGTCACCGCCTGCGTCATCGGCGACATGGCGTCTCGCCCTAATTTCGGCCTCAACGAGCTCGACTTCGTCTTCTCCACCCTCGTCGTCGGCTCGATCCTCAATTTCACGCTCATGTACCTCCTCGCGCCGACGCTCTCCTCGTCGCCGTCGAATCTCCCGGCGATTTTCGCCAATTGCCCCAAGAGCCACATGTTCGAGCCCGGGTCCTTCACGCTGGCGCACCGGCTGGGGACTCTGGTCTTCAAGGGGACGGTGTTCGCCGCCGTCGGATTCGCTGCGGGGCTGGTCGGGACGGCGATCTCGAACGGTCTGATCAAGTTGAGGAAGAAGATGGATCCCGAATTCGAGACGCCGAACAAGCCGCCGCCGACGCTGCTGAACGCCTTGACGTGGGCGATCCACATGGGGGTGAGCAGCAACCTGAGGTACCAGACGCTGAACGGGATCGAATTCGTGCTCGACAAGGGCCTCTCGCCATTGGCATTCAAGACCTCGGTGGTGATCTTGAGGTGTTTGAACAATGTCCTAGGTGGGATGACCTTTGTCATTTTGGCGCGCTTGACGGGTTCGCAGAGCGTCGAGGGAGCGAAGACCGCGACGTTGACATCGACATCGACGGAAGCGGCCGTGGCGGCGGAGAAGGAGAAGTTGGTGGAGGAGAGTGAGGAGGCGCTTCACAGCAGCAATCAGTCGACTTACAACAAGTGAAAAATTTTGGGGTGAGGGTGAATTTTTTTTTTTTTTTTTTGGGGCATTTCTTGTTTTTACTGATAGACCTATTTTGGTTCATAAAGCTGTACTTTGGTGGTGGTTAGATAGTATGGTTTTTTTTTTTTTTGTAGTAATAATAAGAATTTGAAAGAAAATGATGGAGCCGTTTTATAATGGAGATCGATAATGTTGTGGGTTTTTGAGCAATTTTCTCTGTTCTCTGTTGTGGTTGTGTAAGATTGTTCTGGTTTGAGTTGTTTAATTTTTGAGCCTATAGAGTAATGGTAGAAAGCATCATTTTGTAGCAAAGGCCTTTTGACCAATGGATAAAAACATGGGTGATTAATGGTTGCATACGTAATCTGATGATAATCTAGTGATAATTTATCATCTATTTTACTGTTATAAAGTGTAGGATTAAAATTCTGTCACATTCAAGTTTGGAAAAATAAGACACAACGATTCGTCACAATGAGCAACATAGGGCCAACAGGAGGGGCGGAGAAGAGGCAACATGCAGTGGCGCTTGTGACAGCAGGGCAGATTTGTTAGATTGCCTCCTTAGACGGCGAGGATGTCGTTGCGCTTCCGATTGATTTGGAAGACCATTTCACCTCGGCCTCCATGGAGCTGCACGGTATGAGCCTCGGACATAATCTCCAATAGACTGTGCACGGTATGAGCCTCGGACATAATCCTCCATGGAGCTGCACGGCGAGGATGTCGTTGCGCTTCCGATTGTTTTGAAAATTTTTGAAGTAAAGAATCTCCATTTGAACACTTAAGTTGGTCTCTCAAACTCCACAAAACAACATCATCATAGATCCGACGTGCACAGTCTATTGATCGGACATAATCTCTGATTTAGATTATCAAGTATCGAATCTGAAGACATCTTGAGAGCGGGAAAAAAAAAAAAGAAAAGACATCCTTACTACCGGATATGTAACTCTACATAATTAGTTGGTCTACATAATTTGTTTTATTTATGGGTAAGAGGGTGATTTTTTGCGCTTGAATTTTGGCCCTTCTTGTTTTTACAAATAGAACTTTTTGTATAGAAAATTTTGGAAGTGAAGAATCTCCGTTTAAACACTTAAGTTGATCTCTCAAACTTCACAAAACATTCTTTTTAACCAATTAAAAAAAATGTTATTATGTCATCTTTGATTCCATTTTTTGTATTCTTATCGTTCATAAAAAAAAAATGTGAATCAAACTTACCAATAGAACGGAAAGGTCTGACCTAATTTACTGAAAGGACGGTCCAGTTTCACTCCATCATAGATCTGGCACCCACAGTTTATTAATCAGACAGGACTTCTGAGTTAGATTATCAAGTATCGAATCTGAAAACACTTTTTAGAAAAAAAAAAAAAAAAAAATCCTTACTACCGTATATGTGGTCTAAATTCAAATCTCTAATTTGGACAACTAAGTCGGCGAATTTTTTGTTTGTTGACTGCTATGCCAAAAATCAATATCATATGCACTCGTTACTTGAATTCTGCATTATTTACTAATATTCAGGGAAAATAAAGGATTTTTTTTAGGAATATAGTAAAGGAAAATTAAATTAAACTACATATTTATAATAATCAAGATAGAACATATATGAAAGAACAAAAGTTGAAAAACAAAACCTATAAAAATATTAAAAACAACATGCAATTTTCCTATTGCTGTTGGCTGAGGATCATCACATTGTAACATCACAGGGCAAGAGGAAGACGGATATGTGACGACTGGCGGTACATGTGACGGGAGGGCTTCGCCACCCCTCCCTTGGGGTTGGCGAACCGTACTGCTGCCGCCCAAAAGGAGCTGCACGGCCTGGCCTAGGGTGGAGTCAGATTTATCTCCGGAGTTAAATGAATGATTTGCTCGATCTGGTGATTGTCTTGCTTTGATTTGGTGTTCCTTTTGCTCTAGGACTAACTTGTACCAATTTCCTTTAAATTAAAAAAAAAAGGAAAAAAAAGAAAGGAATTATAATAGAGAGATATATTTGTGTAACGGAAGACAACGTAAACTGTCGAATGTTTCATACAAAAAATTGATGGTGTGTCTGTCAAATCAACTGAAACGACACAACTTGCTTTTGATCATCTTCTTGATTATGCTAGACAGAGACAACACTGTCACACTCGAATACAAAATGCGGGCTTGAACTGAGACAATGCTGTGCGTGTGTGCAGTAATTTTTTTTTTTTTTTAATGCTTCAGCGTGCTCATAAAATAAAAATAAAAAACCTTTTAGCATGACAGCCACATGCGGCGTTCTCGCCCTCCTATCCATGGATAAGAAACTAGCAAAGTTGTTGTAACAAAATCTATTCCCAGTTTTCACACTTTCCAAAGTACTCGAACGGTGTATGTAAAGTCGGTAGAAAAAGTAGAAATGGTTGGAAGATGATGCAAAACGACTTGCGCTTTTCTACTAATCAGTTTCAGTATGGTTCATTATCATATTCAACTCAAAATGGGATTCCATAAGTTGGTTTTTTTTTTTTTTTTAATTAAATGTAGAAAGGTATCCCCTAAAATTAATATGTAAAAATGCAACAAATACAAATGTGTTGTAACGTAGGAAGGCTCAGCTCTCCATGTATAGGGAAAGTTCTTCGAGCACTCCGGCAACTTTTCATGAGCATGCTTGTCCTACTACAAGTGCAAATCTTGTTCGCCGAATAGTCACCATTCTGAGCCTATCAAAACCTTTACAAGCATGCTTTGGAATCGCATTACACAAGTTGCAGCCCAATCATCTTACCTGACAGCTTCGGGTGCGGAGTTACAATAAGGTGTATGCAAGCAAACCAACTTGGTGCAAGTCAAGCACAAGGTGGCGAACGCCATGCCCATAACGAGGCCAGAAATGCCTTTTCTAGAATCCAACATTGTCGCTCTCTTAATAATTCTTCCAAAGCTCGGTAGTAACCCCCCACAAGCAAAAACCATTAGATAGTCTAGTCCACTATAGTCAATTCCCGCAAGTATTGCTCCGATTGCGGATATTGGCCCCATGAATCCAATTAGGGCAGCAGCCGCAAGGGATGCTTGCCAGCTGTCAGTGACACCGAAGATGCAGCTCGCGACAGCTGCACCTCGGGGGAGCCCATGTAAGGAGACAGGAAGGACCATATGCCGACCGAGTCCATAAGCTTTTGGCGCGGCTACTCCAAGTGCAAGCCCTTCAGCCAAAGCATGGAAGGCAACTGCTCCACATGACAAGAATGATTGTAGAGTGTGAATGCTCACTGGGAAACCACTTAGGGCTGGTAAATTACTCGCTGAAGCCTTTTTGTGACCAGCAAGGCTCAAAATGTAAGAGCTTAAACTATGGATAAAAATAGCACCCGTTGCAAGCAAAAACGAAAGAGAAAAAAATCCCATCTTTGAAGAAAAAAGTAGCTGCAGTGGTCGCCAGGCGCCGAGGACAAAGGCAATGCCAGATGCTGCACCCATGAGTAGAGCATGTTGAAGTTGGAAAGCCGAAGCAAATGCGACAAGAACAAGTCCACCGAGCAATGGCCCTAGACCAAAAAGTAGTGAAACAAAGAACCCAGAAGCATCTTCCGAGCTGCAATGTAGAGAGAGTAAAAATCCGTAAATGATGGGCCATGCAGAGACATTCCGAGTCACATAACTAACTTTTCTTCACTAACCTAGAACATTTTCAGACAAAGTAAAGGAGAGGCGCAACCCCAGTAATAAGAAATTAATAACCATGCATTAAAAAAAAAAGAGAGAGAGAGAAGACGAAGAAGAAAAAGAAAGATCGCAACAAACATCAAATAAGAACAAAACAAATTATGCAATTAAGTGCGTCCTAAGTAGACAGGTTCTTTAAAGCTCTAAGGTGCTTAATTCCTAGGTCTGAAGATATCAAACTCATTGGAACTACAAAAGCTCGAGTATGATTTCTAAATTAACCGATGACACCATGGATCACATCACAAGATATTCTATGAAATATTAACTACCAAAAATGCAGAACTTGGGTGTCCAATGCAGCAATACCATGGATAAATTCTCGACTCTTATTATATGTATAAAATAAGCCCACGAAGGGGAAAAAAAAAAAAAAAAAAAGAAACACAGTATTCAAAAATTCTCTGGAATAACATATAAAGCTACTAAACAAACCGACTTGTAGTCATGGCTGAAATTCTGAAACGAACAGCTAAGAACTTCCATAAATACCACAGAAATTAGAGCTGCTAATCCAACCGGTGACGAAGGGGCTTCCTACAACCAAAAATCCAGCAGATTTTAATCATTGTGTGCCTGGAAAACTAGAAGCTGGAAGACAACAAGACTGGAAACATGAAATGGGAAATTCCACACTAGTCAGTGAGATATACTACCTTTAATGCATCGGGAATGACCTCCGCAACAACCATCCAAATCATACATCCAGCAGCAAATCCCGTACAGAAAGGCAGTAACTTGCTGAATGCATCAGCACACATGAACGCAGGGACTGCAACGATTGGCTGCAAGAAGCCAAGAACAAGAAGCTTGAAAGGTAATTGTGATGACGAGACACAAATTGAGACAAAATATTTGTGCAAAATAATTGATAAAGTTGCAACTGTTCATCCCACTCCTTTCTTCCTTTCTGTTTGTGCGAATATAATTATAACCTAAATCAAGATTTTTATACATCAAAAACCATACCTTGGAGTTCAAACGTGCTTCTGAAATCTTTAAGTTGGTAAATGTATTGTTAAAACAAATCTACAAGGGTGAAAGGCATACATGCACGTGTATGCAAAACAGAGGTTCATTGTGGACTTTTGCTACTTCTAGTGTCTCTAGTTGCTTTGAGGCTAAAAAAGGCAAATGTATACATCCAACGAAAAAGCTGTTGCTTCAATCAATTCTAGTTCCTTTAACTCATCAACGTAATAACTCTTTTTGGGGGGCTTACCTATATTTTTTGTGTGAAATTATTTAGTTTCCTTTAGCAAAGATCAATTAGACTGTGAAAATTTAAATATGCTTCAAGGTCTCATGAAAACATAAATTTAATTACTACCTGTGGCAAGGACGTAATTACACTCCACAACATCGCATTCTGCGGAGACACACCCCTTGATGAAAGCACCATACTCACAGCTAATCCTTCAGGTATGTTATGCACGGCAATAGCCAAAGTAACTAAAAGACCTTGAGAGAAACCCTTGGAACCAGCAAAAGAAACCCCAACTCCAGAGCCCTCTCCAAATGAATGAAGTGTCATTATCCCAATTACAAGAACGACCTTAGCTGCATCCGCACCTTTTATGTCCAACATACTTACTTCGCCATGTTGTTCAAGCAACTGAAACCAAACAAGAAAATTGATGATGTAAAAACATACTTAACAGGTTGATAAACCCTCAGATTATATGCACTAAAGAATGCATATGTAGTAAAATACTAAAAGACTTCCTTTCTATTATGTATTAATCAACTTCTTTTTTTTTTTTTTTTTTTTTTTTAATAAAACGTATTAATCAACTTATGTACATCCCAATTCAGGTTTCTTCTCATGCTAGTCTCACACAAACTGATATATTTTCCTGACACTTTAAATTACATTACCATTCAGAAAACTAAAAAGAAAGTTGAAATCACTCAGCTGATGAGATCGAAATGAGATTTCCGGAAGCAGCAACCAAATTTCCAATTATGAGTAACATGGATAACATAGACATATGAGATAATGAAACTGAAAAGTCGTTTACCTGCTTGCAAAGCCAAATAAAAATGCCGCCAGCTAAAATCCCAATTGCAACCCCTCCAGCACCATGCTCTTGCCCTTCTCGTATAAGGCCAAAGCTTGCAGACAACATCACACCAGCAGCCATTCCATTGCATAATCCAGCCCACTTCGGATCAAGCTCCACAAAGAAGAATGGAACCGCACCTAAACCAGTGGCAGCTGCCATAGCTAATGTAAACAATGCAACAGTCGATACTGAAACTTTACTGTTTCCACCCTTGTTCTCGCCCACTCCATCATTGCTATCCTTGAAACTGAAAGACCTCTCAGTCCCTGTGCCATCAATGACGTTACTTCCAACATTTTTGTGAGGAGCTTTTATCAACTTTTGTGAAAATTCCTGTTCAGAATCTGTTGCAGCATAAACAGAGAACACTAGGAATACTGAAAACAGTAGCACCAGCTTAGACCTCAACCGCATTTTCGCTCGTACAATTATCAAGAGCTTCAGAAATCTGAGCACCAGCTCACTGAGTTCTTCTCTCACTCCAATCAGATGTTGAAAGCCATCTAAAGTCACTTCTCCACGATTGCTAAGAATGACAGCTGACGTTCCGAACACAAAAGACAATGGTAGCGAAGCAACTATGAACCAGCTTCCCTTTTGGGTATGTTATCATCACCTGGGATCAACACAAGTTGACTCTGAAATCTTAATAACTCATTCACAAATTTGAAAACATTAAGACAGGGACACTAAAAAATCAACGGACTGTGTTTCTATTTAACAACCGAACACGTTCATAAAAGCTATCAAAATATTAGAAGACTACTACTAACTAAAGAGAAGTAATGGGAGCACTATATGACATCTTTACTGGCTGCAATTGTTATAGGATCCAATAGTCTAAGCTCTCGAAACTCATTAACCGCACAACATTTGCTCGCATTCCACAAATAATTCCGTTTGTCATTCCCGTATATGGATTCAGTTTCGATAGCTTTTTCCAGATTTTATATATTAAAAAAAAAAAACCCCCCGCATAACTCAAAATTTTCAGAGCATAAACAACCAATCGGGCTATTACAGGTTAATGTCTAATCAAAGAACTACCAATTCAAGACACCCAGAGTCGAAATGGAGACATTGACCAGCTACATTATCAATGTAATTCCCCAAAAAATTACAAAATTAGGTAAGTTAAAAAATGATTAAAAAAAAAAAAAAAAAGAACGAAATTGGACATGCTATAAACACTACCTGTTGATCGCTCCTAAAAAGGTCAAATTCTCTGTTTCTTCTCTTTTATTAAAAAATAAAAAATAATAAAAAAAAAATAAATCGAAATTTCTGTCTCTCTCAATCGACAAAATAACACAAAGCAATTTCGCAAATCACAAAACCCTAAAGTTCTACAAGGCAACGGATTGACATCAACAGAATATCCCTAATTTTTCAACTTTTATCAACGAAGTCAACTCCAAATTCAGAATCGATTTTTTTTTTTAAATAATTCAGAATCGAATTAACAAAGATCAATAACATATATATATATATATATACACACAAAAACTTACCAAGACAAGGAAATCGCTCCAGAAAACAAACAAAAGGGGCATCAAATTCCAATCCGTCTTTCAGAACCGAAAAAGAAAAAATTAAGGGGTGAAAAAAAAAAGTTAACAAGGTAGGTATGTGGGAAAAATAAAGGAAACTTTGCTTTGGTAATTTATTTTTGATTTACTGATGAAAAAGTATGAAGAAGGAATTGAAACTGTCAGAGAGATAGGAATTAAAAATTGAAATTTGAAAGAAAGAAAAAAAAAGGCAAATTATCGAAGGGAAGTGGAGTCCCTTAAACTTGTAAAGTAAGGTATGCGTCAACAGCACGTAGTTTTTGGCCAAAACCAGCTACTAAAAAATTAAATTAATTAAAGAAAAAGATAATCTTATAAATTTTATCCTCTATTTATTTATTTTTCCTGGTAAGGTTGTGTCTCTCTCAATTTCTCTCCCTCCCTCCTTTTTTTTTTTTTTTTAATGATCCCTAAGATATAACTGCTTTTTTTTTTTTATTTAATAGGATACTTATAAGTTGACTGTTAACTTTTAGTTTTATATATTATATTTCATTTAATTTTTTTACTGTTACGAATCGTGCAATGTCAACAATTTATAATAAAAAATACATAAAAATTGATTATGTTCTCTCTTTTTTTTTTTTTTTTTTTTGATAAAGAACCTATTCTCATCATTTGAGGTTTATTTATAGATACAATTGTAATGTAAATATTTTTAAGAAAAGTACAAATTTTCTTTCATCAAATATATGTAGCATTATAAAAAATTATTTTAGATATACAATTTCAATCTTGAAAGTAATGAATTACAATTTTAGCCATAATTAAAGTTCATATGATATGAACATATTCCATTTCCGTTAAGTTTTTATTCAAAAATTGATATAGAGACCGCTTGCATATTACATATTAGATAGTAAAAAAAATTAAGATAGTGTAATATTACATATTATGATTATATCTTTATATTCTAGCTTATTACATATTTAATTCTTAATTTTAAAATTTATTAATATCCAACCTTTGATCATTTCTATGATTATTACTACATTTACAGTTCATGACATATATTTTACTTACTTATCCATTTTTTAGAAACGATAATTCATCATAGATTTACTTCTTATTGAGGCCCAAGATCCACCGTCCTAGATATTAAAATAAATTATTAATATTAATCACCATTCTTGATAATTTTTATCTTTTAAAATTTTTTAATTTTCAGTTGACAAACATAGACTTAATTATTGTCTTGAAAAAAAAATAACATTAAATGATTAGCAATAATTTAGATGGACTTCATTTTTTTTTTTTTTGGCGTGTTGACAATAGTTTAGATGGTTGGTCACATATCTCGTAGGTGCGTTGAGGCCTTTTCCTATATAAATTATAATTAACAGATATTGACATGTTTAATTTGTACAAAAGAAAAACAATTCTTAATTAAAATTATAAAAATAGAAAACTTAGAAGTCAACGCAACAAAAATCAAAACACAAATATGTAACTGTTAAATTATCCTTTGAAAGAAAAAAAAAAAAACAAAAAAAAAAACAAAATGAAGAAAAAACCAAACTCCGTGAATATGAGCTGTGTTTGAACACTTGAAGTCAAGTGGGAAGTGTGGAACTTTCGGATGTACGGCACACACCAACTTTTGCGGCACTGTCCTCGGAATTTTTTTCCTTTCCTTTTTTCTTTTTTTCCTGAAATTAATGTGAGTTTTTTTTTTTTTTTCATTTTTTATTTAAGGAAAGCAAAGCAATTAAAAGCAAATGGATAAAACTCAAAAGGAGTAATTTGTTACAATTCACCAAACAAAGTGAATACGAACTAAACTCGTCCATGTTTAGCGTCAACAACCCTTATTTTATGGGACCATAACAGATGTATTTGCTTGAAATTGAAACAACCAAACCCTAACATCTTTCATTACTGCCTTAGGATTTTTTTTTTTTTAATGAATTTAAGGATAGGCAGATTAAAACTCTCTATCATACAATGAAGTTACTATCACGGGATTTTTACACGAGGTGATGAATAAAGCTATTTCTAAATCATCAACCGAAGGATCATGCACATGATCTCAAAATCTATCCAACTCAAAACTCTGGAACATATCCAAGAGAAAATAATTAAGAGACTCGTCTTAAAACCCAAGATCTTCTTTGACAATTCATACTTTACTAGATAGCAAGCAATCAACCAATGCATCAAAAGCTAGTTTCTTACTTTTAGCACACGTCTGACTACCTACAAACCAATTGATACATTTGGTGGGTGATATTTTCGTTATCATGTAAAAGTTATTAATAATGGATTGAACCTAAATCCAAATAAAAGTCTACTTAAGCAAGAATTTAAATAGAAATCTATCTAAACTTGTGCTTAAATATAAGTCTAGTTAGTTATGAGGTAGGAGTCTACCAAATCATAAGGTAGAAGTCTACTTATTATAAGGTAAAAGTCTACTTAGGAACGAGGTAGGAGACTACCTAAAAAGACGTCTACCTAAAAAGAAGTCTATCTAAGTAGGAGTTTTTCTAAAATCATATCAGACATCAGAGGGAATATTTTCAGAAAATGGTGTGAAAAAAATATTTAAGTGAGGTCATATATTTAAAAACATATTATATATAACTTGAGAATATTACAACGTTGAGGTTTAAAAAAAAAAACATGAAAAGAAAAAGGTTGAAAAAATGGGGGAAAATAATAGCAAGCTAAGCTACATCATGAAGCATAAAGTTTTTTTCGTTTGTTTTATTGAAGTAATCCAGGCAGGTGTATAATATAACAAATAATGAGATAATTTTATTAAAAATAAAGCAATTGATTAGTTAAAAGCAAGCAATAGATACTAAACACATGAAGGTGTGGGTGTAAGAAAAATAATTAGGCATGTGGACTAATATATTTAAAAGCATAAATAAAAATAATAAGCAAGCAATGGATATTAAACACATGAAGGTGTGAGGTGTAAGAAAAATAATAAGGTTTAAATTAAGGTAAAAGAGATCTATTTTGAACTATTGGATTTGACTCTAACTTTTGATTGAGTACAAAACTATTCCCACTTCTTTATATAGTAATAGATATTATGGATAAACACATAAATAAAAAGATTAAAAAATTAATTTAAAAAAAAGTAAGTAAGTAAATTGGAACAAAAATTTTGGTCTTTTCCTATCTCAGCTCTCATTTCGATAGATATAATATAGATATTTGGATCATTTTGATAAATATCATAGGAAGTTTGTTATAAATGGAAAACAGTTTGTTATAAATGGAAAAATGGTGTTATATACTCTCTCTCCTCGACATTGTAAACTTCCATGCACTTGAAGTTGTATACTTGGCTAAGGACATAAGGTTTTTAAGGGATTTATAGTTTTTTTTTTTTTTTTTTTTGAGAAGTTTTTTAATAAATACCTAAATATTTTAAAAATTAATTAAAAATCTATTTTTTTTTAAATGGTTGATCAGTTTTATTAAATGACATAATAATCAATCAGTGATTGACTTACGATCAATCACTGATTAACCTAACATAAATTATCAAATTTCATAGTCAATCAATGATTAATCATTAATCAATAATTGATTGATTAAATCTGAAAAATAATAAATGATTATTTTCCTAAATAAAAAAAAAAGACCATCTACTAGTTTAAATGATTAAAAAATATCACCTGGTTCCAAATAATAAATATGCATTATATGAACCCTTTCGTACTATTTACTTATTTAACTTTCGTAAAGAAGCTATTTACTATTTATTCCAATGTTTTTTTTTTTTTTTTTTTTTTTTTAGCTCAATGACTCACAGCTCTATTTGTTTGTTACAAGTGCAATTTAACACAAGAATAGTTTCCTATTCGTGTAAATATGTGAGGAAGAAAAACAAGCAACTCAGTTAAAATATGCATTTAATTACAGAGATCTACCTAGCTTAAATCTAAGCTAAGCTAAGAAGAAATCACCCCCTTTTCTCACTGGTATGCTTTCTAAAATGACCATAAACCAAAGACAAAAAACTTATACATGTTGTACATCCTCGGGCCCTTCGAAAGGCAGAGAAAGTCGTGGTTCGTCTCAGCGAGGTGTGACGGTGGGAATGACACCGCTGACAAGATCGCTTCCCATCAAAGATGAGGACACGAGCGAGCTGCTTGTCGCAAAGGACGAAGATTGTGTGGTGGATGAGACAGAAAATGTGGAAGTTGATTCTGAGATGACGATGTCAGATTCTGGCATCATCTTAAGTATGTTTTCTAGCTCCCTCACCACGGCCAACATCGGTGGCCTCTTCTCTGTCTTGTCATCACAACAACTAAGTGCCAAAGTAGCAAACCTTTCTACACATTCAGATGGATAGGACCCCATTCTGCTGTCTACAATGGAGAACATCATCCCAGATTGATATGCTGTCATCACCTGAAACAAGAAGGTACATTCGTATTATCGAAGGAAAACAGAAGTGCGAGTAGCAGTAGATGTCAAAGGCTAACGGATGCAATCAAGCACGAAAGTCAACTTCTGAATTCTCGTAGAATCAAAGAAAATCAATCTAGGTTTCAGTATGTTCTAACAGCCAATGATAGACACAGACTTTCTCAGAATTTCTTTGGTTTCCCATGGGACATCCCAGCAGATGAAAGTGTCGAAGTAGTAAATCATCGAGTCAATTTTTTTGTATCAAATGAAAAGCTCTTAGAGTGTTGAATTTTCCAGAACCGTAAATGTAACTAAGAGCAAATAGCAGAGTTTAAGTAACAGATAACAAAGGTAAGTTTACCTCACGCACGATGTTTTTGCCATGTGATATCGGATGCATACACGTCAATAGCTCCAGAAATACAACTCCCAGGCTATAGACATCACTTTTATCTGTCAACTTACGAGTCAAAAAGTATTCCGGATCCAGGTAACCCTGCAAATGTGATCCCAAACTACATAAGTACCACAACAAATACGAAATGTCAAGGCAACTAACACCATCAGAAATAATAACTTCGAAAACAGATAAGCGACACCAGTTACTTCGAAAACAGATAAGCGACAAGAATCGCGGTGAGCCTACTATTTCAAGATCAATTAATCAATAGGGCTAATATTAAGAAATGTCAAATTACTTCCCCAGCTTCTCAAAACAAACCAAGACTATGATTTTGAACTTCTCGACGGAAAACAAAAATAACTTGAGAAAGTCTTAAGCTGGTTCCAGCAATATGTAAAATATGAATATTTCAGTTGAAGTTTCCATTTAATACGTAATCAAAACATTCATACAGATTCGTTAATGTAGAGAAAATTAAACAACCAGGTGAATACCATTCTGGAGGTTAAACATTCGTAGGACCAGTACTATATGTTTAACCTCAAAACAAGTTGAAATGAAGATAAAAGCATGTGTGAAAAATGATATTTGAAATCTTAGCAATTAGACACACCGGTGTTCCCTTCACAACTGTGGATACGTATCCAGGCACATTCCCCTCAGCATCCAGGTTCGGTGCAAGTCGTGATAGTCCAAAATCAGCCACCTTAGCAGTGAGGTTGGAATCCAGAAGTATGTTGGTGGCTTTGATATCTCGGTGAAATATAGGAGGCTCTGCTTCAGTATGGAGATAAAGAATGCCTTTAGCCGAACCCAGTGCAATACGCAACCTTGTACTGAAGTTCAAGATTCCCTTGGCCTTAGCTGTGATACCATGGGTACAACATAATTAAAAACATGCAACTCAAGAACCGAGATGGGTTTAATTTATCACTGCATATAAAAACTTGGAAAGGCTGTAAAACAAAGATGATTCTCATGTCTCTCCAACTCGCCATTCCCTTCCCCACATTATCCTTTCAAAGAAATAATTATAGAGATAAATTAGAGACACTACATAATGGGACCAATTTTAATGATGCAAAAAAGTGAACCGATGAGAATACCTATAACCATCAATCTTGTCTTCTATGTTAAAACTGACATTTAATACAGAGCGTAATTAAACCGGGAGAAACAGCATTTAGAGATAACTTCAAATCTGGTAACGACTCCAGCCATTTAGAGTAAATGCAAGGACTTGTAATATATGGACAAAGAGAGCTTAGATGAAATACAATAATGGTAGCGAATAAGAATTAGTAGCACAGATTCACAGTATGAACCATGAAATAAACCAAAAAGAATCAAAACAACAAAAAAAGACTAGTAAATTCTCGCTGTTAGCTATTACGGTATTCAAGAAAACTTATTAAACACTTGTTTCAAACTAAAATCCTACGATGCACACACTGCCCATGCTGACAACATGAATATTTTGCATATAAAAAAAAACGAAGTAAGGGCAACACACTAGCATATAACCAAGAAGCATACTAAAACAGAAGAATTTAGGGACCATAACCGCAGAGATTTTTCATACCAGAAAGCCAGTCCCTCAATGTCCCATTAGGCATGAACTCATAAACTAGCATCTGCACAAGCGCAAAAAACATAAGTTGATGAGATTGATTTATTTACTATTTATTTGTGAAGTAAATAAAAGAAAAAGGAACATAGTTGTCCATGTAATGATTTCTCGCTGGTAAATATCATCTGCATCATTGCTATAATATGCCTATGTCCTGCATGTACTTTAACCTTAGCCACAGAAAGTCCGCTTTTAGTATTTTCAAGCTTAAATTTGGAGACAAAGCCAGATAAATATCTATCCTCAGTCCTCATCATGAGAAAATTTCCTACTGTGCATTGAAAAGAATTGCCATCTAAAGAGTTCCACTCAAGTTTTATGCTGCTTCAATGATCGATTGATAACTGATATGAAATCACCGAAGAGAGAGTAAGAGCCCTTGTAACTTTTATTATTGAACTAGACAGCCCTCCGAAAATCTCAAAGGCGAAAGTAAAAGAATAAAAGTTACAAGCAGTCAGGAATAGAAAACCATTTCAAGCAAGTAGTAATAACAATAGTAGTAATGAAAATGATGTTGAACCTCAAGATGGACAAATAAAAATACCTGCTCCTCTTCCTCGTCACAATACCCAATCAGTGAGACGAGGTTTCGGTGATGCAACCTTGATAACAATTCTATCTCAGTCAAGAATTCTCTCTGTCCCTGCAGCGATCCTTCTTCTGCACGCTTTATAGCCACAATTGCTTCATCTGCTAAGATGCCTTTATAAACCTTCCCATAACCTCCCCGGCCAACTAGGGTTGAGCTATCAAAATTCTGTGTGGCTGTTGCCAATTCTTTAAAAGTGAATGTTTTCACACCATCAATCTTTATAGAAATCATTAAGGCTGCAAAAGGGGCAAAAATGATTTTGTTAGTTTACCAATCCATCCCAAAAGCTTAAGCTGTTAGGATGTGGGCCAACAATAGTTTTATATTTTAACACTCCCCCTCACATGCAGGTCAGACAATGGGCAAGTGCGGACAAATACTGATTAGAAAGCCCAACATAAATATTTTAAGAAGAAGCCCGAAACAAATTAAAGGCCCAACACACAAATGATACTACAGGGGTTAAAGAGTGCAATTGCAAGGATTCAAACTCAGAACCTCCCACTATGATACCATGTTAGTTTACCAATCCATCACAAAAGCTTAAGCTATTTGGATGTGAGCCAACAATAGTTTCATATTTCAGCAGATTTCATACCGCTTTCTTTTATGACAAACAGATCTAATAGAGTCATTATGATTTCATACTTCAGTTTTATTCACTTACTACAAACAACTTACATGAGCGTCTCCTTGACGGTGCTTGCAGGTACCTATGTCTAGTGATCAGAAGGAAGACTACTGCAGAGATGGTAAAAACACAAGCAATTGCCCCTAGTACTATCGCTGCCAAAATGCCTTTATTAATGCCCGAGCTTCCTTCATTCGTAAGTATCACTGCAGGGAAAGAAATACTCATTCAATAAACCATGGACTCCTCATAAAACAATCTCTACATAAATATGTAAATGTAATACAGAACCATATATTCTTTTGCTAATATTTTATTCTACCTTACTTGTTCACAATGCTAATACATAACATAAGCGCATGTGGTAATCAAAATTTTCTATGTACATACATACTGCCATAGATAGAAGAAAAGATGCTATAATTCTACATAATTTGGTCAAACAATGTACAATTCACCTTAGAACAAAAGGTTCATCTAGAATTCGTACCATCTGCATAACGCCCCAAGAGAGTGAAGTTAAGAAGCTCATATGGCCCAAAAAAGTCGGTCCGAGGAAATTCCCATGATGTAAATTGTCTTTCAATTCGCTGAACCTCACTTGTATTAAATGAGTGTGATTGGGAAGCATCAAACATGGGGAAAAGCTTCAAGTACATCCGAAGACGAGGTCCTTCTTCCCAGGAGAATGAATCAATTATTAATTGTGAGACATCCAAGTTGAGAGAACTGGTTAGGTACACCTTAAAAGCATTGTAATATGGACGGAAATAAGAAAAACTTGGGCTCTTTAGCCTATATCCAATCCTTATTGGTGCTGCACAAAAGCAATATACAGTGGAATTTGGAACAAATTCATAGAAGTTGTCCAAGGGACATGATGAAATTGGGCAGCTCGTTTCATTTGGATCTCTTGAATTTTCAGGGATCTCGTTCTTGTCAGCAGACAATCTACAATACTGGCCTATGTTTTGTCCTGTAGCGTTCGTGCAGATGGGATTGTTTTCAAGCCTGAAGAAAAACTGCTACAGTCATAAGAACTTGAGATTATAAAAACAAAGCCAAGACATGCGTGCGCAAAATATATTTATTCCAAACAATAATTACAATGGAGCTACTGCTACAATACTTTCCTATCTGGGCCTTTCTTGCTCTCCTTTCTGGCCAGTAATCATTAATTTATGTGATGAAACTCATTTTGAAAAGGAAATTATTATCTACTTGTTTTATCACGGTTACTTTAATGATTATTCATTTTATAAATGGTTATTCCCCAAACACAATTCCTACTCTACAGAATCTATCTATTACTGCCTTTCACCCTCCCCTCAACACCCGCAAATGGCTGGTCCTGAGTTGTCACATGGCATATTTTTTTAACAAAAATTTATTTATTTATTATTTTTGCTTTTATTTTGCTCTGTTTGTCTATCCAGCTGCTCAGCTAGTTCATAATAAAATAGAAAAAGATAACAGTATCATCACCTGTCTGTCTAATGTCAACTGGAGAAAAGGTCAGAAACTTTTATGGGAAAAATTCCAATTCTAAAAACGTCATACGGTTAAGAAGAATTAAAGAGAATCTAGTCATCAACTAAACATATGCTTTAATAAGAAACTCCTACGGCAGGCCTAGGGTTTAGGATTTCATGCCATGAATGTACGTATCATAAGAAATTTCCTATCTTCACCAAGTTTGCATCGCAAACATCATATTTTTAAATTGCGGAAGCATTTTGTGGAGTGACAGATATATTGCAGAATGCGGATTTCGTGGTTGTCAAAATTCTTAGATGGTTGCATAAATCAAACACATAGAAAGCATACCTTAGACTGACATTTGCAGGAGGATCTAGATCTCCCGAAATGACTGATAATGAATTGTTCCGGAGATCGCTGAAAAGATCAAATTAACAAATAAGTAAAGTGCATCGAAAAATATATAAATTTAGTTTAACTGCAGTAGACTGTAACAGCTAGTTGTCAGTTGCCAAAGTGGATTGCCAAGACTGTGATAGAACGCTAAGTTTTGTTTCTATGAATTCAGCAGTAAAAATTGACAAAGAACTGAAGACATGAAATGCTTCTGCTTTATTTAATCAGTAAACTCAGAAAGAAATGTAAAATGTTCATAGAAAGTTTGAGAGCTCTATCTCCCTCTCCATTCAGCTTAGCCAAGACACTAAACAACCAAAATCTCCTCCTCTAAGCTCTCTATTTCTGGCCTACTACAGCTAACTACTCTCTAACACAAAAAACAACTAGAAACAACTAATACCACATATCAAATAAGCCTAACAATAACAGACAGGAGCCGATCATGGCCGAGTGGAAGCTTCCATCCCCAGTGAACCTTTTTTGTTTCAATTTTTACTTTTAAAATCTCTACATTTTTCTCATTTGGCCCCCACTAAAAGTTTATAATACCTATATATATCCCCCTAAAAACTCTAGCTTTAGTGTATGCCCCCACTAAATCAATAGGTTGGCTCCACCGCTGCTAACAGACTCCAGTACAACCAGAAACAAAACAGTAACAGTCAACGACAAGTAACAAAGAAACAAAAACAAATAACAACAACAACATGGATAAAATATTTAATAGCTTCTGCATTAAGAGGACATGTTCTGACACATGTTAGCAGGAACATTAATACAATTATTGTGTCCAGTATTCATTGAATGATAGAAATAGCAACCAAAATTTGTCCAGCAGCATCATAAGGCCATAGTGACTCTGACTCATACCAAAGATAAAAAGATTAAAACCTATTCACCATTCAAAAGAGAGATGAAGAATTGCTTTCTAAATAGGACATACACACTTACACTTTCTGAAGACGAGGAAGATCTAAGAAAGTGCTGGGAATAGAACCATTTAGATTGTTATATGACAGATCTCTGCAACAAACAAGAAAAAAAAAATTAATTTCTTTACCGGGTAGTTCACATAAAAGATATAGCAAGATAGATAGAAAATACAAAACCAAATTCATGATTACACCCACTTTAAACATAATACATTAGGTTTATAAAAGCACATCTACAGTGGCAAACTAATGAGTTTAAAAAGAACCATATACGTACATTGTTGTCATGTTGTCAGAAAGCTTTTGTGATGGTATGGACCCAATAAGATGATTCCGACTCAAGTCTCTGTAACATGAATGTAGTAAAACATAAGACAAGCATCATAATCAGGGAAGAATTTTTCTATCAATCCAACAAAAAAAAAAAAAAAAAACAACCATGAAAGGCACAAACAAAATTTTCATTGTCATAAACTTACAAATATGAAAGGTTGGCTATCTTGCTAAGATCAGGAACAACTCCTTGCAAGCTGCAATTCCTAAGACTTCTGCGAAGCCAAAATGAGGAGCGTGGAGGAATTAGAAAAAAGCATTGCCATTCTTGAAAGCATCTGCATGTCTGGTGGTATTGCTACGTCATCTAAAGACATGTCTTTCAAGTGTATTTCTGACATTCTGTTCTGATTCTTTTGAAACGTGGTTTCTTAAGTATGAGTGAAAGAATAGATTTCAATATTGTTAAAAATATCATTGAATTTTAAGGATTAATAACCATGCATACCGTTTACAGAATGACTAGTGTATATGTCCAATAATACTTACAATTTTACTAATTTGGAAAGGTTTCCAAATGAAGCTGGAATCTCAAACCCAAAGTTGTTGTTATCAAGTTGACTGCAAAAGGAAGAAAAAATACACATTGAAAAACATCGGTACTTTGTTGTTTTGCCTCCTAATCAAAACGAACACCATGGCACAGATCTTGAGATTTTCACCAGGATAGCAAATAATAACATGTTAGGTTAAAGGTGTGAAAAGAAAATGTTTCTCCATAGCATTTTAATCATAGGGAATTCTGATAGTGTTCTGCAAAAAATTTCCCAATTCAGACAGAAGGCTTAAGTAGGAAGTACAGTCTCTTTCTGAGATCTCTAACAAGAAGTGGGGGGGATTCAGCATCAAAGTTATTGTCAAGGTAATTGAGGATTTTTTATATTTTAAAGGAATTTTATTATCAAATTGAGATTCATTAAAATTTATTAGCAAGTAGCAAGTCCAATGACTGAAGGAATTTTATCTAGTAGCTTAAAAATGCCAATAACCGAATGTCCTGCCCTTAAGATCAATTACTATTAAAGCCTACACAACAATGAAGAAACACATCCAAACACAAAAATCATTCGAATAACTAAGATAATTTGGTAGCAAAATATATCAAATAGCAATCTGATAATATTAAGTGGAGGAGCATACAGTATTCGCATCTCAGTTAAGTTGGAGAGTTCTGGCGGAAGAGGCCCAGACAAGTTGTTACTATCCAGAAGCCTGTAAAAGTTGTTTTATTAACCATGTAATGCAACAATGAGTCGGCCGATTTTTATTTCAAAAAATTTTATAAATAATTGAAACGAATGACAAGTAAACTCACAAGTGAAGAATAACGGGTAACTGGGAAAGCTCAGAAGGAATTTTACCGCTGAAAGAATTGTTGTTCATGTGGCTGCAAAGTTACAGGAGTGCAAGTAAGACAGAAGAAATGCACACTCCTTGCCAACTTGAAGTAGCGTTCGGTTCAAAGATAACTTACAGGTGTTTAACTCTGACCAAGTTAGCAAATGACTTTGGTATTGGACCAGACATTTGGTTCAGGTCAACCTGAAGCCGGTTTAAATTTGAAAGATATCCGAGCTCCTCTGGTAGAGAACCTGAAAGTTTGTTTCCATTCAAGAGCCTGCAAATGAAATATACAACATCTAATCAAATTTGTTGTATTGTCACATTACGACGCTAATATGTACAATTTTTAAAATCATTATAACACTAATATAAAGATGTCACAATTTGCATTTCCCTGAACTAACATTCTGATTCATAATTTGATCCATGACCATGATCAACTCCTCTGTACGTCAAGTCCCAAACTAGTATTTCATTTATATGCGTTTTGTTCTATAAAGCTTTACCATTGTAACGTGTCTAACGTCCGATTACCAATGTACAAATGGAAATAAGACGTCAAAAATAAAATATGAGGCTTCTCTGTTATGGAACATTTGTCACTAGTATACATTTCCAAAAGTATCAATGAGATTAAAGAAAGTATAAACATCTGAAGGAATCTAATGAAAATATTCAGGAATAATATTAAACCCTTTCTCACTATCCTTGATACCTATAAAATCCTATGTACTGTATTTTTCATGCCCTACTTGAGCAACCTCCTTCTATAGAAGGTACTTCGCAGGACAACCTTCAAATGCGACACAAATCATCAAGGCTTAGTCAAGCTTTTCCTTCTAATGCAGGAAAATAGAGGACAAAGAGGAAAATTGCATGCAGAAGTTTTAAAACAAAATAAGAACACAACTTACAAGAGTGTCAATGACGAAATCTTTCCGATCTCCTTCGGGATAGTGCCCGTTAGTCCATTCCACATGAAATCTCTTTAAAAGAATAAAACAAGAAAAAGAAATGACATTAGCATCCCTGAGAAGAGTAGTAAAAAAAATAATAATAAAAAGAGAGTTTTGAAAACAAAATGTCGCACAAATCAAATTATACGATAAAACTCACATTATCCCCAGATGAGATAGTTGGCCAAGCTCAGGTGCTAAATTTCCTGATAGATTCATATTCAACAGCAGGCTGCATATAAAACTTTAAACATAAAAATGGATGGCCTAACTGACAATCTGGATTACAGAGAGACAAAAGGACTACACAGAAATGCGAATATTCAGTGTGGCGATAAAGTCATCAACAGACTCGTCTTGACGAGAAAGAAAAAGGGTAAAGAGTGGTTTAGGAGAATAATCACATACAGTTCCTTAATATGTAAGTATTGATCACTCTCGGTTTCATTTGAACATACAACTTTATTCCACTTAGATATACAAGGATCGCCCTTGTTCCAGTTTCCAAGATAATTGTGGGGATCAATTAGCCTGCTCTTCACAGCCAGCAAGGCTTTCACTGCAAACAGAAAACATAAATTTCAAAGTCTTATCCCAGTTTATCACAGCTAAAATTAGACACCTTCAACAAATATGGTAGTCTCCTCCCTTTTACAACAACAAAAAACCCGAGCTCTAATAGTTACTAAACAAAATTCAAAGAAGAAAAGTTTTTCGAAAATTTATTATTATTATTTTTTAAATTATTAGATTTTGAAGTAAGCTGACCTTCAGAAGGATCTGTAGTTTTTGCTGTGACAAGAAGGACGAGGCAGCAATATGACGCCGCCGCGATAACACATCCCAAAACTCTCAACCTTTCCATCTTGAAATGCTGTCAGACAAAAAAATCAATAAATAATTTTAAAAAAATCCCAAATTATCCCATTTAGTATAAGTACAATCACAGAACTTAGAGAGCTGCACCAAGTGCATTCAAACTAGTACATGTTAAAGAAAAAATGCAAAGAGAATAATATTTTCTCGCTCAATTTTCCAGGAAACAGAAGAAGACATCCTATCACTCACTTCAGCTTATCTTAAACAGAAAACACAAAACAGAAAACAGAAGAAAACCGGACTAAATACCAAAACTACTAATAAATTAAAATAAAGATGAAAAAAAAATGGCAAGAGTTGAAAAATTGTCCCCCCAAATTTCCAGGAAACCAAACAGAACTGTACTTGCGCGATACAAGAAACAAATAAAAGGAAAGGACAAGAATTAAACTAAAAAAAGAATCATGAGTGGAGAAATGTACCCTACAATAGAGAAAACCAAACACAGTTCCAAGACTATCAAGCATTTAGCATAATATAATCACAATCAGAAAACAGAAAAACTCTCGCACGATTTTCCAGGCAACCAAAGAGAGCCAACAAAATCAACGAAAACGACAAGAAAGAGACCTGGGATGGAAAATCATTGAATGACCGTAAATGAGATAAGAAGCGGAGTAGCGGTGGAGAGATTGGGGAAGAGAGAGAAAGAGGGGAAAGAGAGAGAGAGAGAGAGAGAGAGAGCAGAAAGTCAAAGGGGCAGGTGGAGGCCATGACGTAAAAATGGGGAGTGAAGAAGAACCAAAGTATCATTACCGTCGTCACGATCATCCTAGTCCAGATCGTCTTTTTACTACCACGCTCACCAATAACAAAAAGTTAAAACTAAATAACTAAAATTAAAAGTCTAAAAACAAAAAAAAGTTTCTTCAACTTGCTTGCTCTGTGACAACGATGACTGAGACAGTGCGAGACATAAAATATTCCATTACCACTGTTTTTTTTTTCTGCGAAATTTCTTTCCTCTTTTTTTTCAAGGACTAACTATTTATCTTGGATTTACTATTATGTGGTGGTGAGCAACGCTGAATATATCAATACCTTTATCGATATTTCCACCAAAGTACTGTAAACGGAGACTCTCAATCTAGATATATAGAGTAAAAATATTTTCCATCCACGTCCCATACCGATAATTTTTTTTGAAAAATCTCTGTAATATATTAATATTCGTTATTTTTCTTTATAATTTTATCAGAATATTCATATATATATATATATATTATCCGAATATTTCAACGGATATGTCAGTTAGATATCTATTGATTTCCATGCATATGAATTATAAAAAAGACAAAAAGACTTTTAAAAAAATGAAGGAAAAATTTTTATCTTCTCATGAATTATTTGCTTTGACAATTAACGCTTTCTTGCCATGAATAAAACTAAATAGCAAAAAAATAGTCAGGAATCTTGTTTTAAAAAAGAAAAAAAAAAAGTCAGGAATCTAAGCACGTGAAAAGAAATCAAGGAGGTTATACAATTTTTTACTATCCTTATCCCCAAATGTCTTGTAACATATCTTTGCATACTCACGAACAATATTCACCTTCTTTGGTAAATCCGAACTACCAAATTTATGATATGTATTTAATTATGAACGTTGTGTGCTTTCCTTGTCATGTAAAATGTCATGAAATTCTAAAATTTACACTTAATTTTATTTTATTAATGTATATTTTTTAATAATTAATCGTTTTATAAAGACTGCACTTTACATATATTTCTTCATATACCTAATATTATGGTGAAAAAATAAGTCAATTTATGCATTTTTTAGTTCTTTTTCATTTCCTATAATTTCACTTGAAATTTCTAATATTTTATGCAAATATCCGTCATTTTTCTTATTTTTACTCATATCGATATCGATATCTAAAATATCCGTCGATATTTTCATAAATCTGGACCCTCAATATTTCCATCGATATTATTATTGTTGACAGTAAAAATTCGTCAACTCAGAATTATCCTCACCAAACTCCACTCACGATAAACCGTAAAAGTAAATTTATAAAAAAGTAGAGAACGCAAGAGATTTTATAGAGGTTCGCAGAAATCTCTTGGGCTATGTCCTCCCTTAGTGCTGGAGTTTCACTATTTTCAGAGAGATTACAAGTGTTTTTTCTTGGCTATGGAGTGTTGAAAAAGCACCATGTGTTTCCAAAGGGGGAGAATGACCTTTATATATAGGTTCACTTTGGATAAATACAATAAATTTAAATAAATAAATAAAATCTAGTGAATATCTCTAAATTTATAATTTGAACTGCCTCCGAGATCTCTGAGGAGAGTAGTCCATAGCTTGTTGAACTCAAATTTCAAATACTGAAAATTTTCTAGTTTAAATCCTATAAATCTCAAGATTTTACTGAGTTGTCACTTTACCTCGTCCGCAATGTCCTCAGTGTAGAGCATTGAGGAGATATAATCCACTCCTCACCCGTTTGGCTAAGCTTAGCCTCTCCCTTTGGGAAATAGCCTCCACTATTAGGTGTCAGAGTAAAGCACACTTCATTACTTATCACTCTCCCTCGAGCAATCAGGCATAGAACATTGCCAAAATTCAATCCCTATCTCTTTCCTATGAGTGATGAGGTATAGGTTCCTCATATCTCTTCCATGAGCGATGCGATATGAGTTTCTCTCACGGGTGAGGAGTAAGTCTTGAATTATGGTGTAACATTTGCCCCCCCAGCACGGAGTGACTTTGTTGAGTTGCTTCATGCTCTTGTCGTTGAAGACTGATTAATACTTTCCTATTTGGAGCATGATGAGATATGACATCTTGTCTCCCAAAGGGCGCAATGGTGGCAGCTCTGTGTGAAGAGCCGTCTCAAGAAGTATAGCAGTATGACTGTCAATCTATTACATGTCATCTCAATAAGCGAACCCTCGTGTCCTCATTAGAGAGGACTAATCTGGACTGTTGGGCTTTTCGCCTTTACCATTGAATCTTCAATTTTTATATCCAACGGTTAAGAGACTAGGCCATTTGGCTTATAAATAGAGGTTAAAACCTCTCATTTTTTTGCTTTTTGTTCTTTGGTATTGTGTGGACTTCTAATTATTTTCCTGCAAAAAATAGTTTAGGGATCATATAAAATAACATGAAAGACATACCTTAGGATTTTAGTAGCATTCCTACACATCGAGGACTAACTTGTTGGTGTTCTTCGATTATTGCTCATGGGAGAGGACTAGGGGTGACAATTTGTGTACCCGCGGTACAAAAATGACTCGCAACCTCGACACGAACATGATACGAACCCGTAATGGATTGACACGACAAGAACCGAACTTGACCCGCGACACGAATTGACCCGTTACACGAATTAACCCGCGATACGAAATTGACCGCGACACAAAATTGACACGAATTTGACATGAAATTCGGGTTGGAACTGGGTCATATTCTGGTTGGACCCGAAATTGACACGACATTTGATCCGAAATTAACAAAAAAAAAAAGTGTCGTGTTCGAGTTCTACGGGTCTAACCCGAACACAACCCGTTTTTTCCCTTGTCAATTTCGGGTGACCCGAATTTGACCCACACCCTATTTTTCCCAACCCGAACCCGCGAGATTCGTGTCGTTTTTGATTCGTGTCGCCTTGTCGCGATCCATATTGCCACCCCTAGAAAGAACTAAGATATAATTTCTTTGAAATTTTTACCAAGTCTTTTGACCACTCCCATAGTTTGTTTCAGGATGATATTTTACTTAAGATGCTTTCCCATGAGGAGAGAATAGACATGGTCACCTTTTAAAGCTAACCCTTGTAGGGAGATGACAACTTTGTTGCATCCTTTTTTTTTTTTTTTTTTTTTTTTTTAAGGGTAACCCTTGTGGGGGATGACAATTTTGTTGCCTCTATTTTTATTTCTTAAAGCTAACTCTTGTGGGGGAGAAGACAACTTTATTGCTTTTTTTTTTTTTTTTTTTTAAGGTAATCCGTGTGGGGAGATGACAACTTTATTGTTTTTTTTTTTTTTTTAATTAAGCCATGTGGGGAGATGACATCTTTATTGCCTCTATTTTTGTTTTATTTTTTATAGGTAACCCCTATGGGGAGATGACAACTTTGTTGCCTTCCTCCCTTTTTTTTTTTTTGTAGCCTCGTCGAGCAATCGTGTTGATTTATCTCCACTTTGAGGAGAGGCTAAGTAAAGACTCACCAAGTTTTTTAGCCTCTCTCGTGCAAGAAGGGTAATGTTCTATTTGTTTAGTAAGCAAAGTTTTGGAAATTTTCAAGTCTTTTAGACTCATCACCCATCACTTGATGTAGTTGTTCAATGTTGCTTGTCGTTGTTTGATATAGGATTTAGAGGATATGTGCCCCCTGTCTAAATTAGAGTCTTCGACCCTTTTATTTTAGACATGGTATTGGGTATTTTAACCCCAACGTCCTTGACATCGCAATAATAATTCGTAGTAGTCAAAGCAAAATTGTAAAATAAAAGCTTTGAAATCTTTATTCTCATGTGTCCAATGTAGATCTCGATGTGGTCATCAGAATCCATCTTCCTTTCGTAGAGAGCCATATGAGACATCTTGAATTGCTCGGGTAATGGAACATCCATTCTCTTGAGTAAATGGATGAGTATGTTTTCGTTCGGCCTTGTGCATTATATGCATGGCGCTTTCTGCTAGTGCCCCAAGGCGATCACCATATTGTTGCATCATCTGTTTGGCTTCTTGGATGACTCTCCTTGAATCCTCATTATGTAGCTCTCTTAGACGAGGCCTAAGGTGGTCTCTTAAGTCTCCCTCAGAGTGAAGGAATTGGTTAGTGGTGGATGCATTGTCGAAATACTCATCTCTCGTGGGAGGTCAATGAGGCATAGGGGTTCTCCCTTCACGTTCCTCTCTTCTTGTAGGAGGAGGGTTTTCTCCAACAGCCACTTGCACCTAGGCTCGTCTTCCAGCTCTCCTTTGACACCTTGCCCTCAAATTGCTTCGCAACAGACCTCATGGGAAAAGGATTATTGTTTTCACCACCAGTCTCTCCGATTCCCTTTGCCTTTTCCCTTCTCCCCGTTGGAGAGATCGATCGTTGGGTTTTGCAAGATCTACTGGGTCATCACCTGTGTGACCATTTGGGTAGTTGCCCTCCCACCAGATGTGCCACGCTTTTCGACAAGAATGTGGACTAAATCTGTCAATTCTTTGACGCATTGCTCCAAGGCGACGGTGCGCGAAGGTCTCCCTCGACACCTAGCAGGATGGACCTCTTGCAAGGGCAGAGGATCTTCAGCTTGTCTTCCTTTAAACATGGTGAGGACTCTTCTTCTCCGGTTGTGGATGTGAACAAGATGATCAAAGGTTTAGGCCCTCATTCTAGCGCCAATTGTTGACGGTAAAATTCGTCAACTCGGAATTATCCTCACCACGCTCCACTCACAATGAACAGTAAAATTAAATTTACAAAAAAATAGAGAATGCAAGAGATTTTATAGAGTTTCATTGGAATCACTTGGGCTGCGCCCTTTCTTGATGCCAGAGTTTCACTATTTTAAGAGATATCACAAGTGTTTGCTCTTCGCTATGGAGTATAAAAAAAGCTTTGTGTGTTTTCAAAAGGGGATATTGACCTTTATTTATAACTTCCTTTGGATAAATACAATAAATTTAAATAAATAAATAAGATCTATTGAATATCTCTAAATTTATAATTTGAATACCTCTAAGATATATGAAAGAATAGTCCGTAACTTGTTGAAATTAATTTCAAATACTGAAGATACTCTGATTAAATCTCATAACTCTCATAATTTTACTGAGTTGTAACTTTGTCTGGCCATAATGTCCTCGGCGTAAAGCATTGAGGAGATATAATCGACTCATCTCCTGTTTGGCTAAGCTTAGTCTCTCCCTTTGAGGAGTTGCCTTTATGCTGGGTGTCAGAGTAAAGCACACTTCATTATTTATCACTCTCTCTCGATCAATCAGGAGTAGAATATTGCAAACTTCAAACCCCATTTCTCTCTCACGAGTGATGAGCTTTGGGTTCCTCATTTTTCTCCCACGAGCGATGAGGTATGGATTTCTCTCACGGTGGAGGGTAAATGTTCAATTATGGTGTAATATATATTTTCATAAAATGGTAATGATTTAAGTCCGGCGACATATTGTATGATAGATAATGTTAAGATAATATAATGTATACATCTATATATGTATACATTATATAGAAAGGAGAATTATTTTTACTGTTTTCGTCAAAACGCATATTTTGGACGGAACTTGCGTTTTGCAAACATTTTGGTCTTTTTTACTGCTGTGCAGTTGACAATAAGGGGAGGAGGAGGAGAGAGAGAGAGAGAGAGAGAGAGACTTGTTTTGTAACTTTTTAGGGATTTTTTTGGCTGCTGTGTAGCTGACACACAGGGAAGGGGGGAGAGAGGGGCTGTTGTTGGGTTTTGGGTTCTATTTTTGGCTGACACACTCGGAAAAGAGGGGAAGAGAGAGAGATGAGTGTGATGGGGGATTTTTTTTTTTTTTTTTTTGCTCAAGAGAGAGAAGAAAAAAAAAGAGTTTGAAGTGTGAGGGAGGAGAGAATAAAAATGATTTTTTTATATAAATATTTATTTTATATAATTTTTTTTTCAAAAAATATATTATTCATAATTTTTTATCTACTTTTTACTTCTATTTTTTTTCTTATTTAAATAAATTTTTTTAAATATGTTCAATCATATACATTATATATGCTTTTAAATTAATATAAATTAATATGCATTTTTTTTGGTTGATTTTTGTAAAAATGTCAAATTATAACATGTTATGTATGAGGTTACCTCATACAGAACATTATAAATAAATTCATTTACATCACATGAATTGAAAAAAGTCCCTTTCAAGAAAAGAAAAATTATATTTGAGTGTTATATTTGTCGGATACTGGCATGGCCACCGAATTTTAAGACCAATCCTAAAAATGTACAAAACATGAGCTTTCAAAATCTTTTTTTCCCCCTTTTTTTAATAATTCAAAACTGTAGTATTTTTTTCGTTTAATTTTCGTTGGATTTTGACATTGATTTTGATTTTGATGACTGATTTTCAAATGGTTGCTGTTTGAGAATAGAGGTGAAGATTCATTTCATATTGCTGGTTGTACTTTTTTTTTTTTTAAATACATTTTCTTTTGATTTCGATTGGATTTTTATTTTATTTTTCTATGGGTGGTTGTGTGATTATCAAGTTTCGAAGCCGTTGGATGAGTGAAAGACAAAGGAACGACATGAGCTATTGAGCTAGAAGATCCTTAAGAATTTCGATCGCTGAGGATTTGGCTCTGATATCACGTAAAGAAAACAAAGGAAAGAAGAAAAATCGAAAGAACGTTTGTGAGAATTTGAAAGACTAAGAATTCTGGATAATGAAAAATATCTGTACAGAGTGATTAAATAGCTAATCTGATCTTAACCACCTAGCTAACTCAACCACTCAGTGGTTTACACGTATACTCTACAGCAATTAACAAAACTAACTTCTAAATAACTTTAATCCTTTATAATATGAATTATGAAAATGAAGAAAAAGACTTTAAAAAGAAATAAAAGAAAATTTCTCATGAATTATTTGCTTTTGGCAATTGACACTTTCTAGTAATGGATAAAACTACACAGCAAAAAAATAGTTGGGAATCTTGTTTTAAACAAGAAAAAAAAAAGTCAAGAATCTAAGCATGTAAAAAGAAAATCAAGGTGATTATGTAATTTTTTACTATCCTTCTATGCCATATAACATCTTTGCATACTCACGAACAATATTCATCTCCTTTAGTAAATCCGAACTACCCAATTTTTGAGGTTCCAGTGGTTCAATAAATATACATGTGGTATCTCAAAAACTATTTTTAGAAATATCCAAGATTATTTTCTTGGGAAAAATATTATTTAGATCAGGATAGTTTGCAAAGTTATGCTTTTGTACCTCAAAGAAGTTCAATTTGGTATTAAATTTTAGATGTATGAAGAATGCATGTATTTAATTATAAATCTTGTGTGCTTTCCTTGTTATGTACAATGTCAGAAGATTATAAAATTTACACTTAATTGTTATTTATTAACGTATATTTTTTAATAATTAATCATTTTATATAAAAATGTCAAATTATAACATGTTATGTATGAGGTTACATAACATTATAAATAAATCCACCTGCAGTTACATGAATTGAAAAAGTCCCTTTGCAAAAAAAAAAAAAAAAAAAAAAAAAAAGAAAAAAGCATTACATTTGAGTGTTATATTTGTCGGATACTGGCACGGCCACCGAATTTTAAGACCAATCCTAAAATTACAAAACATGAACTTTCAAAATTTTTTTTTTCCGCTTTTTAATAATTCAAAAATGTGGTTTTTTTTTTCATAAATTTTAATTTTTTCGTTTAATTTTCGTTGGACTTTGATTTTGATGCCTGATTTTTAAATGGTGCCGTTTGAGAAAAGAGGCGAAGATTCATTTCATATTTGTGGTTGTACTTTTTTTTTTTTTTGAATGCCTTTTCTTTTGATTTTGATTGGATTTTATTTTATTATTTTTTTTTTTTTATTATTTTTTTTCTATGGCTGGTTGTGTGTGAAAGAGGTGCGTGGTCCAGTCACTCCAATGCTGACAGAGGGAGAAATTAGAAAAGGACATGGTTAGATATTTTATGATATTTTTGGCTTGAAAATTTCTCCTCTTAATTAGGAGAGGTGCCGTTTTGACCTTTTTATTTTTATTTTATTATTTTTTCTTTTTAATTATAAATGTCCAAACTTTTTTTTTTAACAAAAAAATAGATATTGATTTTTTTTGGGGTATATACCAACAAGCACAACAATACAAATTTAATATCAATAAACTAAAGTATAACAAGATTAGAATTCATTTACCGAAAAAAAAAAAACCAAAAAACAAGAATTATAATTCTTTTTTAAAAATCATTTTTCACGTATCACAAATATTTACTGAATTGAATATAAAGGAATTGGAATGAGAAGTAGACAAGAAACAAGAAAAATACTTAGAAACATCATCAATGTTAAACATCCTTACTAATAGATAGATCCAATAACGGAGCCAAAAATATATATAAGTGTAGATGTATACTAATTTTTTTTTTCAAAAAAATAATAATTTTGACGGGATTATGTGAGAATTTTCAATTTTAATTGTTTTAAGTGAGAATTTTTAATTTTAGTGGGGACAAAATAGAAAATCATAAATTTCTTGATAGCATTAATTTTAGTGGGGGACTATGAGATAATTCTGATATTTTTTATTATTTTTTATTTTATATAATTATTTTTATTTTTATCAAGAGTTCCTCTAGCTTGAAGCTCTGGAAACACCATCTGATATGTAGGGTTGATTAAAACAAAAACCCTCCAAAAGGCAAAAGCTTCTAGCTCTTATAGTTAAGCTCATTGTTTGGTTTTTTGGTGAAAAAGACCAATATTTTCATGAGTTTCCATATCTTAAAGTTCCAAAACAATATATGACAAGTAAGATAGTCAATAAGATAATATTTTAGAGATAACAAATCTAAAACTAAAAATTTTCATCTCAATTTTTGTTTTTTTCTAAAATTTTTTTTTATCTTTTCTCAAAATTTTTTTTTTTTTTCTGAAAAACCAATAAAAATCATTATTAAAATTTAAAATTTTTAACTCAAACTCATTCAACAAATGGATCATAAATTAATCTTTTATTGATGTACAGTATCACGACGTTGTTCAACGTTGTTCAAAGAATAAGAGTGAACATGCAACAGCACGGTCAAGTGACTCAACTCCACGTGATTCATGACTGAGTTTAGTAAAGTTATATATATATATATATATATATATATATTTTTTTTTTTTTTTTGGGTTGAACGTGACTTGGAGTTATTGACAAGTTTTTGATTGATATCCTCACGGAAGTCCGAGGTCGTAAGGGAGTATAATAAATGTTACAGTCAAATCATCCAACCACACCTGAATTAAAGTTTGATTCAACCCATGTTCAGGTCACACAATCAATAATGTGATAACATTGAATTTATTTCTGAACAAAAAGACAAACATAAACCAAAAAATATTGCATTAAATAGTTCTTCAAAGACAACAACTTTCGTCATATTTTGCCCGAAATTCATATCTAGTCGTTGTTAGAGATATTTTTTTTTCTTCTTTAATTTATTTAGAGTTCTTGCTTTACAAGTCTTAAAATTACTATTAATATATACACACACATTACTAATTATTTCATCCATCTTTAATTCTTATCTATTAGAGACGCCATTTATTCAAAAGGCGGCGGCGGCGAGCTTGTTTTCCTACTTTCATAACTTGTCCCTTTTATCCACGAAATTGAAGGTGGGGTCGGAGATTTCATGGTTAAGAAGTTTATCTCGCCCCTCCTATTTACTTATAAAGAGTTGGGAAAAAATAATAAAAAAATAAAAAAAAACCTCTTACAGTATAATCAAAACTCGAATCAAACTCAACCAAATTCAAATGTCATATTTGACGATGTAACTATTAATTCCAAAGCCAAATCCAAATTCTAATAGTAACAAACCAGAATATCAAAATTAAAAATAGCTATTTGTAATGATAATAAAAAAAGACATTCAGAGGGGCCCACAGTCCCACTACCGATTCGGGCGTACTTGCCTTAATAGGGACAGATACTCATAGGAATTCACACATGCTTACGGATAATGACGCTATTTTTTAAAATTATAAAGGATAAATTACATTTTTTTTCCATCTGAACTTCAGATTTTATCTTAACTTAAATTTATAACATCTATTCCTCCAAAATATTTGAATGTTCGCAAATTTTCTCCATCTATTAAGTTGTTAAGGGAAATTGACACATGACACTCATTTATAATAGGAGTTTGGGATATTCAATATACAATTACAAAGTTACCCCTAGAATAAAGTTAAAAGATAAATTTAACCAATAACAAATTTTAATAGCATAACTACAAAGATCATAAACAAATTTAATATTAACAATACTAATTATTCGAAAAACTCCAATTTTTTTGACAAATTTGTAGAACTTGGATAAATTTTATAACATGTTAATCACTTATAAACAATTTAAACTGTAATTTCATTTCATTAAATTGCTTTAAAATGTTTCCAACGAATGACTAAAAAAGTCTGCTTTGTTTGGTTCGTTAGTTGGAGATGAAAATTTTAAGTTGGAGTTGGTTGACTTTTCAAAAACAAGTTATAATTTTTGTTGACTTTTCAAAAATAGACAAAAATTGAGATGAAAATATACAATTTAATTGGAGTTGAGTTGAAATGCCAAACGGAGGTTCTTCTTCTAAAAATTATACCAAACGAGCTTAATAAATCTAATTCGAACCAATGCAAAACACCCAACAATTGTCAAATTCAAATCAACCCGTTCTAAATTATTGTTCTCAAACAAACATTGAAAAAGTGTGCGTTTGGTAAAACGATTTGACTTAAAATTTTTAAGTTTGAGTTGATTGTCTTTTTAAATATTAGTTATAAATTTTGTTGACTTTTCAGAAAAAGATAAAAATTAAAATGAAAAATACAGTTTAGTTGGAGTTAAACTTATTCTGCAAACGTGGGCTAAGATTGAATCTAATAAAGTAAGTTGAATTTGTAGGGTCAACGAATCAGATTGAACCCAGAAAACCAGTATTGGGCTGGTTCACAAACTGGGCTGGGGTGGAGAGGATCATTAAGCAGGCCTCAAGTGGGGAGGGAGGTGACGAGTAATTAACTGAAGGGAAACATTTGCAATGGTTCAAAAGTTCAGGGGGAATAATTATTACAAATTAAAATTTATGGGGTATTTTATGATAAGGTTTAAAATTCTGGAGGAAAAAGTGTAATTTGTTCAATTATAAAACTAAAATGATATCTTTTTTTTTTGTTTTTTGTTTTGTTTTGCTTTTTTTACATGTTTACGAGCAATAAATTAATCAATCCTCTTATTTTAGAAAAAGATAATATTATCTTACAAAGTATTATTTTGAAATTTTGAAAATATAAATTATACTAAAACAACTAGAATATTATATACTCATATAAAATAAAAAAACCAGTAATCTAATATCATAAAGCTTGTTGTTTCGTTCATCTCAAGGGAAAAAAATTTTGTGCGTTCTTCTAATGGAATTTGAATTTGGGTTAAATTTTTAACCCATACTAAATTGAAGAGTGGTTTCCTAATTAAATGCCAAAATTTATCACTGATATACTAATTCATCATTGCATTGGAAATGCTCTTTCATTTACAGCTACATTATGTAAAATACCATGAACTTTAAGGGGTTTTCAACGATAGTGAAGAGGATATTTTGCATTCATATAATTGTTTTTGTGATTGTTCAAGTTGCTAGTGAAAACGCTTTGATACATTATTTAAAAAAAAAAAATCATTTAATTATAAATCCAAATCTTAAAAATCTACATAACATTTATTTTTATTTATTCCAAACACCAATTTATTTTAAATAGTTATTTTGAAATGAATTTTTTTATTTGAAGATTGTCTATCAAACGACTACTCAATTTAAGAGAATAGAACATAATATTATTAAAATACATATAAATATATATTAAAATATCTTAATGTGGATTTACAAAAAAGTTGTTTAAATAGATCATTAAGTAGGGTAAAGAAAAAGTAGTTGTGAGTGTTGTGTTTGATAAAAAGAGATAATGAAAAGACAAAGTAAAATTTTAGGAGGATATTTGAGAAAGAAAGAGAAAATAGAAGTATTAAAGTTTGTTTTAACTTACCGTTATATTGTATTGTAATAATTTTAACTTGTATAATCAAATTAATGGTGTGTTTACCAGACCATTTTCCCTCAATAAGTGAAAAAGTAGAAAGTAACAAATAATTTTTTTGAAATAAATACATATAGAGATAATATTAAAATTAGAAAAAATGGTGAGGGTAAAAATTTATCTTAAATATAAAGAATTTTTTAATTATCAAATAGTAGGGATTGTATGTTTTAGCAAAAAAAAAAAAAAAAAAAAGAAGAAGAAAAAAACAGTAAAGAACAATATGTGAAAAAGAATACTAATAATGTGATTAAAATTTTTTTAAAAAAATAATTTTAGCATGTCTGAATTAAACGAGATAAAGAAAATCTTGCACATGAAAAACATAAAAAGAAAAGAAAGAAAAAAATGTAACCATTAGATAGAAAGGAAAAAAAAAAAAACAAGGGAAAAAAAATTGGAAAAAATGCTAGAAAGAACCATGGGTTGACAAGTATAAGAAGAAGAGAAGAGAAACATTGGCTCTTCTATACAAGTAAAGACAATATAAATCTGTATTAAAATATCTTAATGTGGATTTACAAAAAAGTTGTTTAAATAGATCATTAAAAAATTATTTCAGTAGGGTAAAGAAAAAGTAGCTATGACTGTTATGTTTGATAAAAAGAGATAATGAAAAGACAAAGTAAAATTTTAGGAGGATATTCGAGAAAGAAAAAAAAATATGAGTGTAAAAATTTGTTTTAAATTATCATAATATTGTACTGTAATAATTTTAACTTATATAATCAAATTAATGGTGTGTTTACCACACAACTTCCCTGAATAAGTGAAAAAGTAGAAAGTAACATATAAATTTTTTTGAAAAAAAAAATAAAAAGAATACTAATAATGTGATTAAAAAATTAAAAAAATAATTTTAGTATGTCTAAAGTAAACGACATAAAGAAAATCTTGCACATGAAAAACATAAAAGAAAGAAAGAAAAAGAATGTAACCATTAGATAGAAAGGGGGGGAAAAGGGAATAAAATGGAATAAAAAAGGCTAGAAAGAATCATGAGTTAACAACTGTAAGAAGAAGAAAACATTAGCTCTTTTATATATGTATCATAAAGATTGGGAAAAAAAAAGTGAGGGCAAAAATTTATCTAAAATATATAGAATTTTTTTTAATTATCAAATAGTCGGGATTGTATGTTTTAGCGAAAAAACAGTAAAGAACATGTGAAAAGGAATACTAATAATGTGATTAAAAAAATTAAAAAAATTTTTTTAGCATGTTTGAAGTAAACGAGATAAAAGAAATCTTCCATATGACAAACATAAAAAGAAAAGAAAGAAAAAAATGTAACCTTTAGATAGAAAGGAAAAAAAAAAAAAAAAAAAGGAAGGAAAAACTAGAAAAAGGCTAGAAAGAACCACGGGTTAACAAGTGTAAGAAGAGGAGAAAGAGAAATATTAGCTCTTTTCTTTAGGTGCAAAGATGTCTAAAGATGTAAAGATAAAGATAAAAATAAAGATTATGTAATGACATGTGATTACCTACCTCATATTTTTACAAATAAAGTTTTATTTTATTTTTATTTTTAAAAAGGAACAAAGCTGCTGAAAAAAAAATGAAGAAATTTTATTTATAAAAGCTCAAGTACCAAAAATATCATGATGCTTACAATAAAGAGATTAACAGTAATGAGATGCTAAAACCAAAAGGTTTAAAAAAAAAAAAAAGGAAAACTTTCAAAAATTTTTCATGAATTTTGCCATTAGTATCAAGTTACCCCGAACTTTGAAAAGTATATTGTGTCCCTTTAATTTTGATAAGTGTGTCATTTTACCATCTTTATTAGTTTCAGTTAGTTTTTCCATTATCTTTAATGTCAAATTGCCTCCTGATCTTTTGCTTTTGTATCAAAATGTCTCTTGATCTTTATATTTGTGTCAAAATGCCTAATAGTATTTAATATTTGTGTTAAAGTGCCCCCTGATCTTTGTTATATTTGTCAAACTATCATCTGATCAGTAATATTTATATCAAACTGTCTCATATATCTTATTATATTTATCTAATATTATATAATTACTAATTATGGTTATACATAAACAAACCCATAACTCAAATAAACTTGAAATAAAATAAGTAAAATAAAAAAAATGTGTTAAAAAGGATGCATATCACTTTATTAGAATTAAAATTATATATTTTTTTAATCTATTTCATAAGGTTAAAAATTGTTAAGTAATTATATAATATTGAATAATTAAATAAGATAAATGGGACAACTTAATACAAGTATTAAAGATCAGAGGGTAATTTGACATAAAAATTAAATATCATGGGATATTTTGACAGGAAACAAAGTTTAGAGGGCATTTTGACATTAAAGATTTCAGAAAAACTAACAAAACTAATAGATGTGATAAAATGACATACTTGTCAAAGTTTGGGGGAAACGACGACATATACTTTTCAAAGTTTATGAGCTAATTGATACTAGTGACAAAGTTCATAGGGAATTTATGATATTTTTCTAAAAAAAAAAAAAAAAAAAACAACTACAACAAAATTACATTTAACATTTCATGATAATTTTGGAACAGTCGTAAAAATTAAGAGTTAGAGATTCTTCTATATTTATTGATGCACCAATCTATGAAACTTTTTACCATCATCATAAAAACCATGGGGTGCACATAGGAAAAAAAAAAAAAAAAAAGGCGTTGTGTTGCTCAATAAGTGGCAGCGAAATCGGTCTTAGCACAGACACTTACCGCTTGCCTTACTGATAATTAGGAATCTAAACAGGCAAACTACGAGACTGATTTCTCATTGTCCTTTCTTTTTTCTTTACAGTCCATAGAAGTCAAGCTCTAGATTATAACAGGAATCTCACCGCATGCTTCCCTTATAACAACTCACTACTTATAATAAGGTTCTGGAAGAAAGCAGCTAAAATCAGCAATAGAGGACAACTCCAAATCTATGAACACGTAATAAAAAGCTTACCTTGATTATTGGAACTAAACAACAAGTTGCTACGCGCTGCTCATTATCGAGAAAGAGTTTTAGGACTGAGTAAACTTCTTGTAGTTCTCTTTTCCTAGGAGCCTTTCTTGCTTTCCCCGGTTTTAAGGTTTCGAGTTAACTACAAGATTTGCTTCCTAGCTACTAATACCAATTAGTAGTAGAGAACTTCGTACTAAAAATTTGTGAAAGTAGGCATTGTGTTCAAGTTTTTCCCAGCCGCTTCTCATTAATGGACTCTGATATTACGAAGGAGTGCGGTTCATTGGATAAATTCTACCTCTCCATCTATCTCTGAGATGTTTGGATTTTTTCAAAACTCCATAAACTCGCACAAGAGAAACACTATCTTGACTCGGGCCAAGATACTTTTCCGTAGTCAAAGAACAAATTGGGTGAATAAATCTCTTTATGATTAAAAGATACATTTTGCAAGTTTGTTGTTACGGCTAGTTTTTGCAAAGCAAAGGATCAGACTTTATCACCTTACCAATACTAAAATAGCTAGGATTTATTTTATTTATTTTTTTCTGAACTATATAGGTGCCATTTTATTATAGTTCTCAAACTTTAAAATATCTTCAAATCAGTTTTCGAACTATTAATTTATCTTATTAGTTGTATTCACTTTCTTCAAAACACAACTGATAACTAGATTGTAGTTAACTTATTCGTTTGTTCTATCATTTTCATGTTCCAAAGTTGAACTCTCTAAGTTGTAAATTCTCAAAACATTTGTGCTCTACAATATATTGTGGTGTACAAAGTAAACTTATAAAACTGTACGTAAAAGAAAGCATTGTCGTTAACGAGAGTTAATCAGGGGACAACACCACAAATAAGGTCACTTTCTTCATAGTGATCCTGCTGAAGAGGCAAAACTCAACACTTATACTGTGCTTCTAGACGTCTGAGGTTTTGTAGAAAACATATGCATGTGTCTCTAACTCTCCGACGATCTCTGATAGCGGAGATCGTTCGTCCCAATAACATTTTATAAGTAAGTCCATACATTTTTCAGCACACTCAAAACTGTATGCTCTTGTCTACAATAGAAGCGATGATCCCACACTAATCACATGCCGCACATACTTGTGAATGTGATAGATATGATTAAAAAATAAGTAAATTCCGAGTTCGGTTTGAATTCTTTTTTAAAATGCAGGGACTTTCGTTCACTAAGCTTATCGACCTTTGACAATTTACCTCTAAAATTTTTAATTTGACAATTTACTTCGTGAATTTTCTAAATTGTTTACTTATTAACTTCCTATTAAATTGATGATAGAAAGCTCAAATGCATCTCATTTGAGATGATGAAATATTTCCAAATCTAATTTTAACTCAGTTTGATGGAAATTTAGTAAAATGAGACGGAATATTGCAACAAACAGAAAGTTCGGGAGACAAAAAATTATCAAAATTAAAATTTGTGGCAAGTTGTTGTAACATTATAAAAGACATAATACAATGCATATACTCAGTGATGGGGCACCCCCCGGCCGAAGGGCTCCTTTCAATTTTGACCCCAAAGTTCAAAAGTTTTGCTATTTTTTTTTTCTTATTCGCCCCTTCTGAGATTCTATAATTACAAAATTTACACAATGTTTTTTTTAATTACAATGATAACCTAAGTTTTTTTTTTTTCATGTTTCACATTTTAGGCGTAACATCTCAAATAAAAAAAAAACATATTATATTACTATATAAATTAGTAATGTCTTGATCTCTATACTTCAAAGTTGAACTAAATTCTATTATAAACTAGTTTATTTAAAAAAAAAAAAAAGATATCAAAGATACAAATAAATAAAAAAAATAAAATTTTGCATTGTAATTTTAATTTATTTCACGTCTCCTATAAAAATAATTTCTGACTCTGTCACTGTATATACTACTTCGTTTGGTACCATATGTAAGAGCTTAATTTCAAGTCCACGTAACTAGTATTAGTATGTCGTTGTTATTTGGGTCTAACATTCCATTGTCATTTGCTTTCTTTATGTGTCGTTTGTAATGAAGAGGGAGAAAAGCTCGATATAAGAGCTGAGCTAAAGAGGTTGAGGGCGGTTCTTATTTTATTTTAATATATATATATATATATATATATATATATATTTGACAAAGAGATTTGTAATCCTTTTGGAGTTTTTATCCGATCGTAAAGAGGGCTTCATCCCGTCTCCGTTTGGAGTTCTTTCGGCCATGGCTTAATCCACCTCAATCGCTGCATTAATATGAAAATTGATAGTCAATTCTAAGCATATCCCAATTTTTAATCGTGACATTAGGTAAATAGATTCCAAATACCGAAAATTCATTGAAATTAATCTCGTAAATTGGTTTGGGAAAATTATAATATTTCCAAAATATATAGTTTGCAAATCCACAATAAAGCAATTCTCTCTTCTCTTTCTCTCTCTTTCTCTTTTGTTTTTGTTTTTTTTTTTTTCACAAAAGGTGTTTCACTTTCCAGAATTAAGAGTTTCACAAATCACATTTCCTCAAAACTCTTTTACAAAAATCATTTGGATAGATGCTATTTTTAAAACATATATAAATCACAATTTCTCAAACTCATGATTATATAAATCGGACTCAAAAGTGAAAACTCATTTTGGCCAAAGCACTATAAAATTAAGCTATCATGGAAGGGGTGTTGACCGTAACTCATGGTAATTTATTTATTGAACTCATCTCCAAATGCGATTTGATTTTTAATAAAACATTAAGTCCTCATCAATCTCCCTATATGCTCTATAAGCTGGATTAGTTCTTCCTGGCTGAATCTCCATATATATATATATATATATATATATATATATAAGAGTTTTGTTTTTCTCAAATAAGAACATCTCAAACCCGTTACTCTATTTTAGAGTTATTTTGACATCCAAATAGTATGCAACTTTAACTATAAATTTGAAGTTCAACTCCAACCTATTTACTTCAAATTTTACTCTAAAAAAAATATTTCCTTTATATTCTGTTTTACTCTAAAAAGCCTTTATTATTTTTTTTTTTTATCTTTTCTGCTTTATGGTTTTGTAATTAATAAAATTAAAGAAATAGATTAATTATCTTACTATATTCTATAACAATTAATCTATTTCTTTAATTTTATTAATTACAAAACCATGAAGCGCTGCGCTATCTCCAATAGTATTGCGTCAAATTTGTGTGGAGTTGGGCTGTAGAGTTGGGTTGGAGCCCAACCTGTCTTTCATTTTGCTGTTTTGTCACGAAAATGAAAGCCCGGTTGGAGATGACCTAAGAGAAGTGGTATGCTATTTTGTTGCAGAGAATTATGAATAAAAGAAGAAAAGAAAGAAAAGAAAGACGAGGGAGAGAAAAAGGAGAAACGACAAATGAAAAAATGCAATGTTTTTATGTAGAAAGTTTACGAGATAAACCTTGACCAAGTCAAACGTTCGTTCTGATCTTGAATATTTTATGATAGAAGATAGTGGACCACTGAATACATGTGGGCAGCAGCAACTAAAACTCAGGAGGCATTTTGCAAAAATTTTCTAAAGTTAGGGCAAAAATCAAAATTTTCAATACTTATGGGGTAAAAGTTAAAAAAGTTCAAGAGCGACCAGAAGGCTATCATATTTTGTACGTGAAAATGAAATTGTCAAGATCAAAATTTAATTTGGCACACTAATAAGTCTCATTTTTCACGAATTAATCCCTAATTTAGTTACATTAGTTTTCTAAGCGTTATATCACATTGGTATTCAATTAAACATTTGAATGAAAATTTCATATTGCTCTAAAAAAAAAAATTTGAATGGAAACTTCAACGAGCTTGCACCACCATATGAGAGATAAGCATCAGTGGTAGAGTCACTTAATTGTTTTAGTAACGGTATATATTAAATATAAATTTTTTAAAAGGTGTTTATATAAAATATTCTAAGTTTTATAGTACTGAGAAAATGTTAAATATTTAAAAGAAAATTTGAAAAAAATAATTTAAAAGAAATTTGAAATAAAATAAAATAAAAGTGAGGGACAAAGAATGATATTTTATTAATGTATTATTATAACATTACAAATATAACTCAAACTTCAATATTAAGATACTCATAGTAGTGTGCCCACATGTATGCATGTAGGTCCTTATTCACAAGTAAAGAAATTTAAGACCTATGTGTTATTAGAATGTATACAATCTTCATCTTCTACATGTATCTATATATATATATATATATATATATATATAGTACGTATGTGTTATATATATGTGTGTATAAGCATATCTCTAATGACCTCTTTTCTTCCACAAGGATGAAAGAGAAGGAATGCTTTGTTCGTTCCTAAAGAAATTAGTTGGATCAACCTTGGTCTTGGTTTGAACCAACCTATTGAAATTATTCTTGAAATACTTTGTCCCCCAAATGCTTGCTTGTGCATAACTTGTTGTACCCTTTTCACTATTTGTCCCAACGTCAAGGTCTCTATAGTTGATATATGCAGCTCTTGGATTCTTGGAAACATAGTTAGCCATGTAACTATAAAGCCTTCTTATCCAATTTATATGAACTTGGGATTCACCAACATTTTCTCCTTCTTCTTCTTCCCAATATATCAAGTACTGAATTTTGTAGAGGTTTCCCGCCCTATGTGGGAACGGGATTTCGGATTCCGAGATCTCGTCCATTTTCCCACCATAAGGACTCATGATCAAGATAGCCCTCCCAACTTCTTCTTCATACACCCTTTCCCAAATTCCTTCCAACCCGCTTTCGGGGATCGGTTCCTTCACATAGTCCGATTTCGCTTTGAAGGACAACCGAGACCGAGGCACTCTATCAAGCAAGACTTCCAAAGGTGATCCACTTGGAAATCCCTCAAAATACAAAGTGGACTCAATCCAGCTCATCTCGGTGCAATCTTCGCGAACCAACCCTAATTCGGGGAAGCTCTCTTGCATCAACGGAAGGAGCCTATCGACACCGCCAAGAAACAACGAGTTGAACGTAACTTGTATCGTTTTGTTGCCGCTATCTTGATCAGTTGTCGAAATAGCTTGCAAGATGAGCCTGATGAAAAGATCTTCATGAAATTTGTCCGCAATTTGTTGCCACCGATGAACGAGCTGCGTAGCGTTTTGTTCCAAGTTCCTATTGATTGAGAACACAGTCACATTTGATGGAACGGAAACAAGCTGGACCTTCCATTTGAGAACAACTCCAAAGCTCGCTCCTCCGCCGCCGCGAATCGCCCAAAATAGGTCTTCTCCCATGGATTCCCTATCAAGAACCCTTCCTTCAGCGTCAACTAATTGCGCGTCGATAACATTATCCGCCGCCAGTCCATACTTACGCAACATTGTTCCATAACCTCCTCCGCTTAAGTGTCCTCCGACGCCGACGGTAGGGCAAACACCAGCGGGAAACCCTAGGGTTCTGCTTTTCTCCGCAATTCTGTAGTAAACCTCCCCAAGTGTAGCCCCAGCTCCAATCCATGCCGTCCCATTCTCTACGTCAACTTCGATCGTTCGAAGGTTGAAGAGATCTATTATGACAAATGGGACGTCGGATATGTAAGAAAGGCCCTCGTAGTCGTGTCCGCCGCTCCGGATTCTAATCTGCATGCCATGTTTTCTTGAGCATCTGACGGCGGTTTGGACATGGGAGGCAAGTGTAGGTGTGACGATAACTACGGGTTTTGGTGTCGAAGGTGAATTGAATCTAGGGTTTTGAATGGAGAAATTCAAGACCGACAAATACGACGATTCGTTAATCGGACTGTAGATGAGGTTTGTATCAATGGAGGAAGGGTTGAGAGATTTGGAGAGACATTGAAGAAATTGTCATGTGTATTGGTGAAGTGGAAGACAATAAGGATATCTGGGGAATTGAGGAGAGAATGCAAATTCATTTTTTTTCTTCTTTCTTTTATGATAGCTATGAATGTGAGTAAATTAGAGGTTACGTCCCTTATTTATAGCAGTTTCTCTTCTTCTTGTTTTCAATGAAGCAGTTTTTCTTCTTGTTTTAAATGAAATTAGAGAAAATGGCTGCTTACGTTGAAAATTCTATGAAAAGGAAATTGTAAGAAAATTCAATAGAAAATCTCAAAAAAAAATTCGATTATATCCAAAATGAAGATGAAAGTGTACGTGGAAGATATAGACCATCGATTTTGGTCTTTTTTTGGAAAGACAAAATGAAAATAAAAGAAAAAAAATCCTACAAATAATGTCAATAGATCATCTTCAAATGAATAAGGTCTTCTCATAAAATTGAAAAAAAAAAAAATCTGGTCTCGTGTACTACAGGAATATTTGTTAAGTTTGCTGTGTAATTTGTGTCTTCTTGATGAATTTAATGAAAATTTCTTGTTCAAAAGAAATCTACTTTTACGTACATTAGTTCAATAAATCAGACGTTTTTTTTTCCCTTTAATTTTATTAGGAGGGAATATGAACTTTACACTAGAGGTATTAAGGTAATTAATTATAGTGTTTATAATTTTTTAATAGGAGTTTATAATTTTTTAGGGACATATAGTACTGTTTATAATTAATGTGACATTTTATTTTCAACGATATTCTTTCTTTCTTGCTTCTTAAGAGATCGTTAAGAAATATGGTTGCGTGGAATAGTTATGAATTATATATGGACTTGGGCGTATATGTAAAGCACGTAATCTCAGAAAAATTCAAATATCTAATTAAGCTGAATATAGAAGAAAAAAGAAAAAAGATCAATAATATGAACTACGTGAACCAATTTGCATGACAATTCAGGTTGGGTATTTGAATAGCTAGTTATGTAAATCCCGATATATTCAACCACGTACGTTTTTTATTTTATTTATAAACGTATTTATTAAGAACAAAAGGAACGTAAAAGTTATTGAGAATTTCGTTTTGTCTACCAGAAAGAAACAAAAGGAAATAAAAATAAAAATGGAAGAAATATATATATATATATATATATATATGTATATATTGCAAGTCAAGTCTACGGTTTTGAAATTTAAAGCCATGTAATGAAAAAAACGTTTGTGTTTACGTTCACATAATATATAATTTCAACCCATGTATGTTTTTTTTTTTTTAATTCAATTGAGAAATTTCTATCGTCAGAAAATTTTATTTTTGAATTATTATTGGCATTTATTTATCAAAATCGCCTATGACATTTTCAATTAAGTGTGGCAATTTTTGTGATCTATTGTCAATTTTTGAGAAATTCGGGTTTTGACTTTTGTACATGTGATTGGATTTATTCTAGAAATCCGAACTTTAATTGGGTTTGTTATTGGAAATTTTCTTCTCTGACGTCTGATTGCAGAGAAATCGCTTATAGTTTGATTTTTTGATTCTAAAAATAACTGAGAATCAATTTGAGTAATAGGTATTTAATTCATAGATATTTTAGCTGCAAATATTCTGATTCAGTTTTTCAATCTGCACAATATATTACTGTCATTAATATTGAATAAAGTCCATGTACGTAGTTTCATAAAATTATATGTTTTTTTACAGATCTATATATATGATTCCTCAAAATTTACGTACTTTCAAGTATAAGCAAGTAATCAAGTAGCTTATTTTCTTTTGAGAATCTTTTAGAGATGCAGAAATAAAGGAAGAAGGAAAAATATCCGATTTTAAATTTAAGACAAATGTCAAACATTGTAACGTTCCAAATGCTACCTAATAATAATATTAGAAAATTAACATTAGAATTAAAATGGGTAATGTGATGAGATAGCAATTACTTAATTCTAATGTTATATTGAGTTGTTTTTTTACAGGTGACGCGATGAGACTCGATGTGCTAGAACAAAATTCATGTCAAATTGATGAATTTTATAAAATGATTTGATAAATATGTGTGGATAGTTTAATAATAGAATAGAAAGTCTCTTATTGATAATATTTGCTACTAACAGACGACTAAGATAAGTTGGTACGCAGACGAGGATGTGGTAATGGCCGAGTGCAAGCTGAAGATGAGATTGCTACAAAACCTAATTTGGCAGAAGTTATGATGCAGTTGTGTTAAGGCCAACAAAGGGGTCATGGGCAAGTTGAAAATGGAGCAGTGGCAGAGCCTAATTTAACATATATGGTATTAGAGTGAATTCTTATTTCCTATCATGCATCGCCACGTATCCATTTCAAACTTTTCAAGTAAGTAATTAACTAATTCCCTTAAATAGAATCTATAAGAGTTATAAAGTGATATTCTATTTATGCAAAGTTTGAATACTGACTCGATATCCTAAAAAAAAAAAAAAAAAACACACACACACACACACTAAGACTATTCACCAAACCTCCAAATTCATCCAACCTAAAAATCAAAAGGATTTCAAGGTATGTTTATTTCATTGTTTGATGTTTATTATTATTGCTATTTTTAGTTTGAGATCCTTAGGAGGGGGGGGGGCGTGTGGATTGAGTGATTTTCTTGATGAGTTTCATTTTGTGAGCTTGGGGAGATGATGAGAAATATTTTTAGAATGATGATCAAAGGAATTGCTACATGGTTGATTTTGTAAACAAGATATTTTAGGGTTTTTGATTTCTTGATCCATGATTTTATTGGTATGGTGATTTAATAAGTTTATATGTTAGAAACATATCGAAGGGTTGTTTTATGTGTGTGTGTATAAATCATGTACGTTGTTATGATAATTTTTATATTTTTAATGATTTTCGGATTTGACTACTACTACTGGAAATTTCTAGATTTTATAATAAGAATTCCACATATTTTTGAGAATGCAAACGGACTCTATTCTTAACATATTTGGTATTTTTGGAAAGTATTCAATGTCTATTTTCATTTGAAATCTATTTCATTTTTTTTTTGGAGATATATGTGAATTTTTATAATTTTTCAAATAGGTAGAGGTCCGGTGCCAGATTCTATTAAATTTTAGTGATTAGTTTTCAAAACTGTTTTTGAGGATCCAAATGGTCCCCATTTTTGATGAAATTGATATTGTTAGAAATTTATTTGAAATCAATTTCAGATCATTTGAAGACATATGTGAATTTTTATGATTTTTCAAAAGGACAGAGGTCCGGTTGCCAGTTTTTACATTTTGATAATCATAATCAAAATTATTTTTGAGGGTCCAAACTGGTATCTATTTTTAACAAATTAGATATCGTTAGAAAGATCTAGATGTCTACTTTCGTTTAAAATTGGTTCATATTATTTGGAGTTATGTATTAATTTTTATGAATTTTTGAAGGGACAGAGATCAGACTGTCAGTTTTTGTAAAGTTTTGTAATTTTGTGAAATTGTTCGATTTTTGTGTTTTGATGTCATTGAATGATGAAATAGGCCTATCAGGCATTGTTATGATATGATGGATGAGTTTGATAAATTATTATGGTATTTTGTTGATTTTATTATATTTATTATTTACGACATGAACGGTTATAAAAACTAGCACTCGAGACCTCAATCACACGTCATCATCGAAAAATTTAAAAAGGTTAAGTAAGGCATTTAGATAAGTTTACTCTCACCTGTAGCATGAATTAAAGATTTGAGAAGTACATGTTTTAATGTTGATGATGATATTTTTAAATAATACTTCTCCTATAATGCTATTTTGATGAAAAGTATATATATATTGTATGTATATATATTTTTATGTTTTAAAATAGCATTGTATACCCTTGATGATGATGATGATGATGTTATCCGGTGAGTAGATTTTTTGTCACATTGGTTTGGGATTTGCTATCCCACTCCTTCTGTGACTAATACGCTATGATGGTACAACGTTGGGCCCAATATATGACAGTTTTAAAAGTTAAAAAGTTTTTAAATGATGTTTATATTTATGATGATAAAAGAAAAATATTTAATTACGTTGTGAGATTTAAGTGTCTTACTAAGCATTTGCTGATATAAGTTTATTCATATTGTAGATAAAGAAAAGGGTAAGACGTAATATTGGAGGAGCTTGGAGCAGAAATGAGATGATATATTATAGAAGAGGAATAATCATGAGATGGACATTTTTAATTTCAAATAAAGTTTTGAGACTTTAGTTTATTATTATTTAATTGGATAATTCATATGGACTTAAATTTTATTTCATGAAATGAGTTTTAAAAAATATAAATTTTAATTATGAAGGTTATTTTGATACAATTAAAAAAAATTCTAGAGTTTTTTAAAAATTATCTAAGTAAAGTTTCCGTTATGTTATGATTTTTTTTTCAAACTTAATATTATCCGCAATTTTATAAGAAATAAATGGTTAATTAAGAAGTCAACTATAACGATACATGAGGGGTCATTACAAATATGTAAGGAACTAAAGCATGAAGTACATTGGTTTCCCTATGTTTATCTCTGTGCACAGTATGTGATGATCTTTCTGCTATAAAATTTTAGTTCTCAATTAATAAGATTAAGTTTCTATCATAGTAGAGATCCTGTTAAAAAATTTTTTACATGTGCTCGATCTTAATATATCGAGGTATATTCTTATTATCGGATCTAAGACATCCATCTTTTTCTTTAAAATTGTCTTCAAATTTTACTGATAGAATCGGTTTTAGTTTAGGGTTATATCTTAATTATCGCAATATCATTCACATTCTGTTGTAGCATTTATTGCTTTGTAGTTTGATGCATATTTTCATTTTCTTATTAAAAAGCATGAAGTAAGTAAAACTATTTACTCAGATAATTGGACTATATGTCACGGTAAAATATCACAAAATTAGATAAAAGTAAAAAATTGGGGAGACTTACAACTCAGTAAAATATCACAGAATTGGACAAAGAAAAGAAATCGTCCATAAAATTGCTGATGATATCAATCAATGAATGATAATTGCAAGATGAAACAAAGGACCAATATCCCAGGTCTTAGAGCTGCTGAGTAAACAATTTCACGAAAAAGTTTCAGGAAATTGAAAGATGAAACAAAGGACTGATGTCTTGAAAGATGAAACAAAGGACAGTAAACCAATCTCATGATTTAAAAGAGTTAATTATATAATTATTTGTTTAAGTTTTAATTATTTTGTAATTTACCCTTTTGTGTTTAGAAATTGCAAGGATCTCTTTTGAATTTGAAAATATTGTTTCAATTTCATCAGTAACATATTTATGAAAAAAAAAAAAGACAAAGAAATGCTTAATTAAGTTGAATTTCTAAAAAAAAAAAAAAAAACAACTCTTGAGAAAACATTTTGAAAATAAATAATTTCAACATTCGAAAAACATAATAAAATTCAGGAATTTTTTTTAAATTAAAAAAATTGATGTAGTTTTTGTAACGACCCGACTTTTCGGACCGTTAACTAGCTTACTTATTCTTATTTAACTTAGTCTTAATACTTATTTATATTAGGGTCAAAAAATACATATATATTTTTTAAAAATCATATTCGTATTACAAAAATTAAAATTTCTAAAATTTTAACTAAGGAAATTGAAACCTCAACAAGTACAAACAATATCTCACAAATCATTTTCATAAAATCATATCATCACATGTGACATCATGAATGTTAAAAAATACATGTGATCTATGTGTGTTCAATTATGTTTTATTATATGCATATCTTGTCTACATAAGGGCCCCTATGTCATACTCATTTGCACGTAACCAATGGGGCGTTAGGAGAGCGACCATCCAACAACTTCTAAGGTCATATCTTATAACTTTCGTTCTTATCATATCCTCTCACTAATTAGAGGTTGGTATGACACCCTATCTTTTGTTAGTCTCATTCTTATTATTTGCGACAATGTGTAGATTTACATGCACTATGTATCTATCATTACTGCATACATATCTGTGAGGCATCTCGATCATATTAGTGCAAAAGAAATTATGCATATTAAATGCTTAATTAACACAATACATATGACTCATAGGCTCATCACTTCATCAAGACAAATCATAGAAAACATAGAACATCAACAATGAAAAACATTTTGTTCCATGCTGTAGGTGAGATTTGCACTTACAGAAAATATCGTAGCTGTATATCCACGTTGATTGTTTTCGGCTCTACCCCAAATTGGTCGGTGTCCTAATTTTAAATTGACATCCGATAGTTAGAGTAAGGTTTCGAATAATTTTCGATTATGGACATATGTTCTCTTAATCAATAATTAATTTCAATTTAATTATTAATTTATTTCTAAGTTTTTTTAATTAAAGAATAACATCCTTAAATATTAATTATATGATTATCATAAATTAATTTCTTAATTAATAATTAATTAATTTTAAATATTAAATTAATTAATTATTAACCATTGTGAGTTAATTATTTTATACTCAATTTCTTATCAATTATTTTTACTTAATTTCCCTTCATTCATTTTTGGGTCCATTAGGTGACCATGATATCATGATCTTCCAATATTGTACTAGGTTATCTTTGTGGGTTGTGGGTTTATTGGGTCTATTACAATCTATTTACTTGTAATTGGGTATTATTATTGCTTTAAACCTGTTAAGGCCCTCATTAAACTTTGTTGTCTTTATCAAGTTTTAGTCAAAAATTACATGGCATATCAGCAAGGCTAGTGGCTGGCTCATTCTTCGTCACCGAGCCTGCGGGTACTAATTTACCAATTTACCCCTATTTTGGTTATTCAAGTATTTTTAAGCTTAAACTTGTTAAATCTTTTGACCTTAGCTTTTAGCAATCTCTCTTGCAGTTTTATAGGTCCAGAAAACCTCTACCTACGTTCTAAAACGTTCTCCCTATCAAAATACCATTTTACCCCTTAGTTTGACAAAATTACAATTTTGCCATTAGACTTACTATTTTTAATCTAGACTTATTGAATGACTTTTAAAAGTTTATCCCGGCCTTAGAATAATGTTAGCAGTGCCCATAAGCTCTCATAATGGTTTTTATAACTTATTACATTTTTAAACACAATCAAATAAAAGTATTACATTTAAGCCCCTAAATATCATTTAAGGTCATACGTTTGACTATATCATAATCAATGTTATTTCTTGTATTTATTTAGATTAATATTTTCAAGGTGACAAAGATTCTGTCTAAATATAGTCTAAGCAGATTTTATAATTTGACCTATTATTTATTTATTTTTACATTTTAATCCTTATTTAGCCCCAATTAATTCCCAATACCCTTTGGTTCACGTTTTTTATACTTAATGTCCTTATAAATTGTTCTCACAGAATCAAAACTCATTTTTAACAAGTTTTAATATTTACATTTTTTACCATAAATTTTTCTATATTTACGTTTTGACCCCAAAATGGCGTTTTGGTCATTTCTTATCCATTTATCTCCAAAATTTGAAAAAGGTCTATTTTAAGTCTCTAGTCAAGACTGCAAAGTTTCGGATTCAAATAAAGTCTTTTGGCTGGTGAAATTATGATTTTACCCCTTGAGGGTAAAATCGTCATTTTTGATATTTTTATTTTTGATCAAACTTGAGCTCTTCTTATGGCTTATGTCAAGATTAATATTCTGTCCTTCCACATGATCATAAAAATCCCACTCAAAATACCATTATCCAATTTGTTAACATTTATGCAAAAAATGTTATTTTTGGTAATTATGGTCATCAATTCTTATTCTAGCCTATTTGTGATGTCAAAATATTTTCCTCATCATTCTACTTCCATTAAATGGAGGGCATAACATATTAATATGTCATAAACTTTTATTCTCATACATCAATATTGATTCATGTCATATAACTAAAAAAATCACATAAACACACTTTTCATCATATTCCATACACAAATCATTTTTTCTAGCCACCTTAAATCATGGCCAGCACATATATCAACTCATTAGGTAGAAAAATTTCATTTTAACCATTTATCATGCCAAGATTTTCCTATTTGTAAGAACACATTTTGAAAGGAAAGTTTTTAAGAACTTAGTAATCCACTAGTTTACAAATAGTTTACCTCTTAGGAAATAGTGGATTCTTAGCTCTTCTTGAATACTTTGAACCACTCTTAGATCCTTGAGGTAGGGCTAGAATGGAGATAAAATATCACTTAAAAAAAATATTTTTAAAACATCATTCTTCTTTCTAGAAAATAAGTGGAAAATATAAGTTTTTACCTTAGAAAACATTGGAATGACTCTTCCTTCTTGCTAAAAATGATCTTGGGAGTGGATGAAAGGAGATGAAGAATATTTTTGGTTTCCAATAAAAGGAGAAAGAGAGAAAACTTTTCTTTGCTAGTATGGTCTTTATGAAATAGAAAAAAAGTGGTTTTTGATTTACCTTAGAAACATTTTATAACCAAACCTTATTGTGGGTTAAAAATTGGAATTTTTGGATTTTAAATTACTACAAAAATGTGCTCAGCTGAAGAGCATAGGTTGTGAGGTTGTTTTGGTAGTTTTTCATGTATTTCTAAGTGTTTAGTGAGTATCATTCAATAGTTCATCATCTTACATTGTAATCAACTTTCTTTCTTGTCTTGTCAACTTTGTTTTACTTGTATAGAGGTTGGATTTTGGATTCTCAAAAACTCCCCCTCTTGTTCAACCTATTTTCTGAAAAAAAGAAATTTTTTTTTTCTTTGTGCCAGTTTACTAGCAGCAGGCAGGCAGCTTATGCATGGCTCAGTGAACTAGCAGCCCACTGAGCAAGGGGAGGGGTGCTGTGCACCCCTTCCCTTAAACACACACACATATATATATATATATATTTTTTTTTTTTTCTAGCAGTGGGCTTAAGCCCACTGCCTTGCCCAGTGGGTAATTACCCACCGGGTAGGGGTTGCATGGGCCCTCCCTGAAACCTCTCCCCTTAATTTTTTTTTTTTTTTTTTTTTTTTGTAGAATTGCTAAATTTAATTTAGTAGGTAAATCTTGCATGTCATAAATTCACTTTTTCAAATCATAAAATTATAATTATTCATTCATTATATTTATATAATGAATTTTCACACATAATATTTTCACAAAATTCCAATTAAAATAGAAAATAAAGTAACATCATATTTCTATTTTCTTATTTAAATAGGAAGCTGAACATTGTTAAATCAGCGACATCATCATATTAATGATACATATACATTCATTCATGATCTTGAAATTTTATATTCATCAAAATAATTCATTAGAAATATATTGATGAAGGAAATCCATAATAATAATTCGTAAATCGAGTTTATGAATTTCTAGGGCATCACAATTTTATTGTTGTTTATAGTTTTCAAATTTTATAATATATTTTTTATAGACTATTCAAGGTAGGGGTGGCAATACCGGTCGCGACACGACGACACGACTCGAAAACAACACGAATTTTGCGGGTTTGGGTTGGAAAAAGTAGGGGATGTCGATTTCAGGCACCCGAAATTGACATAGAAAAAAACAGGTCGTGTTTGGGTTGGACCCGTAGAACCCGAACATGACCCGTTTTTTTTCATTTGGGTCAATTCGTTCATTCGGTCTTTCGTGTCATGTCTTTCGTGTCAATTTCGGGTCAAATTTCGTGTCAATTTCGGGTCAATTTCGTGTCCCTGATCAATTTCATGTCGCGCGTCAATTTCGATTCGTGTCGTATCAATCCGTTTCGGGTTCGTGTCGTGTTCGTGTCGCGTGTTGAAGTCGTGTTCGTATCGCGGGTCATTTCAGGTTGGGGAAAAAAAAATTCGACACGGCTCTAACATGACACAAACTGACACGTGACACGAATTACTACCCCCTAATTCAAGGGCATTACGTTGTTTCGTCTAATATTTTTCATTGCGAAAGTACACAAGGGATGAAATTGAAACAACTTATTCAAATTGAAGGGATATCTTCAAAGTTTCTAAAAACATATGGATAAATTGAAAAATAATTAAAACTAAACGATATAATTATGTAAATAATCCTAATTTAAGCACCAAGAAAGTGGATCACGTTAAAATCAAAATACAACACTTTGGTTACTATCTTAACTATTAAGACATGGCTATAATAGAGCAGTTCAGTTCCAAGCTTCAAATGTTTATATTTATATACAAAAAGGAAAAAACAAAAAATAAAATCAAAGAGTACCAACCTAGAAGGTCCAAGGAAAGTACATGATACAAAGTTACAAAAAGCTCCATGATCCATCTTCCCATGAAACGTAAAGATTGACAAAAGAGAAGTTTATGTTTTTGGTGTGGAAAAAATAAACTCCATAACACCCTGACTATAAAAGGAAACTTCAATCATACTTAACGAGGTTTGATATCGGGAAAAACTCCGCTAACAAGGTCGCTTCCGACGTAATTATTAGTGGACACATAAGTGTTCCTTTCATTGTAGAGTGAAGCTGGTGTAGGTCCGGATGTTCCTGAAGATGAGGCATTTGACTCCGATTGATTCGCGTCGGATTGCAGAGGCATTGAGCACAAGTTTTCTAACTCTCTCACAACCTCCAGCATTGTCGGCCGCGCTTTTGTCTCGTCCTCGCAGCACTTGAGGGCCAACTGCATAAATTTTTTGACACATTCTGTATTGTATGAACCCATGTCCCTATCTATGATGGAGAACGTTGTTCCGGCTTGACATGCTGCTTGCACCTGTAATTTAGTATTACAAGAGAAAAACAAAAATATCACGAGTCGTTTTCAACATATTGAGTCCTGGATTCAAGTCAAACGCATTAAAAAATATCTTTAAAAAAAGAAAAAGAAAAAATAAATAGAGCTCAAGTACGTGGGAAGTAAGTCACATTACAAGAAGAATTTAAGAAAAGATGTTCATAAAAAAGGTATTTGACGAAAGTTGGATATATATACCTCTCGAACAATGTTTCTACCGTGAGAAATAGGCGGCATCCCTGTAAGGAGTTCAAGAAACATAATTCCGAGGCTGTAAACATCACTCTTTTCCGTTAACTTGTGAGTTAAGAAATATTCCGGATCTACATAACCCTGCACAAAAGGAAAACTACAAAAAGTTCATACTCCTTGTAAGGTGGTAAAACAAACAATGCAATGAAACAGAAAATAGTACCAAAAAAAGTACTAGTAAATAAACATCAGTTAAAGAATGTCTAATTTGAAGCAAATGGCAAATTGAGTTGATTTTTTTTGTAACATCTGACGGTTATGATTTCTCATTTTTACGGATACACAAGAGAATCCAACTTCTTAAGTTTGTCACTGTGACTAAATAGCATTGAATTGAGGTACATATTCGAAGTTCTAATACTTTTAAATGATATTCAAGTGCATAAATTAGGATCATTCGAAAGAAAAATGATAGTTCAATTACTGTTACTACCGATGAGTAAAGGTTGTACAACTTACCGGAGTGCCTTTCACAACTGTGGATACGTGAGAAGCTTCGATTCCTTTGGTTTCAGAAACTGGCACAAGCTTCGAGATTCCAAAATCAGAAACTTTTGCAGTAAATTTGGAGTCCAACAATATGTTGTTCGCCTTAATATCACGGTGGATTATTGGTGGATCAGCTTCGGTATGAAGATAAAGAATGCCCTTTGCCGAGTCCAAGGCAATGCTCATTCTCTTTGCAAAACTAAGAGAACTTCTGAACCTTGCTGTTGTCACAATAAAATAATACAAAATAGAGAATCATAAAAATAGAACCTTCTGTACGGTTGTTAGCTTGGCAATCCAAACGGAAACTATGTCAAAAATTCCTCATAGCTAGATTATGACAGAAGATAGAAAATGTCTTTGCATCTAAAGTTTTATTTTATTAAATTGCGTTTTTTTTTTCGGTAAGGAGAAAAGGACTAATGTCAAGAAGCAGACTCCAAACTAACTATTCAAAACTTGAACTTGGAATTAAGTGAAGGACGGGTACGATTTTACCAGATAAGAGACTGTGAAGAGAACCATTGGACATAAACTCGTACACTAACATCTGTAAGGACATGAAAAAGATTTCGTAAAATTTCATGACTAGTGTGTTTTAAACAACATGAACTGTTAGAAAGCAAAATTCTGCGTCTCTGTCAATTGCACGATCAATTGTTGTGAGTGACTTCAACTAGAGCAAAAATGAATTAACAGCATGAAAATCGTGGCATTGTCTCATTGTCAGTCCAAGTGGTTATACCTGCTCCCCTTCTTCATCACAATAGCCAATAAGTGAAACCAAGTTGCGATGATGCACTCGAGATAACAATTCTATCTCGGTGAAAAATTCTTTCTCGCCCTGTAAGGATCCTTGTTGAGCCCGCTTGACTGCCACAACCGTGCCATCAGCTAGAATGCCTTTGTAAACTTTTCCATAGCCTCCTTGCCCAATTTGAGAACTGACATCAAAGTTGCTTGTTGCCGTTGCAAGGTCACCAAAACTGAATCCTTTTACGCCTTCAACTTTGCAAGAAGTTTTTCCACCTGCGGGTTCAAATAAGATTAAGCTTCTACATGATGTGTCTATTAGTGCCATATGAAAAATCATGACACATATGAATGAACTCACTACGTTTTTTCTTTGCAACTTTTTCTTTGAATTTCGGGTGTGTTTTGGAAAGAACAAATGCGACTGCCAAAAATATTGAAAGTCCACAAGAGATCGCTCCTAAAACAATTCCAATCAGAAGCCCTTTGCTCATCCCTGATCCCGAGCGCGTGATAACAACTGCAACAATAAGTAAAACTATTATGCTTTTCGAATAGACAGCACAAAAATTGTCACTCTATCGCTTGCAGCATAGTAACCAGTATCCAGTATCCCAATATCCATATATATATTTTTTTATTCATGTGAAATGCAAACATTGCTTCAATCTATTGTGGTCCGTCTTAGAGATCAAGGAGCGGAAGGATAACTTGGATACGAGAAACGATTTCATGTGCGTGTTCATCTTACTTCCATCTTTTGTGCAAAATAATAAAAGACAAATAAGGATGTTTTAGAGACATACCATCCCCATAAGGCCACTGGAGAGTAAAATTCAGTAGATCGTACGGGCCAAAGATATCACTTGAAGGGAATGTAAATGTAGCAAAGTGGTTCACGATACGTTGAAGCTCACTTCCATTAAACGTATTAGAATCATTGGCATACTGAGGGAAAATTTTAAGAAACAGTCGGACCCTACGCTCTTCCCATTCGAATGAATCAATGACGAGTTGATAAAGATTCACACTAAGATTAGAGGTCAAGTAGAAGACGAATAGACTGGTAAATGGTCGAAAATCTGATATGCTAGGACTTCGCAATCTCATCCCAACTCCAAGAGGTGCGGCACAAAAGCAAGGAACGGGAGAGCCTGGAACATGTTCGTAAAACTGAGGACAAGAACGAGGTACGCAGCCACTAGGGGAATCAGTTGAGTTTTCAGGAGACTCCTCAAGATCTCCACCACCATCCGGTACGCAAAACCGGACTATGTCTAGTTCTGTCGATCTATCACAAATGGGATTACCTTGAAGCCTAAAGTTTATACACAAACAAAAATGACATAATCTTAGTTAGTACTTAATTTGCAACTGTTAAGTAACAGAAAAAAACCCACCCGTTTCATATTCATATCCAGGTCGGCATATGGACTCGTATGTTAAAATATAATCATCGGCTTACTTGATAGTGACATTTGGAGGAGGATACAAACTGCCTGATAAGTTCGAAAGCAAGTTATTTTGAAGATTCCTGCAACATAAGGCAGACAAGGAATTAAAAAGTGTTTTCTTATTTGGACCATCATGCAACTCCGTTATCTGTTTTAACTTTATTTGACCTCCAAATGGTAATCGGAGCCATAAAGTTAAAATGCTATAACTAACGAAAAATATATTTATTAGGTGAAGAAATGTAAGATTCCACAATGTAAATGGCAAGTGAAAAATAAGGCTCCGTTTAGATTGTATGTCCATTTTTGAAAAGGAAAATTTTTTTATTTTAAATAAGAAAGGTTTTTAATTTGAGAATAATATAGCGTTTGGATGTGTAAAAAATTTTCTTTTTGAAAACAAAAAGTTATTTTGAATGAGAAAAAATAGTATTGGGAATTGTGCATTGTGAGAATATCTTAAAAAGATTCATTTTCTTTTTCCAAAAGAATATTGTATTAAATAAGTCTAAAAATGAGATAATTTTCGTTTTCAAAATGAGAGAATGATGGAAAAAGTAGGAAGAAACGCTTTTGCAAAAATTTTCAAATTTTCAAAATTGGATATATGTCATCCAAACAAGGGGTAAGTTTTTACAGGCGTAGCTTACAAGAGAAGTACGGTATCGGCCTTAAACAAGATATTCTGCCAGAAAGTAGAAGGAACGGTACCGCTTAGCGAATTGTTCTCAAGTGACCTGCAAAGAAAGAAAACTTATGTCATACACGAGATGCAGAGATATCATTCTCTTTCTTTCCATGCCCTGTTTTGAGAAAAGATAGGCATATTCTTACAATCTCTGGAGATTAGGAAGGCCTGAAAAATTTGACGGGATCGATCCATTAAGCTTATTCTTCGACAAATCACTAAAATTAACACCAACGTTAGAATTAGTATATCATTTCGAAGTGCCAGACACTATAAGCACATACTGGCAAAAGAAGCCTTTTCAATGTCAGATACATACAGAATAGAGCTAAGAAGCTACAAATGTACGCATGTTTGTGTAAAAATGCATGTGCTCGTGGAGACCAAGAGAGTGAGAGATCGATAGAGAGATAGATGAGAAGATTATGGAAAAGAAATATGCCTGTTGAGATTAAGATACATACATACATACTCACATGTATATATACATAAGAAACGTATAGAGCAGAACTATCATTTTCACTACTCATAACATACATGGTTGTCATATTCTCAGGGAGCTTGTTTGTTGGAATACTTCCAGTAAGTCGATTTGAGCTAAGATCTCTGCATCATGAAAAATAACAAGATAGCAAGATATTGAGATTTTTGTTAGGAATAGGAAATTTGAACAAGATCTTTTTTAGAATTAGGAAAATAAATTCTGGTAAAATGCCTAATGGGAAATGGAGATTAGAATCAACTAGAAAAACATGGAATACCAACGGGCAAACAATTAGATGATAGATAAAAGATACATGAAATTCAAATTCTAAGATCCAAAATACACAAAATTCTCATCCAAGAAGTTCAAATTCTTTGCGACACTAAAAATCAACAATAATGCTCAAGGACTTATTACAAGTAACGAAGACCGGGTATTCCACTGAAATCTGGAACACTGCCTTGCAAGCCGCAGTTCCTGAGAGTTCTGTAGAGTTGAAAGGACAAGGATTATAGTACGAATAGAATACGATGCTCATTGAACTGAACCAACCAAAAAAGTTCATAGACAGGGAAATATGAAAGAGATTTCAAATGCAGATCTCACAGTTTCAATAACTTGGTCATATTTCTATATGAATCCGGAATTTCAGTCCCGCTGAAGTTGTTGTTGTTCACTTGGCTGCAACAAATGGTCAAACAAGTTAAACTTCTATACCAGGATTTATAATCTTACTAAGTTAACACAGTCTAAAATCAAAAGCAATTCTGTCAATTGGTATCTCTTGATTAATCATTCGGTTTAAAATAACGGCATTGATGCTGATTCGGTTACCTCCTCAGTTGAGTGTGGCCATTTTGTGAAACTGATTATTTAAAATGTTGGATTACAAGCAAATAAAAAAGAAAAACCATTTCAATTATACAATATTATCTTGAAGAAAGAAGACTAGAACAAGGATCATACAAGATCTTAATAGTTGGCATCTGAGAAAGCTCCGGAGGAAGATAACCTGATAGGTTGTTATTGTCGAGCAGGCTGCAAATATAGAAATGAATCAGGAGAAGGGAATTATGGTTAATGAACACATATTTTTTCTACAACACTCACCAAAAGCAATGAAGGGAAATAGATACCGAACTTACAAATGAACCAGTTTAGGTAATTTAGAAAGCTCGTGCGGAATCTGACCGCTGATTGAATTATTGTTCATGTGACTGAGATACAAAAATTATAATGTAAATCTCCGCGCTCATTCAACAGAAGAAAAGACTAAAGTAAAAATAGTTACGTTTCAATGCGATTCATGTTTGAGTTTAGGAAGCCACTCACAAGTGCTGGATGTTGGGCAGATTCGCAAATGATTTAGGAATTGGTCCCGATATATAATTTATGTCCAGTTGAAATTTCGTTATGCTCGGGAGATTACCAAGCTCATCTGGCAAAGGACCTGATATTTTATTTCCACTCAAAAGCCTGAAATGAAGAATCGAATCATCAGTACAGGCTTGTCAACATCACTTATGAAAACTGTTAGGCAAGTTTAAATCTGTTAGTTTATGAATTCTCCTTAAACAGCTTAAGCTTATAACAAGATTTTGATCCTATGACCTCTTGATCTGATATCATGTTAGTTTAAAAAATTTCCGAAAAGCTTAAATATATAGGATGTGGACCTATATAACACACTAGCACTAAATTTTAACTCAGCAGAATCAATCACTCAAGTGCTAGATAAAGAAATTATGTTTTTTAGTATAAGAAAACAGAGATGTCTAATAGTCATTTATATTAGCGAAAAGCAATGTGTTGTTCAACTTACAGAAGCTTCAAAGATGTCATATTTCCGATCTCGTTTGGTATGCTGCCACTTATGTTATTCCACATAAAATTCCTGTAAGAATAAAGCAAAAGACGAATCAAACCTTGCTCATTACAATAAGTGTATGATCTACATGGATGTACGATAAGATCACGTCGGGGACGAATCTACCGAAATGATCTAGTAGAGTTGGTTGTCAATATATATTTACTCACAGAATAGTCATACGAGTGAATTGGCCAAGTTCAGGGGATAATTTTCCAGAGAGATTCTTGTTTAGCAAACGCCTGCACAACGGAAACAGATCAGATAGGCTTATAAACAGATATCAACACAAATATAGCAGGTTATTCAACAGGTCCATGAATCAGGGAACTAGAATCCTCCTACTCTGTTTTCATCTTAAAACATTGAGTGGCAGATCACTGTTTAATCCTTTTTTGCCCCAAGAAAATATAGGGACTATTTGCATTATCCTGTCTCCTATCCCCTTTGTCTATCCAAGAATCCTGGGACCCACAAATAGAACAGAAAGGACCTGATCCAATTCTACTTGATAGATGGTGCAATTTCATTCTTACCGCCACAGATCCCAACATCGCGCAACTCATTAACCAGACCAAAGATGGTCACTGGTCAATCATATACAAGTCAAACATGTTTGAAAGATGGAAACCAAGCAAAGTCTTAACAAAATTTTTTCAACAAAACTGAATATTTGCTTACTGCTTAAAACAGAATTTGACACACACACACACACACACGTATATGTATATTGGTTAATGAGAGAATGAGACTAACTTGCGGTATTTATAAGAAAACATACATATAAACTCTTACATAAACTAAACTTACAATTCTTGGACATGGAGATAACCATCTTCCCGATCCGGGATGCAGATGACCCCAATCCATTTTGAAGTACAGGGATCATTCTTTGTCCAATTAAGATTCTCAAATGGATCATTGAGTTGATGACGAACCGCATTCAGAGCAGACACTGCAATACAACAGAGTTTAAATCCTTATCATTCAGTGCCAAACAAAGCATAATATTTAATTATGCATTTTCACACACCAAAGAGATAAGATTAGCCAAAAGAAAATATAACAAGGGATTAAAACAAATGAAAAAAAAAAAAATCACCTTCCAATGGATGAGTGGGTTTGTGCGGTAACAACCAGTGTAGATCGACATAAAAACCAAAGAAGAATTGCTCCGCATAAGCAAATCGGCGCTCTCGCCATCTGAAATTGTACGACATGAATGTTAAAACTACGGAGAGGACATGACGATGTGAACAAAGTGCTAGAAAGAAGAGTGGATTGCTCACCCTTTGTCTTCGGAAAATGGAAAGGAAACACCAAGACTCGGAAGAAATTTCGGACATGGCTCATGCTTAAATAATGTATAATAAAAACATGGAATTTTTAGAGCCACGTTTGTGGAAAGAAAATGAAAGGAGGATTTGGTCAGGAGATTAGAGAAAGTGTTGCTTTCCAAGTGGTTCGTTTTTTTTCTCTTAAGAGTGAGCTGAGAGACAAGACTTGGTTTCTCTTTTGCTTTTAACAAGTAAAGATCAAAAGGCGCCAAATCCAACGACTTCAACGACTATTTTTAAAATTGATTAGTTAGACATAAGTTAAGAAATCAATATTTAATTTTTTTTTAAATGTGACTTGCGCATATCAATTAATAATTTGTCAAAGTAAAAGATGTTTTTCTTTTTAATTTAGCAAAACTATGAACATTTACTTTAAAAATACTTTTGAAAGGACCAATGAAATATGACCGTAATCAAATTTGTGGATACAAATTTATTAACATATGCTGGTAAAGTCTCATGTCCGGTAGCTGTACAATTCATCATATGTAATATTAAATTAAGCTTATAATACTAACTCATTAATGCATAATATTTTTTATTGATATTTATCACTTATAGTAAAAATTCCAAAATATAACATGATAAATATAAAATTATATGTAAATCAACTAGTAGTTAAATGAGTCTAAAAAAAAAAAAAATTACATTTGTCGTATTTACAGGATTTGCATTTTTATGTTTTAATATGATTTTGATGTGATTTAATGTTTAGTAATATACGTGTGATGACCCGCCTTATACAGGCCGTCACTTGACTTAACTTACTTGAACTTAAACTTGTTTTATCCCATTTTTCATCATGAAAATAGTGGGGATTTTTTTTTTTTTTTTTTTATAATAGCGAAGCATTATACTTAGAAAATATTTACATACACTCATACACAAATAAAATAACTGTCTGTTTTCTCAAAATAGATATGTTAATTAAATCCTTTTGAGTTGTGAATCCCAACCCGTTCATCATTTCACAGCCACCGACTTTACCCTCCACCATGCAGTTAATTCAAGACAGGCTGTTTACCTACAGCATAAACTTCAAACAATGAGCGAAAGCTCAGCAAGTACAACTCCTATACGCGAACCATTACATGAAACATACATAACCTTTTTCATGACATCTTAAACATGAAAACATAAACATGGCATCATATCATCGATTTCTTCATCTTAAACATGACATTCTATAATGAATGCATGAACCGTTTATGTCCAATTATGCTTGCTTTCTTGTATCACACTTTATCTTGTTGATTTTACTTGTGGGCCCGTTAACTTGATGTGCATGTACCCGACGCGCAGCTTAAGGAGATTACCCAAGCTTTCGACCCGATCGTCATCAGGGGGCACGACCACTGGCTCTTGTGGCCTTTTCTCAAACGTTCTGTTTGTAGGTCTTTCTTGACATCTTTTCACTTGATAGATTAGTGAGCATACTTATATGATGTCTTCTAATCTCATGTTCTATCAATGCATGGACAGCGTTACTTTTTCATGTAATCATAATAACAATACTTGAAACATTCATCATACAGTAAGCATATTGCAACCATCGAGCAAATCATCAATTAACACTTAAACAGTATAAAGTAAACATGTTAAGTAAACATACAACTCTAGCCTATGCTGTAGGCGGCGTTGTACTTACTTTGTCTTCGTTGTTCGCGTGATCGAATTTCCTTTCCCGAGCACGCTCGCAGATCACCTCCTGCCCATGGACGTTTACACGTGAGGTCTCTATTCTAAGATCGTTTAATGTCGGATTAAACCAACATATATATTTTTCGGTTATATGTCCCTCTACTAACACATGTGAAGGGGTCACACGGCGTAACCCACAACGGAATTATTAATTAAGGGTTCATGTAGAGAATCATAATCTTAACTTAAACTCAATCCGCATGGTTAACTCTGGGCTTGGGCAAGGCCCTAGTAACTCGAAATAATTTTCCGGCTACTAACGCAGTATCTTATTCATTTTAATCTTGAAAACCTTGAACTTGCTTAAAATCATTTTCTTGTTTATTTAAGTAAGTTTGGTGAATAGCACCCAAACTTGTCTTGAAAATTACAAAACACTTGAAAAATTTCTATAAAACATTTGGGGATCGAAAACCGCCTTTGGAACGGTTTTCGGGTTGAAAATGATGTTTGCAAGTTAGAAAAACGTTTTTCCTAGTCATTGGTCTAGAAAATCCCGTGCATGAGATTTTGCTCACTGCACGGATTTTGTTTGAAAATTCATAACTTAAAATATAAAACGAATTTGGAAACACTTTCTTCACGAAAGTTATAGCTAACAAAAAGCTCTAAAAC
>CM046372.1:24838615-24854865 GCA_025413025.1 Ficus hispida
TCCTTATTAAAGTTAGCTATCTCGTTAATAGAAAACTCGAAAGCTCCGAAAGGATGTTCGTGCTCGTCTAGGCTAGGTGTGCCGCTAAGAGGCAACACATCCCTAAGGACTTCTTCAGTCTCTCCTTGAGGTGAAATAGAGATCTTTAACAAGATCTTAAGAAGGTTATCCTCTGAAATCTTTCTTGATATAATCTTTAGATCCGTATTCCAGACATATATGTACTAGTCAGGCTAGGGGTCCAGGACAGACCCAACACAGATATGTTTCAAATTCTAAGGGTCGCTTGCTTACGTGTAACCTTCTGAATAAATACTTGTCTGCCTACGCTGGAGTCTATGCGGTGTTGGCTTCAATTTTCAATCCAATGGGTGTGGGACCAATATGAATCTTTGGGGCCCACATTTATTGAGTATTAAATAATAAGGCTTTTTAATTTCACACCCATGCACTTATCAATACTGCCGCACTTATCAATACTACAGTTCACTCTTTTATCTAAAGTTATATTATTGAAGATCCAAAATAACCCTCTATAATTAAAAAAAAAAAAAAATGTCTAAACCACTTCAATATGAATAAAATGATGATTTTCCCCGTAAATATCTGACAACCAACTTATTTTTGTGAACAAATTCATTTTTTAATCAACAACGTTGATTTTTTTTATTTACTTTATTTAATCTTACAAGTATCTACTTATGTATTTTATTTGCAGTATTTTATGGGTGATTTATGTAATTACCCCTCAAAAATATATCTTTGGATTGTTAAACTTTAATTAGATAAATGCGAAAAACTGAATTTGGACTCAGAAATATGTGGTTTAATAGGAGATTAAATCATTACTTTATGCATATTTTAATGATCAAAACTTTATTTTTTAATTTTTATCATTCTAGAGACGTTTTAAGAATTGAGTGTGTTGCTTAATGGCTAAAGGGGTATCAATATAAGTAAGTTCAATTAAACTGGTATAATATTGAAAAAAGTTAAGAGGATGTCATTATGATATCTAATGGATAATAGTCCTTCAATTATCCAAGAAAAATTTTATTTACTATTAATTATTTTTTAAAAAACAAAGACTTTTACTTTTGGAAGCAAAGTTTTCACTGGAAGGAGAAGCAAAATTTGATGACAAATCTCCAAATTCTTATTACAAAAATATGTGGAAAAAAAAAAAAAACCTTATCCATATCTATAATAAACAGTTTAAGGTTACAGGTAAAATGAATTAATGAAGAAATATATGGTATGCGTTTATATACTATAGTATACATATATTCCTTGTGTTTTGTGAATATTGTATAAGAGAGTTGACCGGTTAGAGGGAGGAGGGGAGGGGAATGATTAACGTTAAAACATAGCGAGTAGTTTAGGCATTCCTTTTTTTTTTTTTAATAAGATACTCTCCGATGTCCTATTTTGGTGTAATGGCACCTTAAGCTTAAATTCCTAGACTAGATGTTAAGCTCCAAAGAGGAAATTAGCTAATATATATATATATATATATATATATATATATATATATATAGTAATGTCTTTACTTTCACTATTTTAAGGAGAATGCATACAAATAAAAATAGGAAAAATATAGAATTAGAAGAACCCTCTTATGTGATAGTGTTGTCAAATTAAAATGACAAACTTAACTATGATAGTCAGTTTACATTATTATTTTTTTAGTTTTTTATTTTTATATATTGATGTTATTTATTTACGTCCCATTTAAATTTTTGTCTGGCTATATCACTGATAAAGACTAAAATTTTAATGAGCTCCACTCTTGTTACTCTCTTCATGCATGCATTCATGTTCAACATAAAAAAACATTATATATATTTTTTCTAACTCTTCTCTTTATCGATCTTCTTTGTTCCTTCCTCTACTTATACTTTGTTGTTTTCTCTTTGTAATTTTTTCTAACTTAGCAAAAGCTCAAAAGTAAGAAAGAGTATGCGAGCGGCTCACAACACGTATTTACTCTTATAGCATGTTTGATGTAGTAAAAAAAAAAAAAAAAAAAAACACTCTACTTTTAATGTTGCAGAAATAGAGAGTCATCTTAACTCTAGATCTTTGTAACTTACTATAACATTGTGTTGTAAAATATATATGTCAAATATGTACATAAACTTACTCTTAACATAAAATGTATGTATTTATTTTTCGGCTACTTATAGTACGTATTTACTGTTATAATATGTTTGATATATATATTACTCACTTTTGAATGTGACAGTAAAGTATGTTAAATAAGTATATGTATTTTTAAATTCTTATAGTAAATATATATAATGCATTATGTATATATATATATAACTCATGAATAGATTAATAGAGTTAATGAAAAAAACAACATCACGACCATTTGCACGTGCATTCTCCACCAGTATATATAAATAAAGGAATAAAAATCTGTCAACTTTGAGTGGTGGAATTAAATATTTAACAAAATCTAGACACGACTCTTGCCATCGTTGAACACTTTTCTGAGAAAGTACAACTTTTCGAACTAGATTTGCCATCGTTGGTAATGTAATAACTTGTCAATTTGAAGAACAACAAAACGATTTGGCGACGACATTTAATAAGTTATCCTACATCAACTACTAGGAAAATTTAGTATTTTATAAGAAAAAGAAAAGTTATCGTGTCTCAATTTTTAATTTATATTTATTATTATAATTTAAAGTATGACTTGATTTTAATAGTTATGCTAAAATTAAACAATTTATCTAATTTTATATATTATAACTTTTATTTATACATTAACTCATTTATAAAGTTCCTTATTAGTGAATTCTCCTTTTTTTTTTCCCAGTCCGTAAGATCATCTTCTCCACTTTAAATATCTCTCCTCTTATCCCTTACTTTAATCTTTTCTTATTTAATTTTTACAACAACAACATGATGTGGTCACGAAAATCTAGTTGCAAAAGCTATCTATTCTTGTAGTGGGCCCTCTATACCCTTACTCTAGAAAATAAAGAGATTATATTTAAATATATCCTAAGAAAGGAAAAACGACTTAGAAAATGTAATATGACTATATCGCACTAATAAATATATCCTAAAGATACTTTTGTTATAAAACTAGATACCTTCTTATACACTTACTTTTATTTTAATTTTCATTTGTCTTTAATAAAATAAATCAACAAATCTAAGTGAGAAAAATACTACATTTTCATTCTAAGAAAGGGAATTTTTTTTTTTTTTTTTTTGTGGTAATATCACTTCCAACAAAACGACTTTTAGTTTAATCCATAAAAAGATTATCTCTAAATTTTTTAAAAATTAAATTAAATTAATCAAATTTGTGAAGAATCTTTTATAATTTTTAAAATACTATTTTCATTAATAGTTAATGCAAGGTATGTTTTTAAATTATATGATAAAAGTTATTTCTATTTATGATTATAAGTGGGCGTATGAGCATTTTTAAGAGATATTAGCGTAATTTTTTGTGGGATAAAATTGTATTAAGAATAGTTTGTTATTGAAAAGAATATTAATCAATATTTTGGGTGTAAATAGAACTACTCAAAATAAAATCACATTTTGGCACGCAAAGAAATACAACACGCAAACCTACTGGTAATTCGATCATAAAGGGCCTTCAGAAGGAGAAACTAAGTGGATTCCATTAAATTACAACTTACAGGTAATTACTGACTAAAAGAGAACACATGAGTACTTAGAAGCTACTCTATCTCCTTACTCTCTGTCGATGTGGGACTCACCAAATGGCTATGAGTTTTTTTTTTTTTTTTTTTTTGGTACACAAGAAAGTACAACATGAAAACTTACTGGCAGTTCGACTACAAAGGGCATTTAGGAAGAAGAATTACGTGGACTCATAAATAGATCCTACTAAATTATAATTTACAGATAATTATTGACCGAAATAGAATGTATAACTTATAAGCTCACTTGATTCAAGGAATTAGCTCCTCCACAGAAGGGGGAAAATAAGAGAAAGAAAAAGGAAAAAAAAAAAAAAAAGCAATTCACATTAAATTACCATTAATTAAACTAGTGCTTCCCAACTACAGTAATTCAGATTAAAGCAATCAACACATACATAATTAAATTACTAAATTATTCATAATTGATGCATAATCCGTCGTGGTCAAATTGGTAGCCTTTTTCTCATAATTATGTGTGATCCCGAATAAAAAAATAAAAAAGAGAAAATTCAGTTTTTACTTGACAATTTTATAATTTATTTATACGCTAGATTTCTATCATTCTGATCAAGTCTATTATGTATATAATGGTACGTTTTAAAATCTGTGGAGAATAAAAAGTGAGATCATCAATTTTGTACCACTCTGAAAAGTTTTTCCTTTATGTATATTTAGTGTGGTCAAGCGATTTCTAGCCTGTGCAAGTGGGTTTTCTTTTTCATTTTTTCTTTGTGGCACGTGGGTTTACCACAACTACCTTAGTTTTAGGCGGCTTGAACGATTTGGGTTAGACTATATATTATTGTGGACTATATATATTTCTCGACTATGTGTGTTGAAACTTAATAAAATTATTTTTGTACTAGAACAAATATGAGTACTTAAAATATTTAGAATAATGGGTGCTAAATAAATATTTAGTATAATTCTCTAAAAAAAAATTAGTATAATATGATTGTAGGTATAACTTAAAAAATAAAATATAAAATTTGAATCTCTCACCCTTAATTCATTTAGCATAAACATTGAACCTAAAGAAGAATTATAATAATTAAAGTTAAGAGTTAATACTCAACAAAAGTTTACAACATAGTCATATATACTTTCAAATGTGAATTCTAATTGTCCAAAGATTAGATAAACATGTTGGACGAATTCAATCCTAATGTTAATAGTTTAGTATTACAATCAAACAATAGTTAAACAAATACGCTACCATTAAGGAAATAATTACAGGAAGCCAAAAAAATCCATTAGTTCAAGCCAAAAAATTAAAAAAAAAATACAAACTAAACATTAAGGAAATAATTACACAAAAGGTTCATTTTTAGAGTCCCATTTTAAAATATGTCTCTTTTAACAATGTTACATTAATGTCTATTTTTTAAGAAATAAATATTTGTAGTACCTATTTTGTCCTTTTACTCTTTTATTTTCCTTTTTTATTTTTTGACTTTAATTCTAATTATTAAACCTACCATGCCTGTTTTTGAAAAAACCCATCGTGGAATAGCCATATCTACATCTCATTTGGCATCAGTTTTTTCTATTTCATAACGATAAAAGGTACCACGATGGTTAAAAACTAACATAATATCCTCTTTTTTGTGCTAGTGAATTGGTTTGTAAAAAACTCTAACCCACAACTATGTTAATTTTAGGCGGATCGGGCGATTTGTTTTAAACTATATATATATATATATATATATATATATTATTGTGGACTATAGATATATATATATATTCTCGACTATGTGTATTGAAACTTAATAAATTATTTTTGTACTAGAATAAATATGAATACTTAAAATATTCAGAATAATGGGTGTTAAAAATATTTAGTATAATATAAATGCAGATATAACTTAAAAATAATATCACATCAAATTCTATTATAAGATATAGAGTTTGAATCTCTTACTCTTAATTCATTTAGCATAAACATTGAACCTAAAGAAGAATTATAATAATTAAAGTTACGAGTTAATACTCAACAAAAGTTTACAACATAGTCATATATACTTTCAAATGTGAATTCTAATTGTCCAAAGATTAGATAAACATGTTGGACGAATTCAATCCTAATGTTATTAGTTTAGTATTACAATCAAACAATAGTTAAACAAATACGCTACCATTAAGGAAATAATTACAGGAAGCCAAAAAAATCCATTAGTTCAAGCCAAAAAAATTAAAAAAAAATATACAAACTAAACATTAAGGAAATAATTACACAAAAGATTCATTTTTAGAGTCCCATTTTAAAATATGTCTCTTTTAACAATGTTACATTAATGTCTATTTTTGAAGAAATAAATATTTGTAGTACCTATTTTGTCCTTTTACTCTTTTATTTTCCTTTTTTATTTTTTGACTTTAATTCTAATTATTAAACCTACCATGCCTGTTTTTGAAAAAACCGTCGTGGAATAGCCATATCTACATCTCATTTGGCACCTGTTTTTTTTATTTCATAACGATTAAAAAATTATCGTAGAATTCAAATAGATTCCACGACCCTAGATACCACGACGGTTAGAAAATCGTTGTGGAAAAGGTACCACGATGGTTAAAAACTATCATAATATCCTCTTTTTTGTGCTAGTGAATTGGTTTGTAAAAAACTCTAACCCACAACTACGTTAATTTTAGGCAAATCGGGCGATTTGTTTTAGACTATATATATATATATATATATTATTGTGGACTATAGATATATATATATATATTTCTGGACTATGTGTATTGAAACTTAATAAATTATTTTTGTACTAGAATAAATATGAATACTTAAAATATTCAGAATAATGGGTGCTAAAAAATATTTAGTATAATATAAATGCAGATATAACTTAAAAATAATATCACATCCAATTCTATTATAAGATATAGAGTTTGAATCTCTTACTCTTAATTCATTTAGCATAAACATTGAACCTAAAGAAGAATTATAATAATTAAAGTTACGAGTTAATACTCAACAAAAGTTTACAACATAGTCATATATACTTTCAAATGTGAATTCTAATTGTCCAAAGATTAGATAAACATGTTGGACGAATTCAATCCTAATGTTAATAGTTTAGTATTACAATCAAACAATAGTTAAACAAATACGCTACCATTAAGGAAATAATTACAGGAAGCCAAAAAAATCCATTAGTTCAAGCCAAAAAATTAAAAAAAATATACAAACTAAACATTAAGGAAATAATTACACAAAAGATTCATTTTTAGAGTCCCATTTTAAAATATGTCTCTTTTAACAATGTTACATTAATGTCTATTTTTGAAGAAATAAATATTTGTAGTACCTATATTTTGTCTTTTTACTCTTTTATTTTCCTTTTTTATTTTTTGACTTTAATTCTAATTATTAAACCTATCATGCCTGTTTTTGAAAAAACCCATCGTGGAATAGCCATATCTACATCTCATTTGGCACCAGTTTTTTCTATTTCATAACGATAAAAAAATTATCGTCGAATTCAAATAGATTCCACGACCCTAGATACCACGACAGTTAGAAAATCGTTGTGGAAAAGGTACCACGATGGTTAAAAACTATCATAATATCCTCTTTTTTGTGTTAGTGAATTAGTTTGTAAAAAACTCTAACCCACAACTACGTTAATTTTAGGCGGATCGGGCGATTTGTTTTAGACTATATATATATATATATATATATATATATTATTGTGGACTATAGATATATATATATATTCTCGACTATGTGTATTGAAACTTAATAAATTATTTTTGTACTAGAATAAATATGAATACTTAAAATATTCAGAATAATGGGTGCTAAAAAATATTTAGTATAATATAAATGCAGATATAACTTAAAAATAATATCACATCAAATTCTATTATAAGATATAGAGTTTGAATCTCTTACTCTTAATTCATTTAGCATAAACATTGAACCTAAAGAAGAATTATAATAATTAAAGTTAAGAGTGTAATACTAAACAAAAGTTTACAACATAGTCATATATACTTTCAAATGTGAATTCTAATTGTCCAAATGAGAACCGTCGTGTAATGTGAACATTACACGACGGTTCGGTTAAGAACCGTCATGTAATGTGTGCATTACACGATGGTTCTCGGCCGAACCGTCGTGTAATGTTCACATTACATGACGGTTTGGCCAAGAACCGTCGTTTAATGTGTGACATTACACGACGGTTCGGCCTAGAACCGTCGTATAATGTCACACATTACCCGTACATTACATGACGGTTCTCGGCCAAACCATCGTGTAATGTCCACATTACACGACGGTTCGCCAAGAACCGTCGTGTAATGTGTGACATTACACGTACATTACACGACGGTTCTCGGCCAAACCGTCGTGTAATGTGCACATTACACGACGGTTCGCCAAGAATCGTCGTGTAATGTATGCTAATTACAAGCACATTACACGACGGTGCTCGGTCGAACCGTCGTGTAATGTGCACATTACACGACGGTTCTCGGCCGAACTGTCGTGTAATGTGATTTGATGACGATATCCATGATGTAACATTATTGAGATACGACGACGGTAACGAGACTGTCGTGTTATCTACCACGACACTGGATTACACGACGGTTGGTAAACCGTCGTGTAAACTTTACACGACGGTAAAAAACCGTCGTGTAATCCACAATTTTTACTAGTATTAATTCAATCCTAATATTAATGTTTAGTATTACAATCAAACAATAGTTAAACAAATACGCTACCAATAAGAATTATAACTGATATATGAATAAAAAATCGGCTCGGAATACCAACTTAAATTTAATAATTTTTTTTATTGAAAATATTACATAAATAGTCATCTTTTTTCATTTAATGATCAACATAACATAAACTTTTTTATCTTAACTAACGTGACATAAATTTTAGTTTAATTTTATATCATATTAATCTATATTATTTTTTTTGTATCATATAATTGTAATGATTTTTAAATTTATGTTATTCATGTATTTTTTTTTATCTCAACTAACATGAGTATAAGTTTTTTATGTTTTGTTTAAATTAGGTGGATGATCGTCTTTTCGCCGCCCTTTTAAACAAATAGCCAAAAAAATTTTTTTTAATTTAAGTAAATGGCAGTCTTTTTTTTTTTTTTTTTAATCCCTCAGTGATTTAATGGTCGACCAGTACCATGATGGACTGCAAATGATATATCACTCATGCATAAATAAATTATTTATTCATAGTAGTTAATTAGTAATGAACCACCTATAGTTATATACCAGTCCATTATTGATAGTCGATTAAACAAATTTGTCATTAAAATAGTGATTCCGTTGACACTCCATTTAGCTCTCCACACCCTCTCTCTTAAAAACTAATTGAAAATAATTAGATTTACTTATTACGCACTTTTGTAAATTCCGAAATTACTTTAAATTTTATTCCACCATCTCAAATGTATTTTTACGTCCTATTTAATTATTTATTTATTTTCTTTCTTTTTCTCACAGTTTTATTTTTTAATTTGAAGCTTTAGACAAGAAGCTTTTTTTTTAATAGATAAGCAAATTGTAAATAAAAAAAGTACTATATTTACTATTTATTTGTTAAAATAAGTATATTTGTTATTACATTTACCAACTTAAAAATTTAAAACTTAAAGTTTGAAAAAAAAAAAAAAAAAAGAGGAGGGAAAACAACGAAAATCAATAAAAGTAAATAAGCCATTTTTTTTAATAATTTCTTTTGATATTTTCCCCTTTTCATTTTTGGAAACTTCTTTTTCGAAAATTTTTATACTTAGAAACAGCAAATATACTTTATTTTCTTGTTGACAGTTTGATTTATGCATGAAAAAGCTTTAACAAAAAATATGACACTTAAAAAAAAACAGCAAAAAAAAGAAGTGAGACAGAAAGATGGAGAAAATTAGTTAATGCTAAAGCAAATAAAAATAAAATAGGGTGCAAAAAAGTATTTGAATTGATGGAGTAATATTTATTTAATGAACAATAACATGGATAATTTTGGAATATAAAAAGTGTGTAATAAGACAATTTAACCGTTTTAAAATTAAGAATGATGTGTATTTAAAAAGAGGTGTGGACAGTAATGGGAGGTGTGCTAATAGAACCACCTTTTGTCAAATTTAGAAAACTTAGGACATGTATTAGAAAACAACCTTAACAAAAAGGTCATCTTCATAGAAACTCCAAGTTTCTATTAGTCGATGTAATCTTATATTATTAATTATCATATCAATCTCTTAAACATCTATTAATTAAAAAAATAGCAACTTACCATGATAAGTTAATAATACTAAAATAACAACTCACCTACAATATTTATCGGTACTAAAAAAATTAAGATTATCAATTTAATAGTAATAATTAGAAAATTAATTCATAACAAGTGGGCGGTAAGTGGCAAGAATAATTGAACAGTTTCTTTGTCCACATATAATAACTTATTTTGCAAGTTTGTACACATCTATAGAAAATTCAGACAACCTGCCCTAGTTTCCTTTATTGACTAATACAAATAATTTGTGCTCATATTATTTTAAAATCCTTTCATGTTGGTCTATAAATACCAACTCTGAAGCCTAGAAGCAAATCATCACCAGTACACATTTGGAGGCACCACCATAAATTCATCTTAATTTTTTATATAGTTTCCAAAATTACTATCAATATGAGTTTCCCAGTTCTAGCCCAAACTACTAAACCTGAATTAATCCCTCGACGGACAGCAACATTTCATCCTAGCATTTGGGGAGACAGGTTTCTCAACTATGATTCTCAACACAATATGGTAATTCGTACATACATAACATGGAATATATATATATATATATATACATATATATATAAATAATAAATTCAAGATTATTTTCAGTACATTATTTAGTTCATGTATTGCATGCACGGATTTTATGTATGTCTGTGTGTAAATATGTATGTATTTTCAGAATTTGAAGGTGGGGATTAAAACTTTCCAAGTTGGTGAAGTTAGCTGTAGAATTATATAGTTACGCTCTATGTATGTAACTCCTAGTTATGCATATTATGTGTCCGTGTAGGACACTAACTAGAGTTGGAGTTCTCAAAATGTTATGATTGAAAATGAGTTAAGTTTTAAAAATGTATGTTTAGTTGAAAATGAATTGTGATAATTAAAAACTATAAAAACTTGAAATATGTTCGGAAAAAAAAAAAATATATATATATATATAGATGTTATTTTGTTACTCTCGTCAATTTAGATAATTTAACTAAAAAAAAAAATCTCATTTTGATTTGAGATGGTAAAGTTATAGATTATAAAAGTTTGAGTTTTTTAAAATAAAAATAGAGATTAAAATATATAAGCAGTGAAATTGATTTACTTTTAAAGTAAAATACGAAAAAATAATTGAAAAACTCTATCTGTAATTAACGTCCCAGACGGCCCTTCTATCTTCTTTTATAACGTACCATTACATTAGTTTTTGCCCATCATGACGTGCGAGAAGTAATATACTTTTTTCTTTAATTTACCGCAGAGAAATGATAGGACGAAACAACAAGTTGAAGAGCTAAAAGAAGTGATAAGTAGGGAGGTATTCGAAGTTGCAGATCAGGATTCTTCTGAGAAACTGAAGTTAATCGATGCAATTCAGCGCTTAGGCTTGTCATACCATTTCGAAAGAAAAATGGACGAAACACTTCAACATATGTATGATACATATAAAGTAGACCACGTTCACAATGGAGATTTGTATGATGTTGCTCTCCGTTTTCGATTACTGAGACAACACGGATATAATATTTCATCAGGTAAGTCTCAATTAACATAATTTTTTGGCACGTATGTTCCTTGAACTTCTTATAATTTATTGACGAGTTACTCGCTAAACATTTGTTGTTAAACATTTTACTTTTTGAATTTAATAAAATGTTACATAATGCGGTATTAGAAGTGCTGATAATTATTGTTATATTTAGACAGAGATATTCTCTTCTACATATTACATAAGTTTGTTCGAAGGTATATAATTCAGAAAATTCATTTCCCGATTGGAGCATGTCATGTCACAAGCGTGACAGTGTTTTTCTCTCAATTTTTCACATTACACGTCCATTTAAGTGCATTGTCAAGTATTTTATTAAATATTGTAGTGATATTTTTATCATAATCTAAAGTTCAGAATATAGTTTGTCAATTGAATCGAGGTTCAAAGGATATAAGTGTCAAAAACCATTCAAAAAAAATGTATATATATATATATACACACACATATAATAATATATGACCAAGCATGGATTTACATTAGGGCAAGGGAACACGTGCCCTCAATTTTCTGAAATTTAAATTATACTCCTATTTTTTTCTTAAAATTTTTTAATCAATTTACCCCCACTCAAAAGTTTTTTTTTTCCTTAAATGTGCTCATATTCAAAAGTTTTTTTTTTTTTTTTTCCTCAAATGTGTCATATAACACTCAATTTATTCTTGTATTAAAGTTTTTATCCTATAAAGTTATTGATTTTAAAAATTTTCTTAATATATCTACTTCATTAGGAGAAATTTATGGATCCGTCACTGTATATGACTTGTAATTTTAACAAGCGCAGATATATTTGAAAAATTCAAAGACGAAAGTGGCAAGTTTAAGGAAAGCTTGGTTGGTGACATCTCTGGTATGCTTGCCTTTTATGAGGCCTCGCATCTGAGGTTGCATGGAGAAGATACACTAGAGGAAGCCCTTGTCTTCACCACCACTCACCTCGAGTCCATCGCAAGTGAAAAAACCGATCGGTTGTCGGAACAAATCAGATGTGCCCTGAAGCGTCCTCTGCGAAAGAGCCTAGAAAGGTTGCAGGCCAAGCAATACATTGCAATCTACCAAGATGAAGCTTCCCATAACAAAGCTTTGTTGCAACTTGCAAAATTAGATTTTAATATTCTCCAATCTTTGCATAAAAAGGAGCTTGCTGAGATTCTCAGGTAACCTATCTTCAATCATGTTCTGAAATAAATAGATTTTTTAAGGTTAATTATTTACGTGATACTAATATAAAACGTATTACACAAGTTAGTATAGCTTGCATAATAATAAATGTTTGTAATTAAAATAAAGGTTCTTATCCCTGAATTATGGGTGTAATCTCATTTTAATCCCGAAATTTTATAGTATCCCAAAAATACTCCTTGAACTTAATTTGTCCAATAATAGTCCTTCTTTCCAAGACCAGTTAAAAACTGAATTATAATCACATGAAGATCAAGTGTATTTTTAATAAGGTTAATTTTGGCATTAAATGTTAGAACACAAGTGATTTGAAAATTGATTACTTTTAAAATTGAAAATTGAAATATGAAAATGACAAAATTAACCCTAACTAAGGTAATTACTATCTAATTTTTAGTAATATTTTGGAAGGAATGACTATAATGAGACAAAATTATTTGAAAACTAGTGTTGGGATGATTTAAAGGCCGAGTACTTAAATGAGATAGCACCTGTAGTTTAGGACCAAAAGTGAAATGAATCCTTACAATAATCACTGTTGATTCCAACTTTTTGTATTTGGCGCGTCTCCATGATCACATCAGTGTATATATATATATATATATATATATATATATTAACACAAATAAGAATACACACATAATCTTATAAGATAGATCAATCATAAGAGTTTTTAGAATGAAGAACTTAGTGGGCCCATAAGACTTAGGTTAATGCCCCAAAAAGATATTTCTAGAATGTTGCTCTATGGTTTGGATTTTTATCCTCTTACAACATCAAATAAAAAGTGATTTCATGATTAAAATATGAATCATAAAACAAGAATCGTAAACATGTACAATAAATGGACTATATCCACAATTTCCTCCAAGTTTAATTGTGCTGACTAATGCTTGTGCTTAACTATAGGTGGTGGAAGGAACTAGACTTTGCAAACAAGCTACCATATATAAGAGATAGAATTGTGGAATTATATTTTTGGATGTTGGGGGTGTATTTTGAGCCTCAGTACTTGCTTGGGAGAAAAATCCTAACCAAAGTCATTGCCATGACATCAGTCATTGATGATACCTACGACTCCTATGGTACATTTGAAGAACTTCAGCTCTTCACTGAAGCAATTGAAAGGTTTGACAATATCTACAAATGAACCATATGTATACCCCTATTTTTATGGATGGTCTTACTTCGTTTTTCAGAGTTTAAAATAGCACATTATTCATATCTAAATATTTATGATCAAGTGTTTTATCATTGGTCAGTCTATGACATAATATTTCTAAAAATAAACAGAACAAAACATGTGAGGCTCGCGTGATAGGTGGGTAGAGGTAATTTGATAATATAATTATTGAATGGTTAATTGACAAGTGAATTGAATCAAATCTATGTATGTTACAGAACATATCTAAAAATTTTTGTTTTCATGCATTATATCAATTCGGTAATATATTGAGTTTATTACTTAGCTGAAAGGGTAGGAATATTTCAGGTGGGATATTAATTTCAAGGAGCAACTACCGGAGTATATGCAACTCATTTATCAAACACTTTTGAACGTTTACCAAGAAATTGAGGAAGACATGGAAGACGAAGAAAAATACCGAGTTCACTATGCAAAAGAAGCGGTACAAATTGAAGCAAATTATTTTTCTTTCTAATAATAATTTTATTTGTCAATTGTATTATACTTCAGTTAATATAAATTTGTGCTTTCTTATGATGATCTGATCTGATTTCAGATGAAAAGTGTAGTTCGAGCTTACTTTGAAGAGGCCAGATGGTTAGAGCAAGGACACACTCCATCTTTGGAGGAGTACTTGAAAGTTGCATTGGTTTCTACTGGTTACTTCACTCTTTCAACCACATCTTTTGTTGGAATAATGGAAGATAACATTATAACCAAAGATGTCTTTGAGTGGGTGTTTAGCCACCCTAAAATTGTTACCGCTTCGGAATTCATTTGTAGGTTCATGGATGACATTGTTTCTCACAAGGTAAGGCCACCCTTGACTAAAAACCTTTTTTATTTTTTATTTTTTTATTTTTTTATTTTTTGGAAAATGACCAAAATTATTTTAGTATACTAGTATTGAAACGTTTTTATTAAGGTAAAAACACGAACTCTATTCTTTTTATATTATTCTAAAATTACATAAGAAATAAAGACTGGTACTTATAAAATTGATCAAACCCACGACCCTCTACTTCTTATGTTCTTAGACCTAAGGTTACCTGATTATATTCTACTCAAAACAGGTTAATGAAACGCTTAAATAACCATTGTCATCCCTGAATTGTAAAAGTATAGTCTGTTTGGTACATAAGTTTGAAAATGAAAATTTAAAAAAAAAACTATGTTTCCAACCGGGAATCTTCTTGAATTGGCTGGGAGAGAAAAATAAATCAATATGATGAGGATATCAAAACAATGGAGAGTTTAAATTCAATTGGAACTTTTTTAAATAGTTTTTCAAATATACGTGCCAATTGTTTTAAAAATCTAAAACTTTTGTAAGTTACTTTTATTTTAATATTTCTTTTCCTTTAATAGATAATTTTGAGTTACAATTATCTTAATTTAAAAAAAATTAAAGATTTCATTGGTAATTAGATAATATGTACAAGTTTTTTTTTTTTTTTTTTTTTTTTTTGGCGCAGTTTGAGCAAGAGAGAGGACATGTAGCATCTTCTGTCGAGTGTTATACCAAAACAATATGGAGTGTCGGAGCAAGAGCATACGGTGAATTGAATAAAAAGTGGTTGATGCATGGAAAGATATAAACGAAGAGCTCCTTATAAATCCAACGGCTGTGCCAAGGCCTGTCCTAATTCGAGTTCTTAATCTCTCAAGAGTTATTGATCTCCTTTACAAAGACGGTGATGGTATACACATGTTGGCAAAGTGACTAAAGATTCTATTGCCGCATTGCTTATAAATCCAATCCCCTTGGTATAAATGAGTCTTATGATTTCACCAGTTTATCTAATGTTTTTCTTATTAAAATAATTTTAAAAGGCTGACGAACCTCCCTCTGTTTTTTTTTTTTTTTAAATAAAAGAGAATCTATGGCAGTACACTCTGGTGCATTATTATTATTGAGCATTAAAAAGCAGTCAAATACTACGTCGCACATTCTTCAATACATTGACACGAATTGTTTTTTTTTTTTTTTTTTTTTTTCTCCTAATGAGGTGTATTATAATAAATAATTTCTCCTGCAAGAAGAAGAAACGCAAAATGTCAAATATACAAATATATATATATATATATATATGTGAATTACCAATTTTTCATTCTAAACTTCAAGAGTAAATCAAATCAACTATAAACTTAGTTTATTTCAAAAAAATAAAAAATAAATAATAATAAAAAGATTTATCTCGTAATTGTAGTTCGAAATTTTAGTTTCATCACAGTCGATAAAAAGATGATGTTACAATCGCACCACGAACTGACCGTGCATTAAATCAAATTTGAGATAGACTAGCACGTCCAAGCACGGGTAACACGGCAACGCAAAAGCAACGTAAAAGGGATAATGCCGGAGGAAGGGATCCC
>CM046372.1:24854965-24880241 GCA_025413025.1 Ficus hispida
GAATGTGACAGAATTTTAATCCTACACTTTATAACAGTAAAATAGATGATAAATTATACTAGATTATCATCAGATTACGTATGCAACCATTAATCACCCATGTTTTTATCCATTGGTCAAAAGGCCTTTGCTACAAATGATGCTTTCTACCATTACTCTATAGGCTCAAAAATTAAACAACTCAAACCAGAACAATCTTACACAACCACAACAGAGAACAGAGAAAATTGCTCAAAACCACAACATTATCGATCTCCATTATAAAACGGCTCCATCATTTTCTTTCAAATTCTTATTAATTACTACAAAAAAAAACCATACTATCTAACCACCACCAAGTACAGCTTTATGAACCAAAATAGGTCTATCAGTAAAAACAAGAAATGCCCCAAAAAAAAAAAAAAAAAATTCACCCTCACCCCAAAATTTTTCACTTGTTGTAAGTCGACTGATTGCTGCTGTGAAGCGCCTCCTCACTCTCCTCCACCAACTTCTCCTTCTCCGCCGCCACGGCCGCTTCCGTCGATGTCGATGTCAACGTCGCGGTCTTCGCTCCCTCGACGCTCTGCGAACCCGTCAAGCGGCCAAAATGACAAAGGTCATCCCACCTAGGACATTGTTCAAACACCTCAAGATCACCACCGAGGTCTTGAATGCCAATGGCGAGAGGCCCTTGTCGAGCACGAATTCGATCCCGTTCAGCGTCTGGTACCTCAGGTTGCTGCTCACCCCCATGTGGATCGCCCACGTCAAGGCGTTCAGCAGCGTCGGCGGCGGCTTGTTCGGCGTCTCGAATTCGGGATCCATCTTCTTCCTCAACTTGATCAGACCGTTCGAGATCGCCGTCCCGACCAGCCCGCAGCGAATCCGACGGCGGCGAACACCGTCCCCTTGAAGACCAGAGTCCCCAGCCGGTGCGCCAGAGTGAAGGACCCGGGCTCGAACATGTGGCTCTTGGGGCAATTGGCGAAAATCGCCGGGAGATTCGACGGCGACGAGGAGAGCGTCGGCGCGAGGAGGTACATGAGCGTGAAATTGAGGATCGAGCCGACGACGAGGGTGGAGAAGACGAAGTCGAGCTCGTTGAGGCCGAAATTAGGGCGAGACGCCATGTCGCCGATGACGCAGGCGGTGACGCCGACGAGCTCCTCCATCAGAACCTTGAACGGAAATTGGGGATCTGCGGCAACTCTGGATCTCCATCCATTCAGAAAAAGCCCTAGCGGCCCCAAACCCCGATCGCCGACGAAGACGAATCGCCCTCTCCGCTACCATCACTCCATCCTTCGCTACCTCCGTGTCCTCCTCCACTGCCGGAACCGCCGTGGCCGATCCCGCTGCTGCCATCCCCGCCGGAGAAGGCGAGCTGGAGATTCGTCGGGATTCGCGAGTGGGAGGACGAAAAGGGGAAGGAAATGGAAGGAGGTGGAGTGGAGAGGCGGGGATCGACGGAGAAGGTGGTGTGGTTGGGGTGGTGGTGATTGGAGAGAGGAGAGAAGCGGAGGAGATGAGCAGTGGACGCCATTTGTTAGCAGTTTGGAGCTTTTTTCTCTTGATTTGTTGGTGAGGTTTTTGGTGTTTGGTGGGAGAGAAAATGGCGAGAGAGGTTTTTGAGAGAGTTGCGGAGTTGGTGAGTCCGGTGAAGCCAGACAAACTCTGCAGTCTGCCCACACCAAAGTCGGGGCGCAGATTCACAAGCATCTAACATTTCATAACCCTAGGAATTAATTTATTAATTAATACAATTTTGTATTTTTCATGAGAAAAAAAAAGAGAGGATTAACAAATAAATTTAATGTGATTCATTTACTGGTCTAATCTTCTTCCTAAAATTTTGTGTTTGATCTATCTTATAAAAAAAATTATATGTTAATATTTTATTTGTATATCAAAAAAATTAATAGTTAACTAACAAAAGAGGAGTGAAAAATATAAATAATTTATAAATATTGATAATTTTATTTTAATTAATAATTATTTAAAATTATAATTTAATAAAATTTATTTATACATCTTCATTTGATAAATCATCTTAAATTTAAATTTTTTTATTTCAGTTTTTATTTTTATTTTTCTGAAAAGTTAATAAAAATTATAATTAATTTTTAAAAATTAATCAACTCAAATTTAAAAATTTCAGCTCAAACTGTAACACCAAATAAAGTCTAAGTTCATCCAGATTTTTCTTTTAAAATAATCTATTTGTCAGGTTAGAAAAACCATGTGTAACTCTTATGTGTGTCTTAAAAAAAAAAAAAATTAATTAATTGGAATAGAGAAAGTAATGAATCCTTAACCAGGAATCTTTGAGAGAAGTGAACTAATGATAAGATTCCACGTGGTAATGTGACTTTGGACGGAATCGTGGAGATGTGGAAGTAGTACTTTTTTGTCTACTGAAATTCAATTCAAGATTTCAATCTCCCCAATTTGGAACTGGACCAATCCAATAGGAAGCTTTTTATTACCATTATGACAAGGTCGGGTTGGGGATGACAAGGTTGGGTTCCAGGTCGGCCCATATTTAGAACTGTGAATTAATTAAAATGATCATTCCTTCTAAGACATGTTTTCTTTGTTAATATAACATTTTCCCACAAACGATCTAAATTGAAATTTCCTTCTTTTTTTTTTTTATTTTTTATTTAGGCATGAAAATTTATAAGAAAGGTCTCAATTCATTTTTTTTTTCTTAATCGATAATGATAAAATCGTGATGGATCTTCAATCTTATGAAAAAAAAAAAACCATTATAACAGTGTTCAATAGAGCTCGTGCAATCAAATAAGCATTAAAAGTAGTGTCTGAACACAATTAGCCTAGAATTTGGAAAGCATTTGCCCGTAGTTAGCATCATTATCACTATAGTTGCAATAAAATTGAGAGTTTTAATTATTTAAATGATAAAGTGGTGCTTATCACAACCACTGGCTAATAATGATTGGATCCTATGAAAATATGATCCACGTGTGAAGCTTCAGTAGTGCGACCAAAATCATTGATGCTTTTTTTCCCCCTAAAAAAATCTAGACCACAACCCCCCCTTTTTTTTTATAGACCACAAACTTTTAGTAATTGTGTTTTTATGGGTATTTGATTAAAATTTACAAATAATCTCCTAAAAAATTAATTTACTTCTTTAAAAAAATAAAATTTGTATTTATTAACTCCCTCATCGTGGTTTTGTCACTAATTATAGAATTCTCATTTTAAAATACAATTTGAGCCAAACAATATTTTTCATTGTAATATAAATAAATAAAAAAGAGTTTTTTTTTTACATTGATACATCTTACACTTATCATAGAGTTATAATTAACACCCTGAACTTATAAATATGTAATAATTTATAATACATTGACAATAATATTAATCTTTTGAAAGAAATTGATATGTGATTTGTACCTGGGTTGTTAATTTATAACATAAATAATCATTCTTATCTTTATTAATTAACAATCTATATGCAAGTGAAGTATTACCTTTCATTAAAAAAATCAACATTGTTTATCAATATTGTGTAAATTACTACAGATTAATAAGTTTATGGTGTAAATTGCTATATATTAATAAGTTTATGGTATAAATTATCAAAATTAAAAATGAAAGCTGCGATATCCGCTGCCTTTTTCGCCTTCAAGAAGAGATTCAACAACTCTTTCTCCATTCTTTTTAGTCCCAAAACTAAAACAATGAAAGCTGCATTTGATGAGAACGTGATGTGATAAAACGGAAACAATTCTTCGGTTTGATTTCTAAGGTGTTTGGTTTAATCAATTTCATGGTATATTTATAGTGTTTGGTTTCCTAGTGAGATATGGAGATTGATTTTTTATTTTATTTTTACTTTTTTGTTAAAGGATATGGTGATTCAATTAAATACACCACGTTCATACAATTAACTTCAAACGGGTTTCAACTTTAACGTTAATTCCTTTTTACTTATCTTAATATGATTCCATTACCAAAGTTATGAATTTACGTTTCTAACCTTTTGGGCTTCTAACTATTTATTCGGAAATCATATTAGATAGCATATTTCTTATATCTATGGTTGATATATAACGGGTATTACTTTTAATTAAAAATAATAATAATAACATGTTTGACTTTTTGTAGGAGTAGAATTCCTTTTTTGCTCTCAAATAATGATTGCCTGAACTATAGCTGCCGGAGATCTCCAACGCCGCTCTGGTGGGCTCGTGATGTTAGCAGCAGCTATGCATATCAACTACCGAATTCATCTTTCTTGTCCGGCTAGTGGCAGACCTCAGATCTCACGTCGATGGCAAGTAGAGATCGCGAACAAATCTCCAATTGCAATGGGGAAACATAGGTCGTGAACTCTCACCGGCGATTGGACGTTTTGTGCGATCACAATCTGTAGACTACACACGTTTCTCGGATCTGTTGATGATATTGCGGTAGCGACGACGGCTTCAGAAGCTTTACAAACGATCTCGCCGACAACCCAATATTTCGCGAGCTCAATAGTGATCTCCAGACGATGCGCTCGGATATCTGGTGATAGGACAATAGCAAATGCTCTCGGAAGCTTCAGGATGCGTTCTCCGACAATACGACAATGGCGACAGAAGCAACAGCGATAGTGGCGACGATAATTGGAGATTTAGGGATAGGGTTTGATTGACTTAGGGGGTTAATTTGGGATGATTTTGGGATAAATTTTGTAATTAATGAAATTTAACATACTTACTTAAAATTTAAATTAAATAGTAGATTAATACATTTACTTAAAAATAAAAAGAGATTAATAAAGGTTTTACTTGGAAATAACAATATTTACCCAAATATAACTTTGTTTGGTAATAATGTTTAACTCAAATTAAACTGTACTTTTTCATTTTAATTTTTGTTTTTTTCTGAACGGTCAACAAAATTTATAATTACTTTTCAAAGAGTCAACTCAACTCAAACTTAAAATTTTATCTCAACTCAAACTCAACTCATTTACCAAACGGAAGCTAAAACTAATTTAGTAAATATCTAGATTTACTTAATATTATATATTAATATAATATTTTCAATAAATAAAAAATATATATTTCCTAGTATATGATCTTGCAATCTCTCTTTAGTGCACCCGGTAAATATTCATATTTACTAATAAATAATCATATTTACGGAAATTTTTGTATTTAATAGTAAATACTACTTTCACTAGGAATTACACTTTTGCTAAATGATTTAGTAATACTGGTAAATAATCATATATACGTGTAAATAATTTTATTCACCAGTAAATATTGATAAATAAAAATCTAAATATTTAGGTCACTAGTAATTTTCAGATTTAAGAAATAAAAATAAAAATATCAAAATATTCTCAAAAATATTTGAATTACTTAGAAAATATTAAATTTACAAGATGTACTAAAAGTTTACAAATATTGTGTAAATACGGGAAATTTATATATTTATTTGTAAATTCGGATAATTACCGATAAATCTAGTACATAATAATTACCTAAATCCAAGTAAATAAATGGATTTACCTCTTTAATGTTGGAGTTATCTTGTAAATATCGAACTTGACAAAGAAAGTAAAGATAAAAGAAGATCACAAATATATAAGATTTACAAGTCGGATTTATTAGTAAATATATAAAAATTTTAGTACATTTGAATATTTATGAATTTTACCAAAGAAATTTAGGTAATAGTAAATATTTATATTTACTTTTTTACTAGAACTGTAAGCAAGGTATTTACTAGTAAATATTATATTAACAAACTAAAAACAATTCTGAAATTATTGTAAATAAACTATTTACCAATTAAATTCACTATTTAAGAAAAAGCCCCAAATTTAACCTAAATCTATTTTCAGGCCACATTATACCGCCCGTCCATTGTACTGGAGATGCCACCACCGGAGACGATGCAGGAGATCGTCGGAATCTGGTTGCGAACTGGTGTTTCGAGTGGAGATTCCGGAGATCCCGACTCTCGCCATGGTCGTCCATGCACTGCTGCGATTACGCTGATCGCGACGGCATCGTCGTGGGTCAGGGGAGCTTCAATCGCGATCCGGCGGCTCCGTAGCACCACCGCTGCCACTCCCACGTCGCCGGAGAAGGAGACCGCACTACTAGAAAAGGTACATTAAAGGACGCATTTTAGACGACGGTTTCCCCAATCCCAATCAAAATCTGACCTTCTCTCTCTGCTCCTCAAACCGGATCTGGTTTTATTTTCAGTTGGGTTTGGTTTTGGTGTTATTTGGAGAGGAGGGGGGGGGGGGGGGGGGGGGGATGTTTAATCGGTAATATTTAGGTTTGTTCTAGCTTAGTTCTCTCTTAAATCTTAGAAAAATCTTAGGCCTTAAGTACCCTAGATTTTGCTTAAATTATTTTTAGCATTTTCGATCTCCATTGATGTGTATATATATTTTGCTTTAAATCTTTTCAATTTAAACCTATTATGTTTATTTTAGTCCAATTTGATATCGTCCGTGTGTGTGTATTTTTATATAAATACCTTTTATGCTACTTTTTTAGAGCATTTTATATACACACACATACTGGTGTTATTTTGGTGTTAGAGCAAATAACCATATGGAAGGATGATGTTCTTCAGGAGTGTGTCTGCACTTTATAAGCTTTGCTCTCTGCTTTAAGTGCAGAGCTCCTAAAATTTTTTTTAAGTTATTGTTTTCCCTCCGTTTGTGATTGACCTTTTAAAAAAAAAGAAAGAAAGAAAAAGAAAGGGGTTTCAGTACTTTTATTGCGATTTTGAAGTAGTAAAAGATTATTATTTGATGTCAATTTTTTCTCTAGAGTTTTATTTATTTACTTGGATTAATCAAACAATATTCAGAAATCAAATAGGCAGTTAGATTTGGATTGCTCCTAGATTTGTTCTGCTCTACTTATTTAGCAAGTGGCTTTGTTATTGAAACTAACATAAAGCTCATATTTTAAGGTTTCTAATGGATTTCTCCTATTATTTATGACTATGACTTTATATCGAACTGTCCAGAATTTGATTACTTCTGTGGTCTATCCTTAAGGACTTTATATGACATTGCTTGACCAGCATAAAAAGATTTGTACATGTTCACATGTGAGGGTTAAGTTAAATTTTTTCTTCGCTATTTACAATTTCTGTGTATATATATTTTCGTTATAGGATCTTCATTCTCAGCTCAAGGAATCGACTCCGGAACAACATGTTTGAGTTATTAATATTTATGATATATATATATATATATATATAATTGATTTCTAACAGTTGTCTGTTATCCCATTCTTTTTATTTTCAGAAATGAGTTCTATTTGCAAATTGCCGTCGATTTGTAGTTTATGATTTTGGTGTAGTTTTATGTTTCGTATCTTTTTACATGACTGGGTTCATTGGTTGGATGGGTTAAGCATTCTTGAACTGACATGCCATCTATTCCTTTCCCAATTAATTTTTGCAACGAGACTAGCCGTTTACAAAAGGAGATCGTAAATTTTTTCGTATGAAAGAGTACTTAAAGAATGTTTTTTAGATCAAAGTTAGTTAACCATTTTATTGAATTTGGTAACTTGAATGTTAGAAGAAACTGAATCTTTTTTTGTTTCTTTTTTTGCCCTTTTGGTTTGCTAACACTAATAGGAGCGTTGGAAGAAAGTGAAGTCTGAACATGGAAAGGTTCAGTTGGGACATATAACTGTTGATATGGTAAATAAAATCTTCAGTTTCCATTTCTATTATTTGTGGAAGCAGTGAGTGATCATAGGCCTTCGACATACAGAGAATTGTGCAATTGTAATTATTTTTTACATTTTTGCAGTCTTGAACTAACACATGTTATGCCATATTTATGTGGGAAGGTAATTTGGGAATGAAAGGAATGATTGGACTGCAATGGGAAACCTCATTACGAGGTGTAAATTCGATTCTTGCAGGACTCAGTCTTGATATTGTGGGTTACAGCTTATATAATTCATTCAAGGTTTGGTCAAGTATTCGGTTGTAATGTGCTTATCTGTTTATTCGTTTTTTTAGGGTATTTGTTTTAGGGGTTTTTTTTTTTATTCCGGAGTGCCGAAAAGTACTATCGGTTGCTAAGCATGATGGGCAAGTACCTTTGCATGAGTGTCTTCTTTGGCTCCTTCTAATAAGAAAGGTTAAGTCCTCTCTACCCTATGTTTGAATTACAATCCATTTGAATGGCGTAATGGGAAAAAAGAAATGGAAGAAGTCATATCTTGTTGAGTGGCTAAACACAAGCGATCTGTTCATTCTAGCAGAATCTTGTGAATGATATTTCAAATCGTGAACTTTAATGCTTAATGCCCGATTTCAACCTTGGATGAAATATGAGTTCATAATTCTCTCAGTTACGAATTTATTTAATATTCTTCTTCTTCTTTTTCCCTTTTACAGAATTGTTTTCCTTCTACTAATTGGAAATTAAATAGAAAAAATTTTGTTCCTCTTTTGTTTCAGGTAACAGCAAAAGATCAAATAGATGCATTATCCAAGGACTTGCATGCTCGTGCAGTAGTTCAAACATTGAAGAGTATTGTGATTTTTATAAGTAATAATTCAAGCATTCACGTAAATAAAAGAAAAAATGTACATTTTTCAAAAGATGATCTCCAATTTAGATATTTACATAAATACACTATTTTCAAGAACCGTCAACCAAATATATTTATATATATAACATATATAACATATATAAAAAGCATGGATGCAACTATAGAATTCCTACGTGCTCGCTAGCTTTTTATCCCCTTGTCCTATCTTTTATTGACATATATACAAATATAATGATTTTCTATTTTTTTGGTTAGTGATTTTAGGATTTGTTTGGTTTAGTTTGGTTTCTATAACCACTGTATAACCACTGTCCTGGACGCCTAGCCTGACTAGTAAATAGATGTCTGGAATACGGAGTTGAAGATTATATTAAGAAAGATTTCAGAGGATAACCTTCTTAAGATCTTGTTAAAGATCTCTATCTCACCTCAAGGAGAGACTGAAGAAGTCCTTAGGGATGTGTTGGTTCTTAGCGGCACACCTAGCCTGGGCGAGCACGAACATAATTTTCTTCCATGAAAAGTGAGAGTGAGTCTGATTGCACCAAAGTGAAGTGAGTGAATTCCTGAGCTAGCCATTGTGGGGGAAATTCTGGAGGAATCTCCAGGGATATGAAGTGTTCTTGGGTAGTAGTTGGATGGTTGCACTGACTGAACTTGGTGGACTGGACGTATTCTTTGACTCGTCTGGGAACAGCTTTGACCAGCTGTTTAAAGGTTATGGACACAGGATTTAGGGGCTTAACAAAGGCTTGATATGGGCTTATGATAGGGAGTTCTTCAGAAGAAATTTTCTGTTCCTCTGGAAGATAATTAAACTCATAAAGAAAACTTAATTTAGAGGTGGTAGATTTTCTAGTAGAAGGAGAGAGGAGAGAGAAAGGAGCAGAAGGAGATTGTATGGACATTTCTGAACTAGAAGAGGAAGGGCTAAGTGTTTCAGTGTTTTGAGTTTCCATGTCTGAGAGAAATAATATACTTTTCAGAGTATGTATATATTATAATCCTTCATAACTATACCAGGCTCTGATACTGCTATCGTGGACGCCTAGCCTGACTAGTACATAGATGTCTGGAATACGGAGCTGAAGATTATATCAAGAAAGATTTCAGAGGATAACCTTTTTAAAATCTTGTTAAAGATCTCTATCTCACCTCAATGAGAGACTAAAGAAGTCCTTAGGGATGTGTTGACTCTTAGCGGCACACCTAGCCTGGGCGAGCACGAATATCCTTTCGGAGCTTTCGAGTCTTCCTATTAACGAGATAACTAACTTTAACAAGGAAAGAGGGTTAGCAGGAAATCTCAAGGGACATCTACTATATTAATCAAACTAGTGTGATGACTAGTAATATCTTACCAGCAGAACCAAAATACATGGATCGTTACTCAGGATTATAAAATATACAGGGACTCCTAAAGTATATCAGAGAGGGATTTAGCTAGACATGATTGGGATTCTGGAAAATTATTTTGAAAGAGAAATTTTTATTTATATTTGGTTTTTCTTACATATGCTCTGCCTTCTCGAGGAAGGAGATGACTCCTTCTATAGGAGGTGAAGATGACTCGGATTTGAAATCTAAAATTCAAACTAATATTACAAATAGTAATGATAATTATGCAAGACCTAACAGGTGGCCGACATAATAAAAAGGAAAAGTAAAGCGGGCCAAAAACATGTGGCCGTCAAAGAAAGGTAAAAGGTAGAATGGCTGACAAAAGTAAAGGGCTGGCAACTTTTACTGTTATATCACATGAGCTCTGATGTGCCGATACTAAAGGACAAAGTAAAAATAATTATCTGGACAGCTGGCTTATTGCTTTGAAGGTAGTGGAGGCTGACGTAAGTGCTTACGTTTTTGTGGAGCTAACGTAAAGGCTTACGTAGGGCGGCTGAGTATGTCATGGCTGACGTGTTGGAGTCTGCTTACGTCATTGGTGACGTCTTTTTGGTGTTTATCTCCTTTTTCATCTTGGTAGTTCGATCCATTGCATAAAGAGCTTCGATTTCGTCAATGGTCTTGAGAATTTCTTCTCTGATCTCTGGATCTTCTCAGTCTTCATTAGTTAACCTGAGTTGTTGGGTATTATAACGAATCTTGCAGCTCTGTGTGACATCTGGTGGAGATTCGGAAATTCCTAGCTTGGCTAGGCTTTCTGTCTGGAATCTGATGGAGTCTTCCCATGGTTTTTGAGAGAACTCATTGGGATCATCTGCAAATTGTCTGAACTAGAACTCTTCTTCTAAGGAGGGATCTTCAGACTGGAACCGAATGAGTTGGCTTGCTTTAGGAGTAGATCCTGATGATGTTTCCTACTTGGATGATGAAGCTTCTGAGTTATTTACTTCATACAGAATCTTCTTTATCATCTTGATGTATCTTGCAGGAAAACTATCTCATGGGGTATCTTTTTCTGGCTTGGGCCAGCATTCGTCTAGAATGAAATGGGCCAGCATACTTTTTGAGGCGTCAAATGAGTCTCAACTAGAAAGTGGTGTCCAATCAGATAGAAGTCGAACTTCTGGATTCCTTGTTTTATAACAAGGAGTTCTTTGAATGTGGAATGGTGAAGAAGTTGTGAGTCCTTAAAGGTTCCACTTTTGTATCCGCATCTGTGTCTTTTTCTCTGTTCATCTTTTCATAAAGCATTGTTCCCCAATGCTTGTGGCTTACGTCTGTCTGAAGTATTCTTTTTCCTGTTGAAGGAATCTTCAGATGTGACAAGGTTTTCATCTTGTTCTTGAGCTGTTCAACTGCTGAACTGCAACTGTATGGACTGTGGACCAGGCTGGAGGGTCCTTCTTGATGTATCTTGATGTATCATCTTGATGTATCTTGCAGGAAAACTATCTCATGGGGCATCTTCTTCTGACTTGGGCCAGCATTCGTCTGGAATGAAATGGGCCAGCATACCTTTTGAGGCATTAAAATTAGTCTCAACTAGAAAGTGGTGTCCAATCAGATAACAGTCGAACTTCTGGATTCCTTGCTTTATAACAAGGAGTTTTTTGAATGTGGAATGGTGATGAAGTTGTGAGTCTTTAAAGGTTCCACTTTTGTATCCGCATATGTGTCTTTTTCCCTTTTCATCTTTTCATATAGCACTGTTCTCCAATGCTTGTGGCTTGCGTCTGCCTGAAGTATTCTTTTTCCTGTTGAAGGAATCTTCAAAGGTGATAAGGTTTTCATCTTGTTCTTAAGCTGTTCAACTGCTGAACTGCAACTGTATGGATTGTGGACCAGGCTGGAGGGTCCTTCTTGAGCATTTGTTTAAGAGGGGCTGTGTATTGGGCCGTTTGTGAGACAAAGTCTATGAGATAATTTACTATCCCGAGAAACTGTTGGACCTGGACTTTGGTGAGTTGATCAGGAAACTTGATCAATTCTTGGGCTAAATGAGGTTGGGGCTCATATCGTCCATCGTTGAGAGTCATTCCCAAAAATTCAATTTTAGGCTGTCCAAGTATCATCTTCTTTTTAGCGATCATTACACCTTGTTGTCTTGTAATGGACTCGAATTGGGCTAAAAGATTCAAATGGGCCTGTTGTGTTGGTGAGAACATGAGGATGTTATCTAGATAGATGAAGGCATGATTAAGGATTGAGCAATAGATTCGGGTCAAAGCCTTCTGGAACTGTGATGGAGCTATTTTAAGGCCAAATGACATAACAGTCCATTGGAAATGGTGATTGGGTATTGAGAAGGTTGTTTTGGACCTATCTTCTAGTTTTATTCCCAATTGCCAGAAGTCTGTTTTCAAGTCAAATTTTGAAAATATTTTGGCGTTTGATAGGTTTGAAAACAAGGTGTTTCTGTTGGGTAAGGGAAATTTATCATCAGTCAGAAAATGGTTTAGAGGTTGATAGTTGATTACCAACATTTGTTTACCTTGAATCTATTCTGATCGTTTGTTTACGTAGAACGCATGACATGCCCATTGTGACGTAGATTCTTCAATCAGTCCTTGCTGCAGGAGCTGTTGACATTCTTCCTCTGCTATTTGTTGGTGGTCAAGATTCATTCCTGGATAGCTGGCCTTGAATGGGTTGATGTCTTCGTTTTACTTGAATGGTAGAGTAACGAAAAACTCTTTATTCTTTCAGAGTGGATTGTTACATTTCTGGATGAATTCAAAATGACTGGTAGTACAAGAGTGTTGATCTCCTGATAGGGATCTTGGTGCACTTGAAAATAGTTGGGAATTGTTTCCCATACAGTTTAATTCTGTTTATACGCCAGACCTTTTAGGAGGATCTTCAATCCTGGTTTCTTACTGTATAGATCAAATCCAATTATTAGATCCTTATCAGGTAGTTTTGTTTCAATAATTTTGTGAATTATGGAGCATCCTGGGAAGAATTCAAATTTAATGGATTTGCTGATTAGCTATGCACAGAAGACTTCTCCATTGGTGACATTGAAGAATTGCTTTCTTTTTCCAGTATGATGGAGGTAGGATGTCTAGGTTCATCATGGAGTACGATGCACCTGTGTCAAAGAAAACAGCAACCCAGATTGGGTTACCATACTTTGAGGGTATGACCTTCATCTTGATCATCGGGAACTTCTGTGCTAGGTTTACAACATTCATGTATCTCTTGTGTCTGGAGTCCAGTAATGCTATTCAAGCACATCCTAGGCTATCATTCTCTGTGATTTGGCTTTGGGGTAGTTCTTCATGAAATGCTTTCTGCTGCCAAAGATGAAACATCTCATGGATCTTTTCTTTTCAAAATTCATTCTTCTATGAAGGAATTTCCACGATTGTTTATTTTTGGAAAAGAATCTGTTCTTCTTGAATCTTTTTCATCTTCTGAACTTTCTGGTTCGGGATGGTGGTTTGGAAAAGTATGAACTACACATACATCCTGAAATCGGATGGCTAGGGCACTTAGTGTAGATCTCTTACCTTCCACTCCACATATCCTTTCGCCAGGATCTTTCCTCTCCGAGAAGCATGGTATATGCCAATTCCAATGACCCATTTCTTTTGGTATCTAGCCAGCTTCTTCACCATCGCCGTAAAAGTCAACACTGTATCTCTTCAAACTTCAATCCGAAGTTACAAACACCACCCAGACTTCCATGGACCGTATAAGGAATAGATAAACCTCCTGTCATGGTTTGCCCCTCTAAGTATTTGGGAAGAATATCTTTCTCAGGAATGGGACAAGTTCAAAACAACGTACCAACACCTTGAAACGATCCCAGCTCAGGCCATAAACCAGTGTTACTCTATCTTCCTCATCAGTCTAAACTGTAAAAAGATAGGGAAGAAAGACACAGGTTTTGCCCCTCGCATCGAAGTCTATGGTTCTCAGGAATAGCCCATTTCTCTTGGAAATCCACAGCTCAGACAGATCGAGAAAGCCATATTCATCAAGAACCAAATCATTCCAGACGAATGTTGGCCCAAGCCAGAAGAAGATGCCCCATGAGATAGTTTTCCTATAGGATACACCAAGATGATAAAGAAGATTTTGGATGAAGTAAATAACCCAGAAGCTTCATCATCCAAACAGGAAACATCATCAGGATCTACTCCTGAAGTAAGCCAATTCATTCGGTTCCAATCTGAAGGACCCTCCTTAGAATAAGAGTTTCAGTTCAGACAATTTGTAGATGACCCCTATGAGTTCTCTCAAAAACCATGGGAAGACTCAATCAGATTCCAGACAGAAGGCCTAGCCAAGCTAGGAATTTCCGAATCTCCACAAAAGGTCACACAGAGCTGCAAGATTTGTTATAATCTCACTCCCTCAGAAACTCATACAATTCCAAGATCAGACACCCAACAACTATGGTTCACTGATGAAGACTGGGAAGATCCAGAGATCATAGAAGAAATTCTCAGGACCATTGACGAAATCGAAGCTCTTTATGCAATGGAATGAACTACCAAGATGAAAAAGGAGAGAAACACTAAAAGACGTCACCAATGACGTAAGCAGACACCAACATGTCAGCCATGACATACTCAGCCGCCCTACGTAAGCCTTTACGTCAGCTACACAAAAACGTAAGCACTTACGTCAGCCTCCACTACCTTCGAAGCAATAAGCCAGCTGTCCAAATAATTATTTTTACTTTGTCCTTTAGTGTCGGCGCATCAGAGCGCATGTGATATAACAGTAAAAGTTGTCGACCATTTACTTTTGTCGGCCACTCTACTTTTTACCTTTCTTTGACGGTCACATGTTTTTGGCCCGCTCTACTTTTCCTTTTTATCCTATCGACCACCTGTTAGGCCTTGCATAATTATCATTACTGTTTGTAATATTAGTTTGAATTCCAGATTTCAAATCCGAGCCATCTTCACCTCCTATAGAAGGAGTCATCTCCTTCCTCGAGAAGGCAGAGCATATGTAAAAAAAAAAAAAAAAAAAAAAATCAAATATAAATAAACATTCCTCTTTCAAAATAATTTTCTAGAATCCCAATCATGTCTAGTTAAATCACTCTCTGATATACTTTAGGAGTCCATGTATAGTTTATAATCTTGAGTAATGATCCAGGTATTTTGGTTCTGCTGCTAAGATATTACCAGTCATCACACTAGTTTGATTAGTATAGTAGATGTCCTTGAGATTTCCTGCTAACCCTCTTTCCTTATTAAAGTTAGCTATCTCGTTAATAGGAAAACTCGAAAGCTCCGAAAGGATGTTCGTGCTCGTCTAGGCTAGGTGTGCCGCTAAGAGGCAACACATCCCTAAGGACTTCTTCAGTCTCTCCTTGAGGTGAAATAGAGATCTTTAACAAGATCTTAAGAAGGTTATCCTCTGAAATCTTTCTTGATATAATCTTTAGATCCGTATTCCAGACATATATGTACTAGTCAGGCTAGGGGTCCAGGACAGACCCAACACAGATATGTTTCAAATTCTAAGGGTCGCTTGCTTACGTGTAACCTTCTGAATAAATACTTGTCTGCCTACGCTGGAGTCTATGCGGTGTTGGCTTCAATTTTCAATCCAATGGGTGTGGGACCAATATGAATCTTTGGGGCCCACATTTATTGAGTATTAAATAATAAGGCTTTTTAATTTCACACCCATGCACTTATCAATACTGCCGCACTTATCAATACTACAGTTCACTCTTTTATCTAAAGTTATATTATTGAAGATCCAAAATAACCCTCTATAATTAAAAAAAAAAAAAAATGTCTAAACCACTTCAATATGAATAAAATGATGATTTTTCCCCGTAAATATCTGACAACCAACTTATTTTTGTGAACAAATTCATTTTTTAATCAACAACGTTGATTTTTTTTATTTACTTTATTTAATCTTACAAGTATCTACTTATGTATTTTATTTGCAGTATTTTATGGGTGATTTATGTAATTACCCCTCAAAAATATATCTTTGGATTGTTAAACTTTAATTAGATAAATGCGAAAAACTGAATTTGGACTCAGAAATATGTGGTTTAATAGGAGATTAAATCATTACTTTATGCATATTTTAATGATCAAAACTTTATTTTTAATTTTTATCATTCTAGAGACGTTTTAAGAATTGAGTGTGTTGCTTAATGGCTAAAGGGGTATCAATATAAGTAAGTTCAATTAAACTGGTATAATATTGAAAAAAGTTAAGAGGATGTCATTATGATATCTAATGGATAATAGTCCTTCAATTATCCAAGAAAAATTTTATTTACTATTAATTATTTTTTAAAAAACAAAGACTTTTACTTTTGGAAGCAAAGTTTTCACTGGAAGGAGAAGCAAAATTTGATGACAAATCTCCAAATTCTTATTACAAAAATATGTGGAAAAAAAAAAAAAAACCTTATCCATATCTATAATAAACAGTTTAAAGGTTACAGGTAAATATGAATTAATGAAGAAATATATGGTATGCGTTTATATACTATAGTATACATATATTCCTTTGTTTTGTGAATATTGTATAAGAGAGTTGACCGGTTAGAGGGAGGAGGGGAGGGGAATGATTTAACGTTAAACATAGCGAGTAGTTTAGCATTCCTTTTTTTTTTTTTTTAATAAGATACTCTCGATGTCCTATTTTGTGTAATGGCACCTTAAAGCTTAAATTCCTAGACTAGATGTTAAGCTCAAAGAGGAAATTTAGCTAATATATATATATATATATATATATATATATATATATATATAGTAATGTCTTTACTTTCACTATTTTAAGGAGAATGCATACAAATAAAAATAGGAAAAATATAGAATTAGAAGAACCCTCTTATGGTGATAGTGTTGTCAAATTAAATTGACAAACTTAACTATGATAGTCAGTTTACATTATATTTTTTTAGTTTTTAATTTTTATATATTGATGTTATTTATTTTACGTCCCCATTAAAATTTTTGTCTGGCTATATCACTGATAAAGACTAAAATTTTTAATGAGCTCCACTCTTGTTACTCTCTTCATGCATGCATTCAATGTTCAACATAAAAAAACATATATATATATTTTTTCTAACTCTTCTCTTTATCGATCTTCTTTGTTCCTTCCTCTACTTAATACTTTGTTGTTTTCTCTTTGTAATTTTTTCTAACTTAGCAAAAGCTCAAAAGTAAGAAAGAGTATGCGAGCGGCTCACAACACGTATTTACTCTTAATAGCATGTTTGATGTAGTAAAAAAAAAAAAAAAAAAACACTCTACTTTTAAATGTTGCAGGAAATAGAGAGTCATCTTAACTCTAGATCTTTGTAACTTACTATAAACATATGTGTTGTAAAATATATATGTCAAATATGTACATAAACTTACTCTTAACATAAAATGTATGTATTTATTTTTCGGCTACTTATAGTACGTATTTACTGTTAATAATATGTTTGATATATATATATACTCACTTTTGAATGTGACAGTAAAGTATGTTAAATAAGTATATGTATTTTTAAATTCTTATAGTAAATATAATATAATGCATTATGTATATATATATATAACTCATGAATAGATTAATAGAGTTAATGAAAAAAACAACATCACGACCATTTGCACGTGCATTCTCCACCAGTATATATAAATAAAGGAATAAAAATCTGTCAACTTTGAGTGGTGGAATTAAATATTTAACAAAATCTAGACACGACTCTTGCCATCGTTGAACACTTTTCTGAGAAAGTACAACTTTTCGAACTAGATTTGCCATCGTTGGTAATGTAATAACTTGTCAATTTGAAGAACAACAAAACGATTTGGCGACGACATTTAATAAGTTATCCTACATCAACTACTAGGAAAATTTAGTATTTTATAAGAAAAAGAAAAGTTATCGTGTCTCAATTTTTAATTTATATTTAATTATTATAATTTAAAGTATGACTTGATTTTAATAGTTATGCTAAAATTAAACAATTTATCTAATTTTATATATTATAACTTTTATTTATACATTAACTCATTTATAAAGTTCCTTATTAGTGAATTCTCCTTTTTTTTTCCCAGTCCGTAAGATCATCTTCTCCACTTTAAATATCTCTCCTCTTATCCCTTACTTTAATTCTTTTCTTATTTAATTTTTACAACAACAACATGATGTGGTCACGGAAAATCTAGTTGCAAAAGCTATCTATTCTTGTAGTGGGCCCTCTATACCCTTACTCTAGAAAATAAAGAGATTATATTTAAATATATCCTAAGAAAGGAAAAACGACTTTAGAAAATGTAATATGACTATATCGCACTAATAAATATATCCTAAAGATACTTTTGTTATAAAACTAGATACCTTCTTATACACTTACTTTTATTTTAATTTTCATTTGTCTTTAATAAAAATAAATCAACAAATCTAAGTGAGAAAAATACTACATTTTCATTCTAAGAAAGGGAATTTTTTTTTTTTTTTTTTGTGGTAATATCACTTCCAACAAAACGACTTTTAGTTTAATCCATAAAAAGATTATCTCTAAATTTTTTAAAAATTAAATTAAAATTAATCAAATTTGTGAAGAATCTTTTATAATTTTTAAAATACTATTTTCATTAATAGTTAATGCAAGGTATGTTTTTAAATTATATGATAAAAAGTTTATTTCTATTTATGATTATAAGTGGGCGTATGAGCATTTTTAAGAGATATTAGCGTAATTTTGTTGTGGGATAAAATTGTATTAAGAATAGTTTGTTATTGAAAAGAATATTAATCAATATTTTGGGTGTAAATAGAACTACTCAAAATAAAATCACATTTTGGCACGCAAAGAAATACAACACGCAAACCTACTGGTAATTCGATCATAAAGGGCCTTCAGAAGGAGAAACTAAGTGGATTCCATTAAATTACAACTTACAGGTAATTACTGACTAAAAGAGAACACATGAGTACTTAGAAGCTACTCTATCTCCTTACTCTCTGTCGATGTGGGACTCACCAAATGGCTATGAGTTTTTTTTTTTTTTTTTTTTTGGTACACAAGAAAGTACAACATGAAAACTTACTGGCAGTTCGACTACAAAGGGCATTTAGGAAGAAGAATTACGTGGACTCATAAATAGATCCTACTAAATTATAATTTACAGATAATTATTGACCGAAATAGAATGTATAACTTATAAGCTCACTTGATTCAAGGAATTAGCTCCTCCACAGAAGGGGGAAAATAAAGAGAAAGAAAAAGGAAAAAAAAAAAAAAAAGCAATTCACATTAAATTACCATTAATTAAACTAGTGCTTCCCAACTACAGTAATTCAGATTAAAGCAATCAACACATACATAATTAAATTACTAAATTATTCATAATTGATGCATAATCCGTCGTGGTCAAATTGGTAGGCCTTTTTCTCATAATTATGTGTGATCCCGAATAAAAAAATAAAAAGAGAAAATTCAGTTTTTACTTGACAATTTTATAATTTATTTATACGCTAGATTTCTATCATTCTGATCAAGTCTATTATGTATATAATGGTACGTTTTAAAATCTGTGGAGAATAAAAAGTGAGATCATCAATTTTGTACCACTCTGAAAAGTTTTTCCTTTATGTATATTTAGTGTGGTCAAGCGATTTCTAGCCTGTGCAAGTGGGTTTTCTTTTTCATTTTTTCTTTGTGGCACGTGGGTTTACCACAACTACCTTAGTTTTAGGCGGCTTGAACGATTTGGGTTAGACTATATATTATTGTGGACTATATATATTTCTCGACTATGTGTGTTGAAACTTAATAAAATTATTTTTGTACTAGAACAAATATGAGTACTTAAAATATTTAGAATAATGGGTGCTAAATAAATATTTAGTATAATTCTCTAAAAAAAAATTAGTATAATATGATTGTAGGTATAACTTAAAAAATAAAATATAAAATTTGAATCTCTCACCCTTAATTCATTTAGCATAAACATTGAACCTAAAGAAGAATTATAATAATTAAAGTTAAGAGTTAATACTCAACAAAAGTTTACAACATAGTCATATATACTTTCAAATGTGAATTCTAATTGTCCAAAGATTAGATAAACATGTTGGACGAATTCAATCCTAATGTTAATAGTTTAGTATTACAATCAAACAATAGTTAAACAAATACGCTACCATTAAGGAAATAATTACAGGAAGCCAAAAAAATCCATTAGTTCAAGCCAAAAAATTAAAAAAAAAATACAAACTAACATTAAGGAAATAATTACACAAAAGGTTCATTTTAGAGTCCCATTTTAAAATATGTCTCTTTTAACAATGTTACATTAATGTCTATTTTTAAGAAATAAATATTTGTAGTACCTATTTTGTCCTTTTACTCTTTATTTTCCTTTTTATTTTTTGACTTTAATTCTAATTATTAAACCTACCATGCCTGTTTTTGAAAAAACCCATCGTGGAATAGCCATATCTACATCTCATTTGGCATCAGTTTTTTCTATTTCATAACGATAAAAGTACCACGATGGTTAAAAACTAACATAATATCCTCTTTTTTTGCTAGTGAATTGGTTTGTAAAAAACTCTAACCCACAACTATGTTAATTTTAGGCGGATCGGGCGATTTGTTTTAAACTATATATATATATATATATATATATTATTGTGACTATAGATATATATATATATTCTCGACTATGTGTATTGAAACTTAATAAATTATTTTTGTACTAGAATAAATATGAATACTTAAAATATTCAGAATAATGGGTGTTAAAAAATATTTAGTATAATATAAATGCAGATATAACTTAAAAATAATATCACATCAAATTCTATTATAAATATAGAGTTTGAATCTCTTACTCTTAATTCATTTAGCATAAACATTGAACCTAAAGAAGAATTATAATAATTAAAGTTACGAGTTAATACTCAACAAAAGTTTACAACATATCATATATACTTTCAAATGTGAATTCTAATTGTCCAAAGATTAGATAAACATGTTGGACGAATTCAATCCTAATGTTATTAGTTTAGTATTACAATCAAACAATAGTTAAACAAATACGCTACCATTAAGGAAATAATTACAGGAAGCCAAAAAAATCCATTAGTTCAAGCCAAAAAAATTAAAAAAATATACAAACTAAACATTAAGAAATAATTACACAAAAGATTCATTTTTAGAGTCCCATTTTAAAATATGTCTCTTTTAACAATGTTACATTAATGTCTATTTTTGAAGAAATAAATATTGTAGTACCTATTTTGTCCTTTTACTCTTTATTTTCCTTTTTATTTTTTGACTTTAATTCTAATTATTAAACCTACCATGCCTGTTTTTGAAAAAACCGTCGTGGAATAGCCATATCTACATCTCATTTGGCACCTGTTTTTTTTATTTCATAACGATTAAAAATTATCGTAGAATTCAAATAGATTCCACGACCCTAGATACCACGACGGTTAGAAAATCGTTGTGGAGAAGTACCACGATGGTTAAAAACTATCATAATATCCTCTTTTTTGTGCTAGTGAATTGGTTTGTAAAAAACTCTAACCCACAACTACGTTAATTTTAGGCAAATCGGGCGATTTGTTTTAGACTATATATATATATATATATATTGTGGACTATAGATATATATATATATATTTCTGGACTATGTGTATTGAAACTTAATAAATTATTTTGTACTAGAATAAATTGAATACTTAAAATATTCAGAATAATGGGTGCTAAAAATATTTAGTATAATATAAATGCAGATATAACTTAAAATAATATCACATCCAATTCTATTATAAGATATAGAGTTTGAATCTCTACTCTTAATTCATTTAGCATAAACATTGAACCTAAAGAAGAATTATAATAATTAAAGTTACGAGTTAATACTCAACAAAAGTTTACAACATAGTCATATATACTTTCAAATGTGAATTCTAATTGTCCAAAGATTAGATAAACATGTTGACGAATTCAATCCTAATGTAATAGTTTAGTATTACAATCAAACAATAGTTAAACAAATACGCTACCATTAAGGAAATAATTACAGGAAGCCAAAAAAATCCATTAGTTCAAGCCAAAAAATTAAAAAAAATATACAAACTAAACATTAAGGAAATAATTACACAAAAGATTCATTTTTAGAGTCCCATTTTAAAATATGTCTCTTTTAACAATGTTACATTAATGTCTATTTTGAAGAAATAAATATTTGTAGTACCTATATTTTGTCTTTTTACTCTTTTATTTCCTTTTTATTTTTTGACTTTAATTCTAATTATTAAACCTATCATGCCTGTTTTTGAAAAAACCCATCGTGGAATAGCCATATCTACATCTCATTTGGCACCAGTTTTTTCTATTCATAACGATAAAAAAATTATCGTCGAATTCAAATAGATTCCACGACCCTAGATACCACGACAGTTAGAAAATCGTTGTGGAAAAGGTACCACGATGGTTAAAAACTATCATAATATCCTCTTTTTGTGTTAGTGAATTAGTTTGTAAAAAACTCTAACCCACAACTACGTTAATTTAGGCGGATCGGGCGATTTGTTTAGACTATATATATATTATATATATATATATATATTATTGTGGACTATAGATATATATATATATTCTCGACTATGTGTATTGAAACTTAATAAATTATTTTTGTACTAGAATAAATATGAATACTTAAAATATTCAGAATAATGGGTGCTAAAAATATTTAGTATAATATAAATGCAGATATAACTTAAAAATAATATCACATCCAATTCTATTATAAGATATAGAGTTTGAATCTCTTACTCTTAATTCATTTAGCATAAACATTGAACCTAAAGAAGATTATAATAATTAAAGTTAAGAGTGTAATACTAAACAAAGTTTACAACATAGTCATATATACTTTCAAATGTGAATTCTAATTGTCCAAATGAGAACCGTCGTGTAATTGAACATTACACGACGGTTCGGTTAAGAACCGTCATGTAATGTGTGCATTACACGATGGTTCTCGGCCGAACCGTCGTGTAATGTTCACATTACATGACGGTTTGGCCAAGAACCGTCGTTTAATGTGTGACATTACACGACGGTTCGGCCTAGAACCGTCGTATAATGTCACACATTACCCGTACATTACATGACGGTTCTCGGCCAAACCATCGTGTAATGTCCACATTACACGACGGTTCGCCAAGAACCGTCGTGTAATGTGTGACATTACACGTACATTACACGACGGTTCTCGGCCAAACCGTCGTGTAATGTGCACATTACACGACGGTTCGCCAAGAATCGTCGTGTAATGTATGCTAATTACAAGCACATTACACGACGGTGCTCGTCGAACCGTCGTGTAATGTGCACATTACCGACGGTCTCGCGAACGTCGTGTAAGTATTGATGACGATATCCATGATGTAACATTATTAAGATACGACGACGGTAACGAGACTGTCGTGTTATCTACCACGACACTGGATTACCGACGGTTGGTAAACCGTCGTGTAACTTACACGACGGTAAAAAACCGTCGTGTAATCCACAATTTTTACTAGTATAATTCAATCCTAATATTAATGTTTAGTATTACAATCAAACATAGTTAAACAAATACCTACCAATAAGAATTATAACTAATTATGAATAAAAAATCGGCTCGGAATACCAACTTAAATTTAATAATTTTTTTTATTGAAAATATTACATAAATAGTCATCTTTTTCATTATGATCAACATAACATAAACTTTTTATCTTAACTAACGTGACATAAAATTTAGTTTAATTTATATCATATTAATCTATATTATTTTTTTGTATCATATAATTGTAATATTTTAAATTTATGTTATTCATGTATTTTTTTTATCTAACTAACATGAGTATAAGTTTTTATGTTTTGTTTAATTAGGTGGATGATCGTCTTTTCGCCGCCCTTTAAACCAATAGCCAAAAAATTTTTTTTTAATTAAGTAAATGGCAGTCTTTTTTTTTTTTTTTAATCCCTCAGTGATTTAATGTCGACCATACCATGATGGACTGCAAATGATATATCACTCATGCATAAATAAATTATTTATCATAGTAGTTAATTATAATGAACCACTAAGTTATATACCAGTCCATTATTGTAGTCGATTAAACAAATTTTCATTAAAATATGATTCCGTTGACACTCCATTTAGCTCTCCACACCCTCTCTCTTAAAAACTAATTGAAAATAATTAGATTTACTTATTACGCACTTTTGTAAATTCCGAAATTACTTTAATTTATTCCACCATCTCAATGTATTTTTACGTCCTATTTAATTATTTATTTATTTTCTTTCTTTTTCTCACAGTTTTATTTTTTAATTTGAAGCTTTAGACAATAAGCTTTTTTTTTAATAGATAAGCAAATTGTAAATAAAAAAAGTACTATATTTACTATTTATTTGTTAAAATAAGTATATTTGTTATTACATTTACCAACTTAAAAATTTAAAACTTAAAGTTTGAAAAAAAAAAAAAAAAAGAGGAGGGAAAACAACGAAAATCAATAAAAGTAAATAAGCCATTTTTTTTAATAATTTCTTTTGATATTTTCCCCTTTTCATTTTTGGAAACTTCTTTTTCGAAAATTTTTATACTTAGAAACAGCAAATATACTTTATTTTCTTGTTGACAGTTTGATTTATGCATGAAAAAGCTTTAACAAAAAATATGACACTTAAAAAAAAACAGCAAAAAAAAAGAAGTGAGACAGAAAGATGGAGAAAATTAGTTAATGCTAAAGCAAATAAAAATAAAATAGGGTGCAAAAAAGTATTTGAATTGATGGAGTAATATTTATTTAATGAACAATAACATGGATAATTTTGGAATATAAAAAGTGTGTAATAAGACAATTTAACCGTTTTAAAATTAAGAATGATGTGTATTTAAAAAGAGGTGTGGACAGTAATGGGAGGTGTGCTAATAGAACCACCTTTTGTCAAATTTAGAAAACTTAGGACATGTATTAGAAAACAACCTTAACAAAAAGGTCATCTTCATAGAAACTCCAAGTTTCTATTAGTCGATGTAATCTTATATTATTAATTATCATATCAATCTCTTAAACATCTATTAATTAAAAAAATAGCAACTTACCATGATAAGTTAATAATACTAAAATAACAACTCACCTACAATATTTATCGGTACTAAAAAAAATTAAGATTATCAATTTAATAGTAATAATTAGAAAATTAATTCATAACAAGTGGGCGGTAAGTGGCAAGAATAATTGAACAGTTTCTTTGTCCACATATAATAACTTATTTTGCAAGTTTGTACACATCTATA
>CM046372.1:24880341-24900934 GCA_025413025.1 Ficus hispida
ATAAATGATTTGGAAGAAAACTTTGTGCACCGTCCGGAGTTATTTGAGAAATGATTAATGATGCCGAAACGCCCTTGTACGTCGTACAAAATATACAAAATTAGGGCATTGTTAAATTATGGAATATGAAAGCGTCGGAGGTGACGAATTCTAGTTTCACGACTCTTTTAGCTTTTCTAAAAGATGTTCTACTGGCGGATAACAAAGTGCCACCTAGTATGTATGAGGCGAAAAAGACTTTGAGCACTTGGAATGAATATGAAAAGATACATGCTTGTCCAAACGATTGCGTACTTTATCGGAAAGAAAATGAAGATTTAGATGAATGTCCGGTTTGTAATGAGTCAAGATGGAAGAAGGGCAAGATTCCATTGAATGTAGTAAAGGAGTGCCGGTGAAGTTTATGGTACATTCCACCAGCTCCACGTTTCCGCCGTTATTCCGTAATGCAAAACATGCTAAGAGTTTACATGGCATCACGATACATGTGTAGACGATGGCAAGCTTAGGCATCCGGCCGATGCACCGCAATGGAAGACCTTTGATGACAATCATCCAGACTAGTGCAAACCAAGGAATTTACGTCTCGGTTTGTCGACGGATGGAATAAACCCGCACAGTAACATGAGTAGTCGGCATAGTACCTGGCCAGTCATACTTGTCAACTACAATCTCCCTCCAGACGTTTGCATGAAGCGGAAGTTCTTGATGTTGACATTATTGATATCAGGCCCTCAACAACCAGGGAATGATATTGATATTTACTTGGCACCATTAATCGATGACCTAAATAGGTTGTGGATGATGGTTTACAAGTAAGAGATTCTTATCGTCAAGATACGTTCTGTGACGATCCGCCTTGTACATGCCGTCACTTGACTTAACTTACTTGAACTTAAACTTGTTTTATCCCATTTTTCATCATAAAAATAGTGGGGATTTTTTTTTTAATAATAATAGCGGAAGCATTATACTTAGAAAATATTTACATACACTCATACACAAATAAAATAACTGTCTGTTTTCTCAAAATAGATATGTTAATTAAATCCTTTTGAGTTAAAATATACTTGAGGCTCTGGTGATCTGTGTAGATCTCGCATTTGTTTCCATACAGATAATGTCTCCATATCTTAAGTGCGAAGACCACCGCTGCTAGCTCCAAATCGTGCGTAGGATAATTCTATTCATGATTTTTCAGCTGTCTTGATGCATAAGCTACCACCTTTCCGTCCTGCATCAGAACGGCTCCTAATCCAATCTTAGAAACGTCACTGTAGATTACGAAATTTCCTGCATCAACATTAGGAATGATGAGCACCGGGGCACTTGTCAACTTTCTCTTCAGCTTCTGGAAGTTTTCCTCGCACTTTGGAGTCCATTCGTACTTTTTGTCCTTCCTGGTGAGGGCCGTGAGGGGTGCTGCTATCCTGGAGAATCCCTCTACGAAGCGTCGATAGTATCCAGCGAGCCCTAGGAAGCTTCTTATCTCGGTAACGTTTCTGGGGTCGGCCATGAGCTAACCGCTTCAATCTTCGCTGGATCTACGGAAACTCCCTCTTTTGATACTACATGCCCCAAAAAGTGAACCTTATCCAGCCAAAATTCACACTTCGTGAATTTGGCGTATAGCTGATGACGCCTTAACATTTCCATTACCAGTCTAGGTGCTGCTCGTGCTCCTCTTTGGATCTTGAGTAGATCAAAATGTTGTCGATGAAAACGATGACAAATTTGTCCAAGTATTCCTTGAAAATTCGGTTCATGAGATCCATGAATGCAGCTGGGGCATTTGTCAATCCGAATGGCATTACTAAAAACTCGTAATGCCATAGCGCGTCCTGAAAGCCGTCTTGAACACATCCGACTCCTTGATTCGAAGTTGGTGATAACCTGATCGCAAGTCCACTTTGGAGAACACTTCTGCTCCTCTAAACTGGTCGAACAAATCGTCGATCCTGGGCAGTGGGTATTTGTTTTTGATCGTCAGCTTGTTCAATTCTCTGTAGTCGATGCACATGCGCAACGATCCGTCCTTCTTTTTAACGAACAGGACAGGTGCTCCCCATGGAGAGTGGCTTGGTCGGATGAATCCTCTGTCGAGTAACTCCTGCAACTGTATTTGGAGTTCTCTTAGCTCGCCGGTGCCATTCTGTACGGCGCCTTTGACACTGGTGCAGCTCCGGTAGCAACTCGATCTCGAAGGAAATCTCACGCTCCGGTGGAAGTCCGGGTAGATCCTGTGGAAAGATGTCCAGATATTCCTAATAATAGGAACTCTTCCGGTGTCAATTCTTCTTGCTCCTTGTCCACCAAATTAGCCAAATATCCCTGGCATCCATTGGCTATCATTTTCCAAGCTTTCATTGTGGAGATGAGCTTTGTGGTGGAACGTCGGGACTGTCCTTGAAAACTGAAATCCTCATCGTCGCAGGGGCTGAACGTGACGTTACGCTTTCGACAGTCGATCCTTGCGTTGTGACGGCCTAAGAAGTCCATCCCCAAGATCACATCGAAATCGTGTAACCTGATTGCGATGAGATCTGCGAGTAATTCTCTGCCATTGATCCTAATAGGAACATTTTGGATCCAAAAGTTGGACCACAAAACTTCTCCCGATGGCAAAGATGCTGAAAGGTTTGCTCTACTCTACTCCCGACTCTGCTTAACTTCTGAGCGAACTCCATCGATATGAACGAGTGGGTAGCGCCAGAATCAAATAGGGCAATTACATCATAGGTGGCGATAGAAAGCTGACCTGTCACCACGTTGGAGGTGCCCGCTTCTGCATCTCCCCTTGTATAAGCGTAGATCCTGGCCCGTGGCTCGGGTGCCTCCATCTACCCTGGGCAATCGATGGACCTTCGAGTGAAGCCTGGACTGCATGTAATTGCTGGTGTTGGGGGTTTCTGTTCGGATAGGGCTGGTACTGCTGCTGTGCGTTCTGAGGACAGCTTCTCGCGTAGTGCCCTTCCTTGCCGCAGACATAGCAAGTGTTGGTCCCCTGACGGCAGACACCCGGATGCTTTTTACCACACTTGTCGCACTGGGGGTAACTATTCTTGTCCCTCTCGTTGCCTTGGTTGTTCCTCTTCTGGGGGAAATTTCTCTGCTGTCCCTGGTTGTTGAAATTCCCCTTCCGCTTGTTCTTTCCGGGTTGTCGGGACCTTGTGCATTGGGGTTGCTGGCCTGGGCTTGTGGCTTAGCTTCCGTGGATTGACGAGATTGGTTCGTCTTGACTAGAGCTTTTTCTTCTTCTTGGACTTGTAAAATTGGGCTCTGGCCTCCTTATCTCTGTTGACCCAATACTCGGCTCTCAGGGCTCTCTCAATACAGTCCGACACTGTTACAGGGGAACTGTCTCCAGCACTCACTTGACGGGCAATATCCGTGCGGAACATCTTCATCATCAACCGCACTTTCTCAGTTTCACTGGTAATTAAGTTCGGGCACAACCGGGCCAATTGCTCGAACTTCTTGACAGCTTCCATCACTGTCATGGATCCTTGAGTGAAGCTGGTGAGTTCGTCCTGCTGGGCAGCCAGGACTTCTTTGTTGTAGTACATAGCCCTGAACTCGTCCACGAAGTCTTGCCAGGACATAGTCAGCACATTTCTTCTCATCTGCACTGTTATCCACCAGTGCCTCGCGTCCTTTTTCAGCGCAAAGGATGCACAGAGTACTTTCTCTTGCTCGGTCAGGCGCATAAAATCCAGAATGACTTGCATGTCGATCAGCCAGTTGTCGGCTGCAATCGGATCAATTGGCCCTCGAACTCGGGCGCCTTCATCCTTCTGAACCTTTCATACAGAAGGTCCTCTCTCACCGGCTGTGGCTGCATCTGTACTTCAGCCGGGGCTACTGGAACCTCAGCGTTCCGCGGAATTTCCTGCCTGACCTCTGGTTGGGCTACCGGAGGAATATTCGGCACTTGGGGTGCTACGGGAGGAATAGGTTGCACTGGCGGCACTGCCGGAGGGACTGGCTGTGCCGGTGGTGGAACCTCTTGGACTCTGGGTCCCTGATTCTGCTGAGCTAGCTGCTCCCGAATAAGAGTCATCTCTTGTTGCTGCTCTTGCAGCTGGCGTTGAATATTTGTTAATATGGCGGTCAAATCCTGTGCCGGAGGATTTACCGGCATTGTTCTTCTCGGACGTACCATCTTGTAACCTCTATAGCAAGAAAAGATATTAATCACATCTCTTCTTTCATATAATTATTATCATTACATCATAAAATATCACAACATGCATGTAACATCATAATATACTTGTATCTTGCCATAACTCAAAGGCAGATATTTAATGACATATTTACTTGTAAAAAAAAAAGGAAATTCGTAAAGAGAAATGAAAATATCATTTGATTTCATTTAACCCGTCTCTGCACGGTCTCTTTGTACATAATCAAATACAAGGCTTTTCAAAATACATGATTCCCTCGGCATTTTTCAAAAAGGTGCCGGGTACTGATATATATATATACATATTTTCAAAAAAAATACTTGTCACTTTACCAAAAATACACATGGTTAAAACAACAAGATGGAAGTGATCTAACACTTCCATCGTACATAAGGTACATCCTAACGTCCGAATGTACATAACACATTATAAATGAAATTCTAGTACAAAGAAAGAGGGTACAAAACAAAACGGCCCTAATCTAATGGATGACTTCGATCTCAAGCGCGGATATCTCGAATCCGTGTCGTCCCTAAATCGTCTTCCAGTCCCCGTCATCTGGAACGATGTGATGTGGCTCGTCCTCGAGGGGAAACTCTTCGGGATCCTCCTCGTCGTCCGGGATCTCCTCGGATCTTCCATGTCTTCGTCTTCGTCCTCCTCATCTTCATCATCACTGGATATGATGATGAGGGGAACCTGGGCGTGCTCCATCTCATCCTCAAGTGGTCCGACCTCATACTGTGGCTCGGGCTCATCAGCATCATCGACTGGGGGCTGCTCAGGGTTCACTGGAGCATCATTCCGGCGTCTGAGCAATGATCTCTGCCGCTAAAATATCGTCGAGGGTCCCAGCGATGGTCGAGTGGAGGGTAGGCTGCGGAACATGCTGTCTGATGTGAGGCGGCGTTCCGTTACTAGTAGAGTCCACTGCCTCCAACTGGGGCTCTGGAAGATCCTGGGGTATATGGGGATGCATCATCTCCTCAAACCTCCACCAGTAGTGGCTCATCGTCTCGCCCGGGTATGCGTGCCAGGCCTGGGATAACATCTGTACCGTGTATGACGCATATCACGGTAAATATTCGGATCTCTAGCAGTGCACCCTCATCTCTGGGTGGGAGTGGTCCGTAGCGCGCTAACATCACCGCACGAAACTCGCCAGGTGCGACTAGGCACCTGACGCTCACCAGCGTCGATCCACCATAGCCGCGCATCTCCGTAAAGACATTTAGCAGCGAGCATGATTTCCAGATAGTCCGGGATGTGACACATCAAGAATGTTTGCTCCATATCGTGAGCCACGCCTCGACGTGCACAGTACGCCTCGTGCTGTCAAAGGATAGGGGTGTGGCGGAAGAAAACCGTAACGGCGTCTCTACCTCTTCGGTCATCATGGGGTCCATCGTACCGTATCTAACACGCAATGCTTAACTATGAGCATACATATATAAAACATAAGTAAATCTAAACTTACATATGGTGGCGGGATGGCAGGCAGACCGTGAATGATGTCGCAGGGAACCGCTCTGATACCAATCTGTGACGACCGCCTTGTACAGGCCGTCACTTGACTTATTACTTGAACTTAAACTTGTTTTATCCCATTTTTCATCATAAAAATAGTGGGGATTTTTTTTTTTTTTTTTTTATATAGCGGAAGCATTATACTTAGAAAATATTACATACACTATACACAAATAAATAACTGTCTGTTTTCTCAAAATAGATATGTTAATTAAATCCTTTTGAGTTGTGAATCCCAACCCGTTCATCATTTCACAGCCACCGCTTTACCCTCCACCATGCAGTTAATTCAAGACAGGCTGTTTACCTACAGCATAACTTCAAACAATGAGCGAAAGCTCAGCAAGTACAACTCCTATACCGCGAACCAATTACATGAAATACATAACTTTTTCATGACATCTTAAACATGAAAACAAACATGGCATCATATCATCGATTCTTCATCTTAAACTGACATTCTATCGTGAAATGCATGACCGTTTATGTCCAATTATGCTTGCTTTCTTGTATCACACTTTATCTGTTGATTTTACTTGTGGGCCCGTTAACTTGATGTGCATGTACCCGGCGCGCAGCTTAAGGAGATTACCCAAGCTTCGACCCGTCGTCATCAGGGCACACACTGGCTTTGTGGCCTTTCTCAAACGTTCTGTTTGTAGGTCTTTTGACATCTTTTCACTTGATGGATTAGTGAGCATACTTATATGATGTCTCCTAATCTCATTTCTATCATGCATGGACAGCGTACTTTTTCATGTAAGCATAATAACAATACTTGAAACATTCATCATACAGTAAGCATATTGCAACCATCGAGCAAATCATCAATTAACACTTAAACAGTATAAAGTAAACATGTTAAGTAACATACAACTCTAGCCTATGCTGTAGGCGCGTGTACTTACTTTGTCTTCGTTGTTCGTGTGATCGAATTCCTTTCCCGAGCACCTCGCAGATCACCTCCTGCCCATGGACGTTTACACGTGAGGTCTCTATTCTAAGATCGTTTAATGTCGGATTAAACCAACATATATATTTTTCGGTTAAATGTCCCTCTATAACACATGTGAAGGGGTCACACGGCGTAACCCACAACGGAATTATTAATTAAGGGTTCATGTAGAGAATCATAATCTTAACTTAAACCTCAATCCGCATGGTTACTCTGGGCTTGGGCAAGGCCCTAGTAACTCGAAATAATTTTCCGGCTACTAACGCAGTATCTTATTCATTTTAATCTTGAAAACCTTGAACTTGCTTAAAATATCATTTTCTTGTTTATTTAAGTAAGTTTGGTGAATAGCACCCAAACTTGTCTTGAAAATTACAAAACACTTGAAAACATTTCTATAAAACATTTGGGGATCGAAAACCGCCTTTGGAACGGTTTTTGGGTTTGAAAATGATGTTTGCAAGTTAGAAAAACGTTTTTCCTAGTCATTGGTCTAGAAAATCCCGTGCATGAGATTTTGCTCACTGCATGGATTTTGTTTGAAAATTCATAACTTAAAATATAAAACGAATTTGGAAACGCTTTCTTCATGAAAGTTATAGCTAACAAAAAGATCTAAAACTTTCATGTTTTGAACATTTTCTGATTCTGGCTCAATTGATACCAGTTTTTGTTTGAACACATGTGAATCGGAAAATCTTTTCTCTAATTTTTCCGAATCCTTTCGCCCTGAACTCTAACTTAGTATGCTTGATTTTTCTAAGGTGATTTTAATTCTTATTCAAACTCATCTTGATCAAGAAATGAGTTTTTAGCAGTAATTTCACTTATACTGCGATCTTAAAAAAAAAATTCTTGTTTGACGTTTTCGACCGTTTTGGTCTAACTGACTTATTGGTCAACGTCGACTTGTCTTGAAATGTGCAAATACGACCTCCTTCCCTCATAAAGGTCTTTGCGAGTTCATGCAATTTGTTTTTGAGTCTTAATAAATCTTAAGAACTCGTTTTACAAATTAAGTTCACATGTGTTCAAACAAAAACTGGTATCAATTGAGCCAGAATCAGAAAATGTTCAAAACATGAAAGTTTTAGAGCTTTTTGTTAGCTATAACTTTCATGAAGAAAGTGTTTCCAAATTCGTTTTATATTTTAAGTTATGAATTTTCAAACAAAATCCGTGCAGTGAGCAAAATCTCATGCACGGGATTTCTAGACCAATGACTAGGAAAAACGTTTTTCTAACTTGCAAACATCATTTTCAAACCCGAAAACCGTTCCAAAGGCGGTTTTCAATCCCCAAATGTTTTATAGAAATGTTTTCAAGTGTTTTGTAATTTTCAAGACAAGTTTGGGTGCTATTCACCAAACTTACTTAAATAAACAAGAAAATGATATTTTAAGCAAGTTCAAGGTTTTCAAGATTAAAATGAATAAGATACTGCGTTAGTAGCCAGAAAATTATTTCGAGTTACTAGGGCCTTGCCCAAGCCCAGAGTTAACCATGCGGATTGAGGTTTAAGTTAAGATTATGATTCTCTACATGAACCCTTAATTAATAATTCCGTTATGGGTTACGCCGTGTGACCCCTTCACATGTGTTAGTAGAGGGACATATAACCGAAAATATATATGTTGGTTTAATCCGACATTAAACGATCTTAGAATAGAGACCTCACGTGTAAACGTCCATGGGCAGGAGGTGATCTGCGAGCGTGCTCGGGAAAGGAAATTCGATCACGCGAACAACGAAGACAAAGTAAGTACAACGCCGCCTACAGTATAGGCTAGAGTTGTATGTTTACTTAACATGTTTACTTTATACTGTTTAAGTGTTAATTGATGATTTGCTCGATGGTTGCAATATACTTACTGTATGATGAATGTTTCAAGTATTGTTATTATGATTACATGAAAAAGTACGCCTGTCCATGCATTGATAGAACATGAGATTAGAAGACATCATATAAGTATGCTCACTAATCTATCAAGTGAAAAGATGTCAAGAAAGACCTACAAACAGAACGTTTGAGAAAAGGCCACAAGAGCCAGTGTCGTGCCCCCTGATGACGATCGGGTCGAAAGCTTGGGTAATCTCCTTAAGCTGCGCGTCGGGTACATGCACATCAAGTTAACGGGCCCACAAGTAAAATCAACAAGATAAAGTGTGATACAAGAAAGCAAGCATAATTGGACATAAACGGTTCATGCATTTCATTATAGAATGTCATGTTTAAGATGAAGAAATCGATGATATGATGCCATGTTTATGTTTCATGTTTAAGATGTCATGAAAAAGGTTATGTATGTTTCATGTAATTGGTTCGCGGTATAGGAGTTGTACTTGCTGAGCTTTCGCTCATTGTTTGAAGTTTATGCTGTAGGTAAACAGCCTGTCTTGAATTAACTGCATGGTGGAGGGTAAAGTCGGTGGCTGTGAAATGATGAACGGGTTGGGATTCACAACTCAAAAGGATTTAATTAACATATCTATTTTGAGAAAACAGACAGTTATTTTATTTGTGTATGAGTGTATGTAAATATTTTCTAAGTATAATGCTTCCGCTATTATAAAAAAAAAAAAAAAAAATCCCCACTATTTTCATGATGAAAATGGGATAAAACAAGTTTAAGTTCAAGTAAGTTAAGTCAAGTGACGGCCTGTATAAGGCGGGTCATCACACGTATATTACTAAACATTAAATCACATCAAAATCATATTAAAACATAAAAAATGCAAATCCTGTAAATACGACAAATGTAATTTTTTTTTTTAGACTCATTTAACTACTAGTTGATTTACATATAATTTTATATTTATCATGTTATATTTTGGAATTTTTACTATAAGTGATAAATATCAATAAAAAATATTATGCATTAATGAGTTAGTATTATAAGCTTAATTTAATATTACATATGATGAATTGTACAGCTACCGGACATGAGACTTTACCAGCATATGTTAATAAAATTTGTATCCACAAATTTGATTACGGTCATATTTCATGGTCCTTTCAAAAGTATTTTTAAAGTAAATATTCATAGTTTTGCTAAATTAAAAAAGAAAAACATCTTTTACTTTGACAAATTATTAATTGATATGCGCAAGTCACATTTTAAAAAAAATTAATATTGATTTCTTAACTTATGTCTAACTAATCAATTTTAAAAATAGTCGTTGAAGTCGTTGGATTTGGCGCCTTTTGTTCTTTACTTGTTAAAAGCAAAAGAGAAACCAAGTCTTGTCTCTCAGCTCCACTCTTAAGAGAAAAAAACGAACCACTTGGAAAGCAACACTTTCTCTAATCTCCTGACCAAATCCTCCTTTCATTTTCTTTCCACAAACGTGGCTCTAAAAATTCCATGTTTTTATTATACATTATTTAAGCATGAGCCATGTCCGAAATTTCTTCCGAGTCTTGGTGTTTCCTTTCCATTTTCCGAAGACAAAGGGTGAGCAATCCACTCTTCTTTCTAGCACTTTGTTCACATCGTCATGTCCTCTCCGTAGTTTTAACATTCATGTCGTACAATTTCAGATGGCGAGAGCGCCGATTTGCTTATGCGGAGCAATTCTTCTTTGGTTTTTATGTCGATCTACACTGGTTGTTACCGCACAAACCACTCATCCATTGGAAGGTGATTTTTTTTTTTTTTCATTTGTTTTAATCCCTTGTTATATTTTCTTTTGGCTAATCTTATCTCTTTGGTGTGTGAAAATGCATAATTAAATATTATGCTTTGTTTGGCACTGAATGATAAGGATTTAAACTCTGTTGTATTGCAGTGTCTGCTCTGAATGCGGTTCGTCATCAACTCAATGATCCATTTGAGAATCTTAATTGGACAAAGAATGATCCCTGCACTTCAAAATGGATTGGGGTCATCTGCATCCCGGATCGGGAAGATGGTTATCTCCATGTCCAAGAATTGTAAGTTTAGGTTATGTAACAGTTTATATGTATGTTTTCTTATAAATACCGCAAGTTAGTCTCATTCTCTCCATTAACCAATATACATATACGTGTGTGTGGTGTGTGTGTGTGTGTGTCAAATTCTGTTTTAAGCAGTAAGCATAATATTCAGTTTTGTTGAAAAAATTTTTGTTAAGACTTTGCTTGGTTTCCATCTTTCAAAACATGTTTGACTTGTATATGATTGACCAGTGACCGTCTTTGGTCCGGTTAATGAGTTGCGCGATGTAGGGATCTGTGGCGGTAAGAATGAAATTACGCCCATCTATCAAGTAGAATTGGATCAGGTCCTTTCTGTTCTATTTGTGGGTCCCAGGATTTCTTGTATAGACCAAGGGGATAGGAGACAGGATAATGCGAAATCTATAGTCCCTTAAGTGAATTTTCTTCCGCGAGGGGGCCCAAGCACGTATTTTGAATAAAGGGACACTGTTGTAGATGAACAGTGATCTGCCACTCAATGTTTTAAGATGAAAACAGAGTAGGAGGATTCTAGTTCCGTGATTCATGGACCTGTTGAATAACCTGCTATATTTGTGTTGATATCTGTTTATAAGCCTATCTGATCTGCTTCCGTTGTGCAGGCGTTTGCTAAACAAGAATCTCTCTGGAAAATTATCCCCTGAACTTGGCCAATTCACTCGTATGACTATTCTGTGAGTAAATATATATGGACAACTAACTCTACTAGATCATTTCGGTAGATTCATTCCCGACGTGATCTTATCGTACATCCATGTAGGTCATACACTTCTTGTAATGAGCAAGGCTTGATTCGTCTTTTGCTTTATTCTTACAGGAATTTTATGTGGAATAACATAAGTGGCAGCATACCAAACGAGATCGGAAATATGACATCTTTGAAGCTTCTGTAAGTTGAACAACACATTGCTTTTTGCTAAGATAAATGACTATTAGACATCTCTGTTTTCTTATGCTAAAAAACATAATTTCTTTATCTAGCACTTGAGTGATTGATTCTGCTGAGTTAAAATTTAGTGCTAGTGTGTTATATAGGTCCGCAACCTATATATTTAAGCTTTTCGGAAATTTTTTAAACTAACATGATATCAGATCAAGAGGTCATAGGATCAAAATCTTGTTATAAGCTTAAGCTGTTTAAGGAGAATTCATAAACTAACAGATTTAAACTTGCCTAACAGTTTTCATAAATGATGTTGAGAAGCCTGTACTGATGATTCGATTCTTCATTTCAGGCTTTTGAGTGGAAATAAAATATCAGGTCCTTTGCCAGATGAGCTTGGTAATCTCCCGAGCATAACGAAATTTCAACTGGACATAAATTATATATCGGGACCAATTCCTAAATCATTTGCGAATCTGCCCAACATCCAGCACTTGTGAGTGGCTTCCTAAACTCAAACATGAATCGCATTGAAACGTAACTATTTTTACTTTAGTCTTTTCTTCTGTTGAATGAGCGCGGAGATTTACATTATAATTTTTGTATCTCAGTCACATGAACAATAATTCAATCAGCGGTCAGATTCCGCACGAGCTTTCTAAATTACCTAAACTGGTTCATTTGTAAGTTCGGTATCTATTTCCCTTCATTGTTTTTGGTGAGTGTTGTAGAAAAAATATGTGTTCATTAACCATAATTCCCTTCTCCTGATTCATTTCTATATTTGCAGCCTGCTCGACAATAACAACCTATCAGGTTATCTTCCTCCGGAGCTTTCTCAGATGCCAACTATTAAGATCTTGTATGATCCTTGTTCTAGTCTTCTTTCTTCAAGATAATATTGTATAATTGAAATGGTTTTTCTTTTTCATTTGCTTGTAATCCAACATTTTAAATAATCAGTTTCACAAAATGGCCACACTCAACTGGGAGGTAACCAAATCAGCATCAATGCCGTTATTTTAAACCGAATGATTAATCAAGAGATACCAATTGACAGAATTGCTTTTGATTTTAGACTGTGTTAACTTAGTAAGATTATAAATCCTGATATAGAAGTTTAACTTGTTTGACCATTTGTTGCAGCCAAGTGAACAACAACAACTTCAGCGGGACGGAAATTCCGGATTCATATAGAAATATGACCAAGTTATTGAAACTGTGAGATCTGCATTTGAAATCTCTTTCATATTTTCCCTGTCTATGACCTTTTTTGGTTGGTTCAGTCCAATGAGCATCGTATTCTATTCGTACTATAATCCTTGTCCTTTCAACTCTACAGAACTCTCAGGAACTGCGGCTTGCAAGGCAGTGTTCCAGATTTCAGTGGAATACCCGGTCTTCGTTACTTGTAATAAGTCCTTAAGCATTATCGTTGATTTTTAGTGTCACAAAGAATTTGAACTTCTTGGATGAGAATTTTGTGTATTTTGGATCTTAGAATTTGAATTTCATGTATCTTTTATCTATCATCTAATTGTTTGCCCGCTGGTATTCCATGTTTTTCTAGTTGATTCTAATCTCCATTTCTCATTAGGCATTTTACCAGAATTTATTTTCCTAATTCTAAAAAAGATCTTGTTCAAATTTCCTATTCCTAACAAAAATCTCAATATCTTGCTCTCTTGTTATTTTTCATGATGCAGAGATCTTAGCTCGAATCGACTTACTGGAAGTATTCCAACCAACAAGCTCCCTGAGAATATGACAACCATGTATGTTATGAGTAGTGAAAATGATAGTTCTGCTCTATACGTTTCTTATATATATATATGTGTGTGTGTGTGTGTGTGTATGTATGTTTCTTAATCTCAACAGGCATATTTCTTTTCCATAATCTTCTCATCTATCTCTCTATCGATCTCTCACTCTCTTGGTCTCCACGAGCACATGCATTTTTACACAAACATGCGTACATTTGTAGCTTCTTAGCTCTATTCTGTATGTATCTGACATTGAAAAGGCTTCTTTTGTCAGTATGTGCTTATAGTGTCTGGCACTTCGAAATGATATACTAATTCTAACGTTGGTGTTAATTTTAGTGATTTGTCGAAGAATAAGCTTAATGGATCGATCCCGTCAAATTTTTCAGGCCTTCCTAATCTCCAGAGATTGTAAGAATATGCCTATCTTTTCTCAAAACAGGGCATGGAAAGAAAGAGAATGATATCGATCTCTGCATCTCGTGTATGACATAAGTTTTCTTTCTTTGCAGGTCACTTGAGAACAATTCGCTAAGCGGTACCGTTCCTTCTACTTTCTGGCAGAATATCTTGTTTAAGGCCGATACCGTACTTCTCTTGTAAGCTACGCCTGTAAAAACTTACCCCTTGTTTGGATGACATATATCCAATTTTGAAAATTTGAAAATTTTTGCAAAAGCGTTTTTTCCTACTTTTTCCATCATTCTCTCATTTTGAAAACGAAAATTATCTCATTTTTAGACTTATTTAATACAATATTCTTTTGGAAAAAGAAAATGAATCTTTTTAAGATATTCTCACAATGCACAATTCCCAATACTATTTTTTCTCATTCAAAATAACTTTTTGTTTTCAAAAAGAAAATTTTTTACACATCCAAACACTATATTATTCTCAAATTAAAAACCTTTTTTATTTAAAATAAAAAAAATTTCCTTTTCAAAAATGGGCATACAATCTAAACGGAGCCTTATTTTTCACTTGCCATTTACATTGTGGAATCTTACATTTCTTCACCTAATAAATATATTTTTCGTTAGTTATAGCATTTTAACTTTATGGCTCCGATTACCATTTGGAGGTCAAATAAAGTTAAAACAGATAACGGAGTTGCATGATGGTCCAAATAAGAAAACACTTTTTAATTCCTTGTCTGCCTTATATTGCAGGAATCTTCAAAATAACTTGCTTTCGAACTTATCAGGCAGTTTGTATCCTCCTCCAAATGTCACTATCAAGTAAGCCGATGATTATATTTTAACATACGAGTCCATATGCCGACCTGGATATGAATATGAAACGGGTGGGTTTTTTTCTGTTACTTAACAGTTGCAAATTAAGTACTAACTAAGATTATGTCATTTTTGTTTGTGTATAAACTTTAGGCTTCAAGGTAATCCCATTTGTGATAGATCGACAGAACTAGACATAGTCCGGTTTTGCATACCGGATGGTGGTGGAGATCTTGAGGAGTCTCCTGAAAACTCAACTGATTCCCCTAGTGGCTGCGTACCTCGTTCTTGTCCTCAGTTTTACGAACATGTTCCAGGCTCTCCCGTTCCTTGCTTTTGTGCCGCACCTCTTGGAGTTGGGATGAGATTGCGAAGTCCTAGCATATCAGATTTTCGACCATTTACCAGTCTATTCGTCCTCTACTTGACCTCTAATCTTAGTGTGAATCTTTATCAACTCGTCATTGATTCATTCGAATGGGAAGAGCGTAGGGTCCGACTGTTTCTTAAAATTTTCCCTCAGTATGCCAATGATTCTAATACGTTTAATGGAAGTGAGCTTCAACGTATCGTGAACCACTTTGCTACATTTACATTCCCTTCAAGTGATATCTTTGGCCCGTACGATCTACTGAATTTTACTCTCCAGTGGCCTTATGGGGATGGTATGTCTCTAAAACATCCTTATTTGTCTTTTATTATTTTGCACAAAAGATGGAAGTAAGATGAACACGCACATGAAATCGTTTCTCGTATCCAAGTTATCCTTCCGCTCCTTGATCTCTAAGACGGACCACAATAGATTGAAGCAATGTTTGCATTTCACATGAATAAAAAAAAATATATGGATATTGGGATACTGGATACTGGTTACTATGCTGCAAGCGATAGAGTGACAATTTCTGTGCTGTCTATTCGAAAAGCATAATAGTTTTACTTATTGTTGCAGTTGTTATCACGCGCTCGGGATCAGGGATGAGCAAAGGGCTTCTGATTGGAATTGTTTTAGGAGCGATCTCTTGTGGAGTTTCAATATTTTTGGCAGTCGCATTTGTTCTTTCCAAAACACACCCAAAATTCAAAGAAAAAGTTGCAAAGAAAAAACGTAGTGAGTTCATCCATATGTGTCATGATTTTTCATATGGTACTAATAGAGACATCATGTAGAAGCTTAATCTTATTTGAACCCGCAGGTGGAAAAACTTCTTGCAAAGTTGAAGGTGTAAAAGGATTCAGTTTTGGTGACCTTGCAACGGCGACAAGCAACTTTGATGTCAGTTCTCAAATTGGGCAAGGAGGCTATGGAAAAGTTTACAAAGGCATTCTAGCTGATGGCACGGTTGTGGCAGTCAAGCGGGCTCAACAAGGATCCTTACAGGGCGAGAAAGAATTTTTCACCGAGATAGAATTGTTATCTCGAGTGCATCATCGCAACTTGGTTTCACTTATTGGCTATTGTGATGAAGAAGGGGAGCAGGTATAACCACTTGGACTGACAATGAGACAATGCCACGATTTTCATGCTGTTAATTCATTTTTGCTCTAGTTGAAGTCACTAACAACAATTGATCGTGCAATTGACAGAGACGCAGAATTTTGCTTTCTAACAGTTCATGTTGTTTAAAACACACTAGTCATGAAATTTTACGAAATCTTTTTCATGTCCTTACAGATGTTAGTGTACGAGTTTATGGCCAATGGTTCTCTTCACAGTCTCTTATCTGGTAAAATCGTACCCGTCCTTTACTTATTTCCAAGTTCAAGTTTTGAATAGTTAGTTTGGAGGCTTCTCTGCTTCTTGACATTAGTCCTTTTCTCCTTACCGAAAAAAAAAAAAAACGCAATTTTAATAAAATAAAACTTTAGATGCAAAGACATTTCCTATCTTCTGTCATAATCTAGCTATGAGGAATTTTTGACATAATTTCCGTTTGGATTGCCAAGCTAACAACCGTACAGAAGGTTCTATTTTTATGATTCTCTATTTTGTATTATTTTATTGTGACAACAGCAAGGTTCAGAAGTTCTCTTAGTTTTGCAAAGAGAATGAGCATTGCCTTGGACTCGGCAAAGGGCATTCTTTATCTTCATACCGAAGCTAATCCACCAATAATCCACCGTGATATTAAGGCGAACAACATATTGTTGGACTCCAAATTTACTGCAAAAGTTTCTGATTTTGGAATCTCGAAGCTTGTGCCAGTTTCTGAAACCAAAGGAATCGAAGCTTCTCACGTATCCACAGTTGTGAAAGGCACTCCGGTAAGTTGTACAACCTTTACTCATCGGTAGTAAGAGTAATTGAACTATCATTTTTCTTTCGAATGATCCTAATTTATGCACTTGAATATCATTTAAAAGTATTAGAACTTCGAATATGTACCTCAATTTCAATGCTATTTAGTCACAGTGACAAACTTAAGAAGTTGGATTCTCTTGTGTATCTGTAAGAATGAGAAATCATAACCGTCAGTTGTTACAAAAAAAATCAACTCAATTTACCATTTGCTTCAAATTAGACATTCTTTAACTGATGTTTATTTACTAGCACTTTTTTTGGTACTATTTTCTGTTTCATCGCTTTGTTTGTTTTACCACCTTACAAGGAGTATGAACTTTTTGTAGTTTTCCTTTTGTGCAGGGTTATGTAGATCCGGAATATTTCTTAACTCACAAGTTAACGGAAAAGAGTGATGTTTACAGCCTCGGAATTATGTTTCTTGAACTCCTTACAGGGATGCCGCCTATTTCTCACGGTAGAAACATTGTTCGAGAGGTATATATATCCAACTTTCGTCAAATACCTTTTTTATGAACATCGATCTTTTCTTAAATTCTTCTTGTAATGTGACTTACTTCCCACGTACTTGAGCTCTATTTATTTTTTCTTTTTCTTTTTTTAAAGATATTTTTTAATGCGTTTGACTTGAATTCAGGACTCAATATGTTGAAAACGACTCGTGATATTTTTGTTTTTCTCTTGTAATACTAAATTACAGGTGCAAGCAGCATGTCAAGCCGGAACAACGTTCTCCATCATAGATAGGGACATGGGTTCATACAATACAGAATGTGTCAAAAAATTTATGCAGTTGGCCCTCAAGTGCTGCGAGGACGAGACAAAAGCGCGGCCGACAATGCTGGAGGTTGTGAGAGAGTTAGAAAACTTGTGCTCAATGCCTCTGCAATCCGACGCGAATCAATCGGAGTCAAATGCCTCATCTTCAGGAACATCAGGACCTGCACCAGCTTCACTCTACAATGAAAGGAACACTTATGTGTCCACTAATAATTACGTCGGAAGCGACCTTGTTAGCGGAGTTTTTCCTGATATCAAACCTCGTTAAGTATGATTGAAGTTTCCTTTTATAGTCAGGGTGTTATGGAGTTTATTTTTTCCACACCAAAAACATAAACTTCTCTTTTGTCAATCTTTACGTTTCATGGGAAGATGGATCATGGAGCTTTTGTAACTTTGTATCATGTACTTTCCTTGGACCTTCTAGGTTGGTACTCTTTGATTTTATTTTTTGTTTTTTCCTTTTTGTATATAAATATAAACATTTGAAGCTTGGAACTGAACCTGCTCGATTATAGCCATGTCTTAATAGTTAAGATAGTAACCAAAGTGTTGTATTTTGATTTTAACGTGATCCACTTTCTTGGTGCTTAAATTAGGATTATTTACATAATTATATCGTTTAGTTTTAATTATTTTTCAATTTATCCATATGTTTTTAGAAACTTTGAAGATATCCTTTCAATTTGAATAAGTTGTTTCAATTTCATCCCTTGTGTACTTTCGCAATGAAAAATATTAGACGAAACAACGTAATGCCCTCGAATTAGGGGGTGGCAATTCGTGTCACGTGTCAGTTTGTGTCGTGTTAGAACCGTGTCGAATTTTTTTTCTCCCAACCTGAACATACCCGCGACACGAACACGACTTCAACATGCGACACGAACACGACACGAACCCGAAACGGATTGATACGACACGAATCGAAATTGACGCGCGACATGAAATTGATCAGGACACGAAATGACACGAAATTGACCCGAAATTGACACGAAACTTGACCCGAAGTTGATCAAAAAAAAAAAACGGGTCGTGTTCGGGTTCTACGAGTCCAACCCAAACACGACATGTTTTTTTCTATGTCAATTTCGGGTAGCCTGAAATCGACATCCCTACTTTTTCCAACCCAAACCCGCAAAATTCGTGTTGTTTTCGAGTCGTGTCGTCTGTCGCGACCGGTATTGCCACCCCTATCTTGAATAGTCTATAAAAATATATTATAAAATTTGAAAACTATAAACAACAATAAAATTGTGATGCCCTAGAAATTCATAAACTCGATTTACGAATATTATTATGGATTTCCTTCATCAATATATTTCTAATGAATTATTTTGATGAATATAAAATTTCAAGATCATGAATGAATGTATATGTATCATTAATATGATGATGTCGCTGATTTAACAATGTTCAGCTTCCTATTTAAATAAGAAAATAGAAATATGATGTTACTCTTATTTTCTATTTTAATTGGATTTTGTGAAAATATTATGTGTGAAAATTCATTATATAAATATAATGAATGAATAATTATAATTTTATGATTTAAAAAAGTGAATTTATGACTTGCCAAGATTTACCTACTAAATTAAATTTAGCAATTCTACAAAAAAAAAAAAAAAAAAAAAAAAAAAAAATTGAAGGGGAGAGGTTTCAGGGAGGGCCCATGCAACCCCGACCCGGTGGGTAATTACCCACTGGGCAAGGCAGTGGGCTTAAGCCCACTGCTAGAAAAAAAATATATATATATATATATATGTGTGTGTGTGTTTAAGGGAAGGGGTGCACAGCACCCCTCCCCTTGCTCAGTGGGCTGCTAGTTCACTGAGCCATGCATAAGCTGCCTGCCTGCTGCTAGTAAACTGGCACAAAGAAAAAAAAATTTTCTTTTTTTCAGAAAATAGGTTGAACAAGAGGGGGAGTTTTTGAGAATCCAAAATCCAACCTCTATACAAGTAAAACAAAGTTGACAAGACAAGAAAGAAAAGTTGATTACAATGTAAGATGATGAACTATTTGAATGACTACTCACTAAAACCACTTAGAAATACATGAAAAACTACCAAAACAACCTCACAACCTATGCTCTTCAGCTGAGCACATTTTTGTAGTAATTTAAAATCCAAAAATTCCAATTTTTAACCCACAATAAGGTTTGGTTATAAAATGTTTCTAAGGTAAATCAAAAACCACTTTTTTCTATTTCATAAAGACCATACTAGCAAAGAAAAGTTTTCTCTCTTTCTCCTTTTATTGGAAACCAAAAATATTCTTCATCTCCTTTCATCCACTCCCAAGATCATTTTTAGCAAGAAGGAAGAGTCATTCCAAATGTTTTCTAAGGTAAAAACTTATATTTTCCACTTATTTTCTAGAAAGAAGAATGATGTTTTAAAAATATTTTTTTTAAGTGATATTTTATCTCCATTCTAGCCCCTACCTCATGGATCTAAGAGTGGTTCAAAGTATTCAAGAAGAGCTAAGAATCCACTACTTTCCTAAGAGGTAAACTATTTGTAAACTAGTGGATTACTAAGTTCTTAAAAACTTTCCTTTCAAAATGTGTTCTTACAAATAGGAAAATCTTGGCATGATAAATGGTTAAAATGAAATTTTTCTACCTAATGAGTTGATATATGTGCTGGCCATGATTTAAGGTGGCTAGAAAAAATGATTTGTGTATGGAATATGATGAAAGTGTGTTTATGTGATTTTTTTGTTATATGACATGAATCAATATTGATGTATGAGAATAAAAGTTTTATGACATATTAATATGTTATGCCCTCTATTTAATGGAAGTAGAATGATGAGGAAAATATTTTGACATCACAAATAGGCTAGAATAAGAATTGATGACCATAATACCAAAAATAACATTTTTTGCATAAATGTTAACAAATTGGATAATGGTATTTTGAGTGGGATTTTTATGATCATGTGGAAGGACAGAATATTAATCTTGACATAAGCCATAAGAAGAGCTCAAGTTTGATCAAAAATAAAAAT
>CM046372.1:24901034-24924239 GCA_025413025.1 Ficus hispida
TGTTCTGACCATACCAGAATCTTCTTATTGAATTCTTAAGAATCTTGTCTACATAGTGTGACTGACTTAGTACAAGTCCATCCGAAGTTCTTGTAATTTTAATTCCCAATATACATCAGCTAGACCCATATCTTTCATATCAAATCTTTGATTTCAACATATCCTTAGTAGATTTAATCATCTTAACATCACTACCAACAATGAGCATGTCGTCAACATAGAGACATAAAATGATAAACTATTTTCTGTGTCTTTGACATATACACATTTGTCATACTCTTTTAGGCAATAGTACAGGGTCATTGAAGGCAAGCCCTTGGTTTTTTGAAGTGCAAGTTTAAGTTTTTTTTTTCCCCTCTAATTAATTTTGTTAATAAAATAAAAGTTTTCCAAGTAGCTTAAGTTGAGGAGATGTGTTCAAACGACATGGTTATATGATAACGACGGGACTCTTGTACATAAGAATGTGCTCAAAACGACATTTCAGATTTGTGGTGATGCATGTTTTTCGAGTTATATGCCTCCATTTTTCTAAGGATTCATAATTTCGAGTTATATGCCTCCATTTTCTAAGGATTCATAATTTGATGATACTACTTTTTAAATTTGCATTACAGGTTGCCTTTTTGCAATTTCAATTGTGAAAGAAGAAGCTGCCAAGTTGGAATCCATTAGCTAACATAGCACTGTCAAATTTTTCATGCCATTGTTTTGATGCTTGTTTCAAGCCATATATATACTTCATCAGTTTATAGACTTTCCCTTCCTGTCCAGGTGCAGAGAAACCCTCGGGTTGTTCCATATATATATTTCCTCATCTAAGTCTCCATTTAGGAAAGTTGTTTTCACATCCATTTGATGTACTTCAAGATTCCGCAAAGCAGCAATTGCAAGTATCATCCTTATGGAATTTATTCTAGTCACAGGTGAATATGTGTCAAAGTAATCAAGTCCTTCTCGTTGTCTATATCCTTTTATCACAAGTCTAGCCTTGTACTTGTTAATTGTCCCATCTGTGTTCATTTTCCTCTTGAATATCCATTTGTAACCTAATGGTTTACATCTTGGAGGAAGATCTACCAATTCCCATGTATGATTATGGAGAATGGAATCAATTTCACTCTTATGGCCTCTTTCCATAAAGGACCATCTGAAGAGTTCACAGCTTCTTTAAAGTTTTGAGGTTCACCTTCTAACAAATAGGTTAGATAATATGGACCAAAAACTTTTTCTACCTTTACTCGTTTACTTTGTCTAGGCTCATCCTCGAACTCAATATTTTGTTCTTGGTCCTCACTATTCTCAACAATAGTCTCATATGTTCTTTTGGACGAACTTAGCCTATCTTTAGATCTACACGGAAATACATGTTCAAAGAATGATGCATATTCCATAATCGTGTTTTTGTGTATATCAGGGATTTTAGAATCATACACATGAAACCGATAAGCACTACTATTATATGCATAACCAATGAAAACGCAATCTATTGTTTTCGGACCTATTTTCACCTTCTTAGGTATTGGTACGGCCACTTTAGCAAGACACCCCCACACTCGTAAATATTTGTAGGAAGGCTTCTTACACTTCCATAAATCGTATGGGGTCTTATCTTCTTCCTTCCGGAGTACCTTATTTAAAAGGTAATTAGCAGACAAAATGTCTTCCCCCCACATGTTCTGAGGTAACTCAAAACTTATTAACATTGCATTTATCATACCTTTCAAGGTACGATTTTTCCATTCAGCCACACCATTTGACTGAGGTGAATAAGGTGGTGTTACCTCGTTAATGATTCCATATTACATGCAAAATTTACCAAACGGTACCTCATATTTCACCACCACGATCACTGCTTAACACCTTAATCTTTCTGTTGAATTGATTCTCAACTTCCTTTTTATAGAGAGCAAATTTCTGTATAGCTTCGTCCTTGCTTTTTAGCAAATACACATAACAACATTTCGTGCTATCATGGACAAAAGTGATAAAACACTTATTGCCACCCCTTGTTTGTATGAATTTTAGATCGCACACATCACTATGAACCAAATCAAGAGGTTCAGTATTCCTTTTAATTCCTTGGAAAGATGACCTTGTCATTTTCGCTTCAACATAAGTTTCGCACTTATGTTTGGAATCAATTTGGAAGTGGGTATGTGATCCAAGTTAATTAATCGACTCAAAGTATCATAATTAATGTGTCCTAGTCTACCATGCTACAAACTGGAAGACTCAAGCAAATAAGCGGAAGAATTATTAACTTTATTAATATTCTTTGGCATTACAGTCATCACATTGAGCTTAAAAAGCCCATCAGTTACATAGCCCTTTCCAGCATACATTCCATTCTTAGATAAGACAAATTTATCTGACTCAAATACCATGCGAAAACCGTACTTGTTAAGCAGAGATCCAGACACGAGGTTCTTATGGATTTCTGGTACATATAACACGAGGTTCTTTCCCAGAAGTCATCTTCAAGACTACCCTGCCTTGACCTTCAATCTCTGATGTAACAGAGTTTCCCATGAACAAGTTCTCCCCATGCTCAATTGGTTCAAAGAAAGTGAACAATACTTTGTCAGAGCAAACGTGTCGTATTGCATCGGTATCAATCCACCATTCCTTCGGGTTGGACCCGACCAAATTTACTTCTAAAACTACTGTAGAGAGTTTTATATCAGGCACATCTTGATTGATGTCATTAACAGCGTCCGCCTCATGCTTCTTTGGCTCATGAGCTTCTTTAGTCAAGAATCTAACAAGATTCAAGGTTGTCAGGTAAAGCAACATCTTTAGCTGCCACCTCTTGAAATTCAACACATTGAATTTCTCCAGTTTCTCACCATGGTTCACATGAACTGAAACCGGAATCACAGAAGTAGGCACTCGTGCCACAAAGCGGATGGAACTTGACCCATGGTCGTGTTCTCAGCAGTCGTGTCAATATTGTTTGAATTGTTTTCCATTTTCTAAAAAAACCAAATGAACATTTTAGAAACACAAATTTTTTTTTTTAAATAATAGAATATATAACAGCAAAATCCAAATATATTTATATAAACAACCTGAAAACACCTGATAGAAAATTTAAAGATAATATCGTAAAACTTAAAGCAAAAGAGGAAAAACCTCTACGGTAACAAATATTATACACACACACTGCAGATTATGAAAAGTACTCAAAATATTATATAAATCATAAACGGCAATATCAAAATATGTAATAAGGCAAACCGGTAAAGGAAAAATGTATATATAACTGAAGTTAAAAAAAATTATGTATGAATACTTAATAAAACCAAAAGACAAAATAGAACCGGTAACGTTATGACTTATGAATATCAAAAGCCAAACCGATAATCAAAGAAAAAGATAGGGAAACAAAATACACCACTTGCAGCTTTCACAAACAAAGTATATAAACTCCAAAGAATAATCTGTTTTAAGATTGCTAGTAAAATATGAAAAATAGGACAACGAAAATGTCGAAATTAACAAACAAGAAATTCGTTAGCAATAAAAATACATAATAATATAAGATAACGGAAATTATCGATGAACACCGAGACCCATGTGTCACACGATTTCCTTAAAACAGATTCGCCTCCTCACCATCAGTGCTCAAGGATCAATCGGCATCTGCTTCTCAGGATACAACGGTTTACAAGCGGTAACAGCGCACCATGTTACAGCTTCCGGTGAAGTTGAAAAAATGCCCGAACTCTATCACTTAAGACTCCTAGACTCATATCACTAAGAAAAGAAAAGAAAACTTTGTATTTTCATATGTTCTTTTTCGACTAAGAATAGATGCAATTTATAGGCACAAAAGCATGGTTCTTAATACGCACAAACAACAAAACGTTTGGCTGTTATACAGTTTTGAATTTCGGCTTAATTACCCATTGAATTGTGGCCATTTAACAGCTAGCCGTTTAGTTGTTCTCCAAACGTTTTTTGGTGTTCTCCAAAATGTTTATGAGGCATCAAAATCCAAATTAATCGGTACTGATTTACTAGCAATTAACTCAACCTAATTGCTTGAATCTTTATAACGTTTCAGTTGGAAAATATAAGAATAGTAGCAAAACCAAGGTGGTACAAAGTAGACAAATCAGTGTGATATTCTTGCTCGTAGGTCACACGCCCACACACAAGTCCTTTGGCTTTGCTCTTTCCCATGTGAGACGAGAGATTTTCCAATTCCTTTTCCAACTTCATAGGTGCACTTTTGAGAATCAATTTCTCATTCACCTCTCTATCATTTTGAGCGTATAAAAATTCAATTTCAAACTCCTTGCGGAGTAGAACACGAATTCATATTAAACCGACACTAACATGAAGTCGATCCCGCTTAAATTTAGGCCACAAAATGACCATTTAAAATGGTTTTTAATAAGCTATTTTCCAACAGTGTCTTCCAACGAGAGTTGGGGAAATGAAAATCCAGTGGCAAAAAATTTCGATTGACCAGGATGTTTCTGGCATTTACACTATTGGCCATGGCACTCTTCCTTTTTGCAAGAGTTTCCCCTTGTAACTTTAATAATCACACAACTGTTTAGTTTTTCCAATAGATTTTTCCTTCTTGGATCTTTTGATTGCAATGAATTGCCAATTTTTCTAACCTTAAAAAAGAGTACTTTAATTCACGAGCAAAAAAAAAACTTTGATTATATATATTGGTTCCATTATGGCATGATTGTAGGACGATTAATTGATTATGCAACTCATTTCATGTTTTCAGATGTAAAATGATAAAGTTTTCAATAGTTCAAGCTTTATCACAAAGTTTGTAACTTCAGGATAACTTTAAAGCCTAAAACGGTACCTAAACAAGGAAGCAAACCAAACTCTCAAACATCTTTGAAGAATTTAAATTATAAGAAATGGACTAAAATGCAAAGATTTTAAGTTTTAGGCCAAAATGTCAATATTGAAAACTTCAGGTCCAAATTCATGGGAAAGTTTTAAGGACAATAACGGAAACTAACCCATTTGAAACACCAATTAGAGTTGGAGTTTCAAAGTTTTTTTTTTTATTAAAAATGAGTAAGGGATCGTTTGGGATGACAATTGAAGATGAGATTTTGCAAGTTGGTTTTGGAATGTATATTTGGGGAGGTATGAATTGGAAATAAACTGTGAAATAAAAACTAGTGCAAAATTTTTAAATGTATTCGGAACAAAATATACAATATAGATCTTGTTTTGTCTATTTCCCTTTTTTTTTTTTTTGTAAGATTTAAAAAAAATCATCTCATTTCAACTTAAATAAGAAAATTATGGACTTGTGAAGTTTGAGTATTTTTGAAAAATGAAGAAACAGAAAGTGAGATGTAAAACAAGGGAAAATAAAGGTTTAAGCAAGAAATAAAAAGGGAATCCAAGTAAGCTTCTATTTATAAAAGGAGTGTTTGGTACTCTAGTTTGGATCACAATTTACAATTCAAATTTTGTCTATTCTGAAAAGTTAACCTCAGTTTTACTATCCATACATTTTGGTTACTCAAACTTTAAAAATCCATAAATTTGTATATACAGGTCCAAATGAGAAATTTTTTTTTTTTTTTTTACTTACACAGACTTTCGAGACAGACGAAATAAACTCCATATTGTTTCTTTTTTTCCGAACACATTTCAAGTTTTTTCACTTTTCAATTCCAGTAATTCAAACATATCACCAAACGCACAATTCAATTCAAACCCAAAAACGACAATCCAAACCTTAACACCAAACGCATGCAAAAATTGCCCAATTAGGAGTCAAAATGTTAAATTAAATTCTTACTATACAACTGACTTTGTATGGACTATAAAACAGTGATCCCTAATATAGAATTAGAATAAGTTTTGAATAGTGTTGAGCCTAGAAACAAATGAAGTTTTAGGCTAAGAGTATCCTCAATAAAATGTTGAGATTATGTGTAATAGTAAATTTTGACATTTTGATAAAATAAAAAAAAAAATTTTAAAGTGCTCTTAAATAGAGTGTTTTCATAAGTCAAATTTTGCATATACTAAGCCTGATGGTAATTTTTTCACTACGTATAGTCAATGTTAAATTTTATATTTAATTTGTATTGGTTGTTGTCTCAACTTTTTATCTAATTATTTTAATTGTCAATTTCAGATTTTTTTTAAATATTAAATTTGACTTTCACATATTTTAAAACTTAACTAGTTGTAATGCATGGGAAATAGACAAAAAACCATATGACATTGATTAGACCATTACATGGTAAATAACGGGACTGACATGTGGTAGCCCCAAAGCAGTGAACGACAGACTATTAATGCAAGATTCATCCTTTTAAATATAGCTGTATAAATTGTAATGACAAAAGATAGATACAAATTAAAATAACATATATATTAAAGTACAAATCTAAATATAATATTGGAATTAGCATATACATGGGGGATTATCTAAGCATGTAATTTCACCGGCCTTAAAGTTAAAAGGAGAGTTTGGAGAGTTCCCCAACCTAGTATCAATAGTTCTCGGAGCCTCTTTGTAGCCACTAAGAACTGTATCAAAAGTGAGAAGAAGCTCCTTTTTTTTTTAAATTTATTTAATTACAGCTATATCAATTAGGAAAAAAGAATGAAAAATATACCTTGCTTCGCAATAAATGCTTGGCCTAGCAAGTAGATCTCTAAAAGAAAGATGCATATGTTTATAAGATAAACCACCATCAATAGGATTTACCTCTATTAGTGAAGACAGTAAAGAAATCAAATAGAAGGGGAAAAAAAAGGAGTAATAAGAGAAGAGAAAACAAGTATTTTTAACGTCGATATGCTTATGTCCGATGGACTAGGAAAAAGAGAAGAATTCACAAATAATGAATATTATGAATGAGCTCTCATTTAAATACGAGTTAAAATATACATAATAGGATAAATTGCGTAATACTTACAAATCTACTAAAATCAAGACATATCATAAATTGCAATAATTACAAACAAAATTAAAAGTTCCTAGCATACAAAATAATAACTTGTTCATTTTCCTATATGATTTTTACCTTCTCATGTTATGTTGGCCGGATGTTTTCTCTTTCCCCTGCCAACAAAACATATTCATTTTCCTATGATAATAATTTTTGCTAAACTCATGCTTTGGTAAATGAACAAATTTTCATGCTTTTGCCAATGAGGAAAACCAAATACTTACCAAATATATAGTTCTGCATCCGTCATTATTTTCTTAGCTGTAGGAGCTTTCAAGTCCTCTTTAGTAACTAGTATTAGCATGTCGTTGTTATTTGGGTCTCAACATTTCATTGTCGTTTTTTTTCTTTATGTGTCGTTTGTAATGCAGAAGGAGAAAAGCTCGACATAAGAGCTGAGCTAAAGAGGGAGAGGGCAGTTGTTTTTGTTTTTTGTTTTTTTTTGTTTTTTTTTTTGACAAAGAGATTTAAAATCCTTGAGTTTCTATCAGTAAAAGAGGGGCTTCATCCCCGTCTCCGTTTGGAGTTCTTTCAACGATGGTGTGGGCTTAATCCACCTCCAACGATCGATAGTCAATCGTAAGCATATCCCAATCTTTAATAGTGAGCATTAGGTAAATAGATTCCAAATACCGAGAATTCATTGAAATTAATATCGTAAATTGATTTGGGAAAATTATAATATTTCCAAAATAGTTTGCAAATCCACAATAAAGCTTTTTTTTTTTTTTTTTCACAAAAGGTGTTTCACTTTCCAGAATTTAGAGTTCCACAAGTCGCATTTCCTCAAAACTCTTTTCCAAAAATCACTTGGATAGTTGCTATTTTTAAAACATTTATAAGTCACAATTTCTCAAACTCATGATTATATAAATCGGACTCAAAAGTCAAAACTCATTTTGGCCAAAGCACTATAAAATCAGGCTATCATGAAAGGGGTGTTGAACCGTAACTCATGGTAATTTATTTATTGAACTCATCTCCAAATGCGATTTGATTCTTAATAAAACATTAAGCACGTCATCAATCTCCTTATATACTCTATATGTAACGCCCCCGACCGTCCACGTAGGGGCGACTACGTAAACGTGGGCCGTTACCATACTTGCTTAACTTAAATCTTAGTCTTAGATACTTTACTTTATAGAAAATTTCAGAATAAAATTTTTTTTTTTCTTCTTTCTTTAAACTTTATTTTAAAAATCACAACTTAAAACATTACATAGGTAACATGATACATGTTCCTTAAAACATATACATACAACTTGATAATTTAAACCATTTGCGGAAAATCTTGCGTAGTGGTATCCCATACCGCCCTTCACTTGCTGTATCATCTCCATGGCCCACTAAGTAAAGCTGCAGGCATTTACCTACAGTATGGAATATACTGATGAGCTTTCGCCCAGCAAGTACAAACATAATCTCACAAAACACAAGGAATATTGCACAACTCATGCATGAATCAATTATGTCCAATTATGAATCTTTTTATGCACTTGAACCTATTATCTTGCTTAACATGTGGGCCCTTAGTGTACGTACCAAAAGTGCGCAAGCCTCAGAACGTCAGGGTTTGCAATGCCCTTAACAATTCTGGAAAACATGAACATAACCCTTCACGCATCAACAGAAGGTTGATTATCACTTTACCCTCACGCATCAACGAGAGGTTGATAATCATAAACTTGAACTTGTAACATACATGATCCTCCTGCATCAACAGGAGGTTGGTACGACACCTTACTTATCTTGGTTTAGTCTTAGTCTTGTTATATTTCCAAGACTAAGAATCTTTACATGTGATCTTAATAATCATGATGCACATGAGACTAGACATGGCATAACTTAGCATCATAACATAGCATGACATTGCATAACTTAGCATCATAACATAGCATGACATTACATAGCATAACATGGCATCAAGTCATATATTTGAAAATAGCTTTACTATTTTCCATACTGTAGGTGAGGTTTGTACTTACCTCTCGTCCTACGCTCTTGGTCTAGCGTTCCATCGAAGCACGATAATATGTCATATTCCTGTTTCCAAATAAGTGTAAGATAAAAGTTATACATCTTTTATCTTACCTTAAATCATAATCGTTAACTGTTGGTGACCTAACCAACATGCGTTCATAGACTTAGTTATATGTCCCCTCCTATACAAAGTATCTTATCTGGTTACACTAAGTAACCTTATTGCTAAGCCCACATCCATTCAGGTAAGGTTAGGTTACTATCCTAACCTTGAGCATATGACTTAACATTCTTGATCCATAATCCATTGGGTTATTACAAATAACCCTAGATCTTAGTTCATCATAATTTCAGTATCTCATTGGGTTTTGTTGGGTAACCCTCGAGATGATAAACTTTGGTCAAACTTGGTCAACCAAAGTCAACCTTCTAAGGTCAAACTTGGACTTTGGGGTCAAGCCCAATAACTCGGGTATCCTTCCCGGTTACCACCCGTTACTATCTTGCTACATGTCTTTGGCTTTAAAATCCATTTTTCCCTTTGTTTCGGAAAATTTGTTGAATTCAACTTAAAAACCTTCGCTTAACTTATAAATGTTTTAAGGACTGAAAACTGTCATTGGAACAGTTCTCACAGTCAAAACATTGGGATTGGTGAAAAATACAGTTTTCTTGTACTATTTTAGAAAATCCTGTGCGTGTGCAGGAATTTCCTGCTTATGTACTATTTTTCTGAAAATCTTGTGCTGGAATTTCTATTTCCTACACAGTTTTTAGAATCCAAATTTTACTTTAAAATCTGTTCCGAATTTGATAAAACTTTCTTCATAAAAGTTGTAGATCTCGGATAATACTATAACTTTCATGTTTTAATGAAAACCCAGTTCGGATTTTAACATGCCCTTATTCTTTGTTGAACTCGCCTGGCCGTGCATAAATCCTGGGCACGGTCAGGCTCGGATTTTCATAAAAATCGAGGCCTTTGGAGCCTTATTTTGAAAAATTGTCCACGTTGCCCTCTAGGAAAACCCCTTATCTACAACTTTGTAGTTTTGAGTTTCTTCAAATTCGACCTCTAAGGGCCTCAAATTAGCATTTCCAGAACGCTGCCCAGTCTTGACCCGAGACTGGCAGTTTCGGTTCATAAATTCGTTTCTCGTCCTAAAACGTGCACACTACCTCAACCGACCACAGCGGGAGCCTAAAGTCACACATGCAATCGTTTCTAACGTTCCAATCCATCATGCACATAATCATACATTCATTCTAAAACCTCTGGGGACTTATAACAAACACTTAGTAGGCACAATTGCAAACATGCATCAAATCATAAACTAGAGACCTTGAGACCCTAATCAAGCACAATCAAACACTAAGCCCATTGCATGAAATAAAAGAATGAGCTTATGCTCTTACATAACCACTGAAAATACACTTAAATCTCCAAATTGAAGCTCAATTTAAAAAGCTTAGGGCTTAAGGAGATTACCTTGATTGAACACAAGGTTGTTCTAGCTTTTGGTTCACATTTTTCTCCTTTCTCCTTGGCTGCCCATAACCGGCCATTCTCCTCCTATTCCTAGCATTTTTTCTGCTTTTCCAGCTTATCCATAACCGGCCATTCAAGCCAAAAAAAATGGGTTTCCAATTTTTTTTCCACTCTTTCTTTTCTCACAAAATCCGGCCACTAAAATTTTTCCACTTTGGGTTCGGTTTCTAGGGAGGTTTGGAGAAAATTGGGCAGAGTTTTGGGATGATTTTGAGCTGCCAAAACCGCCCCCTTTGAGCCCTATTTATAGGTGAAAATTACAAATTTTTCACCATTTATTTTTATTTTCAAAATTGCATTTTAGGACCTAAAAACAAAATATTTGCTAACTAGTCCCTACACATGTGGCCGGCCATTAAGGAGTCCTTGGAGCCCAAGTTTTGCTTACCTCATCATGATGACATCATCTTGATGACATCATGTGCTTACCTCATGCTTACATCATCATTTTTCTCCAAAATTACACTTTGCCCCCAAAAGACAAAATATTTACAATTTGACCTTCCAAGTGGCATGTTGGCCGGCCATCACCTTGTTCTCCAAGCAAATGATGACATCATTTTGATGACATCATCTTGCTTACATCACCTATTTTTCAGAAATTGCATTTTAGCCCCGAAAGTTAAAATTCTTGCATTTATGCCCTCTAGGTGGCCGGCCCCTTACTTGGAGATCAAGCCAAGCTTATCTCACCTTGATGACATCATCTTGATGACATCACTTTGCTTACATCATCAATTTTCCAAAATTTTCACTTTAACCCCTAAAGATAAAATTTTGGCATTTTTGCCCCTGAGGTGGCCGGCCATGTCATCTCTTCTAGAGCCTTCCTTACTTTCTTTCCAAGCTTATTTAATCCAATTATGATGTCATAAATTAAGGATAGGATGATGTCATCCATATTAAGCCCTGTTTGGCTTTTCCTCAATATTCAGTCCATTTTTCTGCTACACAGATATTTCTAATACTGTGTTTGCTTAAACACAATATTTTTATACTGTACTACAGTCCAAAATTTATCTGTGTAAAAATGAACTTTATCAAATTTTTCTTGTTTCTTAAAACCTTTCTTGCCCTTCGTATCTAACTTGGTGTGCTTGATTTTTCTAGGGTGGTCTCATAGCTTATGCTTACTTATTCGTCCGTAATGAAGGTTTTTGCAGTATAATTCCATACTGCTTTGCCGTATCTCAGCACCTTCATCTATTTGACCTTCCTGGTCAACCTTTGACTTTTTGGTCAACTTTGACTTTTTCGGTCAAATTTTAACCAACATGAAATCATAGGATTTTTCTTCCCTTTTTGCCTAAAAGGCCTTATGCTTGGCTAAGTAATCTATTATTGAGTCTCGTAACTGTTTAATCGAGAACTCAAACTTATACTATTATTCGACTATGATCATGATTCAGAGTTAGGATTTCATTGTTCCTACGGAACTCTCAAGTCATCAAAATTTCGGGTATTACAATCTACCCTCCTTAAAAGATTTTCGTCCTCGAAAATTTGAATAATTCTAAGTGGCTTTTCTTCAAATCCACTATCATTCTATAGTAACTTGTTCATGTTCCTATTTTAATACTTTTAATAGGATCATGTCTCTTATATAGAACCATAATCTTATTTCTACATCATCATAATTCTTATCCTCATACTTTCATGCTTTCATGCATACTTTCATATCCTTATCATCATACTTTCATTCTTTCTCACTGCATCGCAAGAACTATCTACATAAATTTCTTAGCAAGTATTTCATATAACTTGCCATATTTGAAAAGCATATTATGTCGTATAGCTTTTCCATGCTTGAAAAGTATATTGTATCTTATATATAAGATACTTTTCTTTAACTGTAATTGAGGGCTCAGTGAATATATCATATTGAAAATATTTTTCTTTCAATTTAGCTGAAGCTGAGGACCCTCTGGTACAATGTTAATCTTGTGCTATTAGAACCCTTTTTCTTTTCATGATGGCCCCTTTCTTGGAACTTTGTTCCTCAAGGTTTTCGGCCCTTTACTTTTCATGATGGCCCCTTTCTTGGAACTTTGTTCCTCAAGGATTTGGCCCTTAACATAACATAACATGACATAACATGAGTTGGTTCTAATAAGCATAAGATCAAGCACCATACATAAAATAACTTCTTTGAATCTTCTTTTCATAGAAAACAATAATAAATAGTATTATTGAAAACATATTACTGTTCGAGTGATGCAGTGAAAGGTATCCTTAAATCAACTAGCTACTTGTTAGCTAGTAGAACTTTCTCTTGTGCCTTCAGCACTTCCTTTATAGCGCAAAGGCATAATCATAACTCTAAGGAAAAACTTCCCATCATTGCATAATTTTCATTACTTAAAGGATTGCACATAGTCGACCTTGGTCAAATCATTATATGTCGACTTCAAGGTTGTTGCTATCGATCTCAACCTCATTAGTTTCATTGACAGACTCATAGTCATCATCAAAAATTTTCCCGTATCTAATAATACTCTTATGGGGCAAAAGTTTCACAATCAGGAAAACTTAACTTCCATGGTATTGATCCATTTCTTAGAAGGAAAAGTTCCTTACTATCACTATACCTGAGATGAGGCGATAGGCTATATGATCTTAAAGCCTATTCATTTCTTATTGCTATTCTCACGATCATAACTTAACTACTACAGTTGCAAGATTAGGCTCTTGCAAACATTCGGTTTGTTCGTACGAACGGCGAACCATCTTTTAATTCCAGTTCCTTATTCCTCACATTTTGTATATCCATTCTTTCCTTCATGTCCTATCTTGGAAACATCATAACTTATCATACTCTCTTCATATCATCTCATAAGCTTATCCATCACATACTTATCATGGTAATTTTAGGATCGCGAAAATGCATCCCATAAAATTAAAAGTATCATAGGTATCATCCTTCGTGTGACCATCGATGAGATATGCTCATTACATAAGCAATATCTTAACTAATTCTAATAAAGGAAAATAACTTAACTTACTTGGGCACTTGCAGAAACGATACGAAGTAAAGTGAGGTAGGCTGGCAGGATACCGCTCTGATACCAAACTGTAACGCCCCCGACCGTCCACGTAGGGGCGACTACGTAAACGTGGGCCGTTACCATACTTGCTTAACTTAAATCTTAGTCTTAGATACTTTACTTTATAGAAAATTTCAGAATAAAATTTTTTTTTTCTTCTTTCTTTAAACTTTATTTTAAAAATCACAACTTAAAACATTACATAGGTAACATGATACATGTTCCTTAAAACATATACATACAACTTGATAATTTAAACCATTTGCGGAAAATCTTGCGTAGTGGTATCCCATACCGCCCTTCACTTGCTGTATCATCTCCATGGCCCACTAAGTAAAGCTGCAGGCATTTACCTACAGTATGGAATATACTGATGAGCTTTCGCCCAGCAAGTACAAACATAATCTCACAAAACACAAGGAATATTGCACAACTCATGCATGAATCAATTATGTCCAATTATGAATCTTTTTATGCACTTGAACCTATTATCTTGCTTAACATGTTGGCCCTTAGTGTACGTACCAAAAGTGCGCAAGCCTCAGAACGTCAGGGTTTGCAATGCCCTTAACAATTCTGGAAAACATGAACATAACCCTTCACGCATCAACGGAAGGTTGATTATCACTTTACCCTCACGCATCAACGAGAGGTTGATAATCATAAACTTGAACTTGTAACATACATGATCCTCCTGCATCAACAGGAGGTTGGTACGACACCTTACTTATCTTGGTTTAGTCTTAGTCTTGTTATATTTCCAAGACTAAGAATCTTTACATGTGATCTTAATAATCATGATGCACATGAGACTAGACATGGCATAACTTAGCATCATAACATAGCATGACATTGCATAACTTAGCATCATAACATAGCATGACATTACATAGCATAACATGGCATCAAGTCATATATTTGAAAATAGCTTTACTATTTTTCATACTGTAGGTGAGGTTTGTACTTACCTCTCGTCCTACGCTCTTGGTCTAGCGTTCCATCGAAGCACGATAATATGTCATATTCCTGTTTCCAAACAGGTGTAAGATAAAAGTTATACATCTTTTATCTTACCTTAAATCATAATCGTTAACTGTTGGTGACCTAACCAACATGCGTTCATAGACTTAGTTATATGTCCCCTCCTATACAAAGTATCTTATCTGGTTACACTAAGTAACCTTATTGCTAAGCCCACATCCATTCAGGTAAGGTTAGGTTACTATCCTAACCTTGAGCATATGACTTAACATTCTTGATCCATAATCCATTGGGTTATTACAAATAACCCTAGATCTTAGTTCATCATAATTTCAGTATCTCATTGGGTTTTGTTGGGTAACCCTCGAGATGATAAACTTTGGTCAAACTTGGTCAACCAAAGTCAACCTTCTAAGGTCAAACTTGGACTTTGGGGTCAAGCCCAATAACTCGGGTATCCTTCCCGGTTACCACCCGTTACTATCTTGCTACATGTCTTTGGCTTTAAAATCCATTTTTCCCTTTGTTTCGGAAAATTTGTTGAATTCAACTTAAAAACCTTCGCTTAACTTATAAATGTTTTAAGGACTGAAAACTGTCATTGGAACAGTTCTCACAGTCAAAACATTGGGATTGGTGAAAAATACAGTTTTCTTGTACTATTTTAGAAAATCCTGTGCGTGAGCAGGAATTTCCTGCTTATGTACTATTTTTCTGAAAATCTTGTGCTGGAATTTCTATTTCCTGCACAGTTTTTAGAATCCAAATTTTACTTTAAAATCTGTTCCGAATTTGATAAAACTTTCTTCATAAAAGTTGTAGATCTCGGATAATACTATAACTTTCATGTTTTAATGAAAACCCAGTTCGGATTTTAACATGCCCTTATTCTTTGTTGAACTCGCCTGGCCGTGCATAAATCCTGGGCACGGTCAGGCTCGGATTTTCATAAAAATCGAGGCCTTTGGAGCCTTATTTTGAAACACTGTCCACGTTGCCCTCTAGGAAAAACCCTTATCTACAACTTTGTAGTTTTGAGTTTCTTCAAATTCGACCTCTAAGGGCCTCAAATTAGCATTTCCAGAACGCTGCCCAGTCTTGACCCGAGACTGGCAGTTTCGGTTCATAAATTCGTTTCTCGTCCTAAAACGTGCACACTACCTCAACCGACCACAGCGGGAGCCTAAAGTCACACATGCAATCGTTTCTAACGTTCCAATCCATCATGCACATAATCATACATTCATTCTAAAACCTCTGGGGACTTATAACAAACACTTAGTAGGCACAATTGCAAACATGCATCAAATCATAAACTAGAGACCTTGAGACCCTAATCAAGCACAATCAAACACTAAGCCCATTGCATGAAATAAAAGAATGAGCTTATGCTCTTACATAACCACTGAAAATACACTTAAATCTCCAAATTGAAGCTCAATTTAAAAAGCTTAGGGCTTAAGGAGATTACCTTGATTGAACACAAGGTTGTTCTAGCTTTTGGTTCACATTTTTCTCCTTTCTCCTTGGCTGCCCATAACCGGCCATTCTCCTCCTATTCCTAGCATTTTTTCTGCTTTTCCAGCTTATCCATAACCGGCCATTCAAGCCAAAAAAAAATGGGTTTCCAATTTTTTTTCCACTCTTTCTTTTCTCACAAAATCCGGCCACTAAAATTTTTCCACTTTGGGTTCGGTTTCTAGGGAGGTTTGGAGAAAATTGGGCAGAGTTTTGGGATGATTTTGAGCTGCCAAAACCGCCCCCTTTGAGCCCTATTTATAGGTGAAAATTACAAATTTTTCACCATTTATTTTTATTTTCAAAATTGCATTTTAGGACCTAAAAACAAAATATTTGCTAACTAGTCCCTACACATGTGGCCGGCCATTAAGGAGTCCTTGGAGCCCAAGTTTTGCTTACCTCATCATGATGACATCATCTTGATGACATCATGTGCTTACCTCATGCTTACATCATCATTTTTCTCCAAAATTACACTTTTGCCCCCAAAAGACAAAATATTTACAATTTGACCTTCCAAGTGGCATGTTGGCCGGCCATCACCTTGTTCTCCAAGCAAATGATGACATCATTTTGATGACATCATCTTGCTTACATCACCTATTTTTCAGAAATTGCATTTTAGCCCCGAAAGTTAAAATTCTTGCATTTATGCCCTCTAGGTGGCCGGCCCCTTACTTGGAGATCAAGCCAAGCTTATCTCACCTTGATGAAATCATCTTGATGACATCACTTTGCTTACATCATCAATTTTCCAAAATTTTCACTTTAACCCCTAAAGATAAAATTTTGGCATTTTTGCCCCTGAGGTGGCCGGCCATGTCATCTCTTCTAGAGCCTTCCTTACTTTCTTTCCAAGCTTATTTAATCCAATTATGATGTCATAAATTAAGGATAGGATGATGTCATCCATATTAAGCCCTGTTTGGCTTTTCCTCAATATTCAGTCCATTTTTCTGCTACACAGATATTTCTAATACTGTGTTTGCTTAAACACAATATTTTTATACTGTACTACAGTCCAAAATTTATCTGTGTAAAAATGAACTTTATCAAATTTTTCTTGTTTCTTAAAACCTTTCTTGCCCTTCGTATCTAACTTGGTGTGCTTGATTTTTCTAGGGTGGTCTCATAGCTTATGCTTACTTATTCGTCCGTAATGAAGGTTTTTGCAGTATAATTCCATACTGCTTTGCCGTATCTCAGCACCTTCATCTATTTGACCTTCCTGGTCAACCTTTGACTTTTTGGTCAACTTTGACTTTTTCGGTCAAATTTTAACCAACATGAAATCATAGGATTTTTCTTCCCTTTTTGCCTAAAAGGCCTTATGCTTGGCTAAGTAATCTATTATTGAGTCTCGTAACTGTTTAATCGAGAACTCAAACTTATACTATTATTCGACTATGATCATGATTCAGAGTTAGGATTTCATTATTCCTACGGAACTCTCAAGTCATCAAAATTTCGGGTATTACAATCTACCCTCCTTAAAAGATTTTCGTCCTCGAAAATTTGAATAATTCTATGTGGCTTTTCTTCAAATCCACTATCATTCTATAGTAACTTGTTCATGTTCCTATTTTAATACTTTTAATAGGATCATGTCTCTTATATAGAACCATAATCTTATTTCTACATCATCATAATTCTTATCCTCATACTTTCATGCTTTCATGCATACTTTCATATCCTTATCATCATACTTTCATTCTTTCTCACTGCATCGCAAGAACTATCTACATAAATTTCTTAGCAAGTATTTCATATAACTTGCCATATTTGAAAAGCATATTATGTCGTATAGCTTTTCCATGCTTGAAAAGTATATTGTATCTTATATATAAGATACTTTTCTTTAACTGTAATTGAGGGCTCAGTGAATATATCATATTGAAAATATTTTTCTTTCAATTTAGCTGAAGCTGAGGACCCTCTGGTACAATGTTAATCTTGTGCTATTAGAACCCTTTTTCTTTTCATGATGGCCCCTTTCTTGGAACTTTGTTCCTCAAGGTTTTCGGCCCTTTACTTTTCATGATGGCCCCTTTCTTGGAACTTTGTTCCTCAAGGATTTGGCCCTTAACATAACATAACATGACATAACATGAGTTGGTTCTAATAAGCATAAGATCAAGCACCATACATAAAATAACTTCTTTGAATCTTCTTTTCATAGAAAACAATAATAAATAGTATTATTGAAAACATATTACTGTTCGAGTGATGCAGTGAAAGGTATCCTTAAATCAACTAGCTACTTGTTAGCTAGTAGAACTTTCTCTTGTGCCTTCAGCACTTCCTTTATAGCGCAAAGGCATAATCATAACTCTAAGGAAAAACTTCCCATCATTGCATAATTTTCATTACTTAAAGGATTGCACATAGTCGACCTTGGTCAAATCATTATATGTCGACTTCAAGGTTGTTGCTATCGATCTCAACCTCATTAGTTTCATTGACAGACTCATAGTCATCATCAAAAATTTTCCCGTATCTAATAATACTCTTATGGGGCAAAAGTTTCACAATCAGGAAAACTTAACTTCCATGGTATTGATCCATTTCTTAGAAGGAAAAGTTCCTTACTATCACTATACCTGAGATGAGGCGATAGGCTATATGATCTTAAAGCCTATTCATTTCTTATTGCTATTCTCACGATCATAACTTAACTACTACAGTTGCAAGATTAGGCTCTTGCAAACATTCGGTTTGTTCGTACGAACGGCGAACCATCTTTTAATTCCAGTTCCTTATTCCTCACATTTTGTATATCCATTCTTTCCTTCATGTCCTATCTTGGAAACATCATAACTTATCATACTCTCTTCATATCATCTCATAAGCTTATCCATCACATACTTATCATGGTAATTTTAGGATCGCGAAAATGCATCCCATAAAATTAAAAGTATCATAGGTATCATCCTTCGTGTGACCATCGATGAGATATGCTCATTACATAAGCAATATCTTAACTAATTCTAATAAAGGAAAATAACTTAACTTACTTGGGCACTTGCAGAAATGATACGAAGTAAAGTGAGGTAGGCTGGCAGGATACCGCTCTGATACCAAACTGTAACGCCCCCGACTGTCCACGTAGGGGCGACTACGTAAACGTGGGCCGTTACCATACTTGCTTAACTTAAATCTTAGTCTTAGATACTTTACTTTATAGAAAATTTCAGAATAAAATTTTTTTTTTTCTTCTTTCTTTAAACTTTATTTTAAAAATCACAACTTAAAACATTACATAGGTAACATGATACATGTTCCTTAAAACATATACATACAACTTGATAATTTAAACCATTTGCGGAAAATCTTGCGTAGTGGTATCCCATACCGCCCTTCACTTGCTGTATCATCTCCATGGCCCACTAAGTAAAGCTGCAGGCATTTACCTACAGTATGGAATATACTGATGAGCTTTCGCCCAGCAAGTACAAACATAATCTCACAAAACACAAGGAATATTGCACAACTCATGCATGAATCAATTATGTCCAATTATGAATCTTTTTATGCACTTGAACCTATTATCTTGCTTAACATGTGGGCCCTTAGTGTACGTACCAAAAGTGCGCAAGCCTCAGAACGTCAGGGTTTGCAATGCCCTTAACAATTCTGGAAAACATGAACATAACCCTTCACGCATCAACGGAAGGTTGATAATCACTTTACCCTCACGCATCAACGAGAGGTTGATAATCATAAACTTGAACTTGTAACATACATGATCCTCCTGCATCAACAGGAGGTTGGTACGACACCTTACTTATCTTGGTTTAGTCTTAGTCTTGTTATATTTCCAAGACTAAGAATCTTTACATGTGATCTTAATAATCATGATGCACATGAGACTAGACATGGCATAACTTAGCATCATAACATAGCATGACATTGCATAACTTAGCATCATAACATAGCATGACATTACATAGCATAACATGGCATCAAGTCATATATTTGAAAATAGCTTTACTATTTTCCATACTGTAGGTGAGGTTTGTACTTACCTCTCGTCCTACGCTCTTGGTCTAGCGTTCCATCGAAGCACGATAATATGTCATATTCCTGTTTCCAAACAGGTGTAAGATAAAGTTATACATCTTTTATCTTACCTTAAATCATAATCGTTAACTGTTGGTGACCTAACCAACATGCGTTCATAGACTTAGTTATATGTCCCCTCCTATACAAAGTATCTTATCTGGTTACACTAAGTAACCTTATTGCTAAGCCCACATCCATTCAGGTAAGGTTAGGTTACTATCCTAACCTTGAGCATATGACTTAACATTCTTGATCCATAATCCATTGGGTTATTACAAATAACCCTAGATCTTAGTTCATCATAATTTCAGTATCTCATTGGGTTTTGTTGAGTAACCCTCGAGATGATAAACTTTGGTCAAACTTGGTCAACCAAAGTCAACCTTCTAAGGTCAAACTTGGACTTTGGGGTCAAGCCCAATCACTCGGGTATCCTTCCCGGTTACCACCCGTTACTATCTTGCTACATGTCTTTGGCTTTAAAATCCATTTTTCCCTTTGTTTCGGAAAATTTGTTGAATTCAACTTAAAAACCTTCGCTTAACTTATAAATGTTTTAAGGACTGAAAACTGTCATTGGAACAGTTCTCACAGTCAAAACATTGGGATTGGTGAAAAATACAGTTTTCTTGTACTATTTTAGAAAATCCTGTGCGTGAGCAGGAATTTCCTGCTTATGTACTATTTTTCTGAAAATCTTGTGCTGGAATTTCTATTTCCTGCACAGTTTTTAGAATCCAAATTTTACTTTAAAATCTGTTCCGAATTTGATAAAACTTTCTTCATAAAAGTTGTAGATCTCGGATAATACTATAACTTTCATGTTTTAATGAAAACCCAGTTCGGATTTTAACATGCCCTTATTCTTTGTTGAACTCGCCTGGCCGTGCATAAATCCTGGGCACGGTCAGGCTCGGATTTTCATAAAAATCGAGGCCTTTGGAACCTTATTTTGAAACACTGTCCACGTTGCCCTCTAGGAAAACCCCTTATCTACAACTTTGTAGTTTTGAGTTTCTTCAAATTCGACCTCTAAGGGCCTCAAATTAGCATTTCCAGAACGCTGCCCAGTCTTGACCCGAGACTGGCAGTTTCGGTTCATAAATTCGTTTTCTCGTCCTAAAACGTGCACACTACCTCAACCGACCACAGCGGGAGCCTAAAGTCACACATGCAATCGTTTCTAACGTTCCAATCCATCATGCACATAATCATACATTCATTCTAAAACCTCTGGGGACTTATAACAAACACTTAGTAGGCACAATTGCAAACATGCATCAAATCATAAACTAGAGACCTTGAGACCCTAATCAAGCACAATCAAACACTAAGCCCATTGCATGAAATAAAAGAATGAGCTTATGCTCTTACATAACCACTGAAAATACACTTAAATCTCCAAATTGAAGCTCAATTTAAAAAGCTTAGGGCTTAAGGAGATTACCTTGATTGAACACAAGGTTGTTCTAGCTTTTGGTTCACATTTTTCTCCTTTCTCCTTGGCTGCCCATAACCGGCCATTCTCCTCCTATTCTAGCATTTTTTCTGCTTTCCAGCTTATCCATAACCGGCCATTCAAGCCAAAAAAAAATGGGTTTCCAATTTTTTTTCCACTCTTTCTTTTCTCACAAAATCCGGCCACTAAAATTTTTCCACTTTGGGGTTCGGTTTCTAGGGAGGTTTGGAGAAAATTGGGCAGAGTTTTGGGGATGATTTTGAGCTGCCAAAACCGCCCCCTTTGAGCCCTATTTATAGGTGAAAATTACAAATTTTTCACCATTTATTTTTATTTTCAAAATTGCATTTTAGGACCTAAAAACAAAATATTTGCTAACTAGTCCCTACACATGTGGCCGCCATTAAGGAGTCCTTGGAGCCCAAGTTTTGCTTACCTCATCATGATGACATCATCTTGATGACATCATGTGCTTACCTCATGCTTACATCATCATTTTCTCCAAAATTACACTTTTGCCCCCAAAAGACAAAATATTTACAATTTGACCTTCCAAGTGGCATGTTGGCCGGCCATCACCTTGTTCTCCAAGCAAATGATAACATCATTTTGATGACATCATCTTGCTTACATCACCTATTTTTCAGAAATTGCATTTTAGCCCCGAAAGTTAAAATTCTTGCATTTATGCCCTCTAGGTGGCCGGCCCCTTACTTGGAGATCAAGCCAAGCTTATCTCACCTTGATGACATCATCTTGATGACATCACTTTGCTTACATCATCAATTTTCCAAAATTTTCACTTTAACCCCTAAAGATAAAATTTTGGCATTTTTGCCCCTGAGGTGGCCGGCCATGTCATCTCTTCTAGAGCCTTCCTTACTTTCTTTCCAAGCTTATTTAATCCAATTATGATGTCATAAATTAAGGATAGGATGATGTCATCCATATTAAGCCCTGTTTGGCTTTTCCTCAATATTCAGTCCATTTTTCTGCTACACAGATATTTCTAATACTGTGTTTGCTTAAACACAATATTTTTATACTGTACTACAGTCCAAAATTTATCTGTGTAAAAATGAACTTTATCAAATTTTTCTTGTTCTTAAAACCTTTCTTGCCCTTCGTATCTAACTTGGTGTGCTTGATTTTCTAGGGTGGTCTCATAGCTTATGCTTACTTATTCGTCCGTAATGAAGGTTTTTGCAGTATAATTCCATACTGCTTTGCCGTATCTCAGCACCTTCATCTATTTGACCTTCCTGGTCAACCTTGACTTTTTGGTCAACTTTGACTTTTCGGTCAAATTTTAACCAACATGAAATCATAGGATTTTTCTTCCCTTTGCCTAAAAGCCTTATGCTTGGCTAAGTAATCTATATTGAGTCTCGTAACTGTTTAATCGAGAGACTCAAACTTATACTATTATTCGACTATGATCAGTGATTCAGAGTTAGGATTTCATTGTTCCTACGGAACTCTCAAGTCATCAAAATTTCGGGTATTACACTATAAGCTGGATTAGTTCTTCCAGGTTGAATCTCCATACCATCTATATATATATATGTATTATATAATATATTGATAAATTTTTGTTCTTCTTAAATAAGACCATCTCCAATCCATTACTCTATTTTAGAGTTA
>CM046372.1:24924339-24944193 GCA_025413025.1 Ficus hispida
TGAACAGAGAACAACAAATAAACAAAACAAGCTCATATAAGTCTCAAAATTAAATTCAAATAAAGGTAAACCCCATCTCAAGATACCAAACACTCTATTAATATTTTGTCTTTGGATAAAATATTAACTTGCAAGTGATATCTTGGAGTAGTAATCACTACACTAATAATAAGAACATATCGAACAATAATTCTTCCTTTGGGCCGATTATTGTTCACATGCAAAACCGAATAATCATCACTCATTTATTACCACAGGTGTACATGTAATTCTGTTAAATATTCACCTTCCTTTGGGCCAATTAATATTCACATAAGTTACAAACACATAACCGTTTATATTTCAAAACAAATTAATTTCCACAAGAGAGGTCACTTTGACGACATGTTGTTTTAATTAATTCATCCAAATATATATATATATTATAATATATATATACATACAATATTCAAATTTAAAATTACACCAAAATTGATCCGTTAAAAAAAATTTTGGGTAAAAAGTCAATGGTCATTGACCGTTGATTGATGACCAGTGGGGCTTGTACCGGGTCGTGTTGGGGGTTGGACTGGGTCAGGTCAGTCCAACTTGGATCCTACACCAGCCCCAACCCTACCCTTTTTTTTTTTTCATTGTCTGCAGGATAAGCTTGCAGCCCATCCTTGTAATGGGCCCAATTGGGCCCGTATAAGAGGAAAAAAAAAACCCTAGACCTACTGAAAGCAAGCAAAACACAGCCAAAGCCAAAGAAAAAAAAAAAGACCGAAACTATAAACAGCCAAAGCAACCAAAGCCATACCCAAATTTTTTTTTAAGAAACTATAAACAGCAATTTTTAACAAAATTGTTAAAAATTTCTCAATGATTCAACATGAATCCACTCTGATATTGATTGTTTGATAAATTCTTTTAGCAAAAACCATCACCTAAAATCCCAAGAATATTCATGTTGGTTCACCAATAATCTATTAACGAATAAGCATAAGCATACTTGAATCCATAATGGCTAATCACCTTCTAGAGCCGAGTTGGCCTTCCAGATCAACATGTTTTCCAAGAGAATCCTTAATCTTCTCTGTGTTCTCTCTCTAATGATGGAATGTCAGAATTGAGCAATGATAATAATACGTACGATCTGGCGACTATAACCACTATATATATATATATATGTATATAACTTTCCTATTATTTTTTGGTATTTCTATTTTAGCTCATTATAAAAATAAAAGTTACCTTTTAAGTCTCTACACATTAAAAGCCTACACCCTATCAAATAAATTAAAGCCCAAATCAACCAAAACTTAGTAGATCACTTTTAATTGGACTTAACCTTATTTGACAGTCTGCAACATATAATTATTCACATATAAGCCCAATGTTGGATTAATGATCTAAGAGTATGAAAATAAAATGCAATTATATTGGAACTTCATATGAACTTCATATGCAAAGACACTTTCAATCTTCTATCACAAGACCCTTAAATTTGCTTTCGTTTAATCTAACTGTGAGGAATTTTGGCATAGTTTTGGTTTTATGTTGTTTCATTTGTAACAATAGCTAGGTTCAGAAGTTCTCTTAGTTTTGCAAAGAGAATGAACATTGCATTAGACTCGGCAAAGGGCATTCTTTATCTTCATACCGAAGCTGATCCACCAATAATCCACCGTGATATAAAGGCGAACAACATATGTTGGACTCCAAATTTACTGCAAAAGTTTCTGATTTTGGAATCTCAAGGCTTGCACCTGTTTCGGACACCAAAGGAATGGGAGCCTCCCATGTATCCACAGTTGTGAAAGCACTCCCGTAAGTAGTACAACCATAACCCTTCGGTAGCGGGAGTGATTGAACTATCGGTTGTCGTTTGCATGGTCTTAATTTAGGCACTTGAACATCATTTTAATTTTGCCATGTTTCCCTTGCCTAGCTACTTGATTCTAGGTACGGTCCTAACTTTTCAAATTCTCCGATGCGTACAATGTTGGATTTTCTTGTTGCAGCCATAAAATGATAAATCATAATCCCTCGTATGTTACCAAAAAACCAACTCGATTCACCATTCGTTTCCTATAAGACATTCTTTATATGATACTCATGTACTAATATTTAAGAGTATTATGGTTTGTTGGTACAGTTTTCGGTTTCATTGCATTGTTAGTTTTACCACCATATAAGGAGTATGAACTTTCTATAGTTTTCCTCTGCATACAGGGTTACTTAGATCCGGAATATTTCTTAACTCACAAGTTAACGGAGAAGAGTGATGTTTACAGCCTCGGAATTGTATTTCTTGAACTCCTTACAGGGATGCCGCCTATTTCTCACGGTAGAAACATTGTTCGCGAGGTATATATGATTTTTAAACATCTTTTCTCAAATTCTTCTTGGAATGGGACTTAATTCTCATGTATTTGAGCTCTACGCTTTTAGTATACATTTTTTATTTTACTATAAAGACTCAATATGTTGAAACCAACACACGCATTCGTTAAATGCCAATTGAGCTCGCCTTGATGTGGAAACGACTCTAAACTAGACCCTAGCACTAACGGGATCGGGAATTCTTGAAAATACCAATTTTACCCTTTGTAGAGTAGTAACTAATTTTAAATCTGAATTTGATGCTTTTCTTTTGCTTTGTTATTGCAAATTACAGGTGCTCGCAGCATGTCAAGCCGGAACAATGTTCTCAATCATAGATAGGGACATGGGTTCATACAATACAGAATGTGTGAAGAAATTTATGCAGTTGGCCCTCAAGTGCTGCGAGGACGAGATGAAAGCGCGGCCGACAATGCTGGAGGTTGTAAGAGAGTTAGAAAACTTGTGCTCAATGCCTCTGCAATCCGACGCGAATCGATCAGATCAGTCGAATGCCTCATCTTCAGAAACATCTGGACTTACACCAGCATCACTCTATGTTGAGAGGAACACTTACGCGTCCACTGATAATTACGTCGGAAGCGACCTTGTTAGCGGAGTTTTTCCCCATATCAAACCTCGCTAAGTTTTATCAAAGTTTCCTTTTATCGTAAAGGGTATAAGCTGTTTACATTTTCCACGCCAAAAATATAAACTTCTCTTTTGTCTATCTTTACATTTCATGGGAAGATAGCTCATTTTGTAACTTTGTATCATGTATTCACCCAAAAAAAAGAAAAAAAAAAACCAAAAAACTTTGCATCATGTACTTTCCTTGGACCTTCCAGGTTGGTCCTTTTTTATGTTATTTTTTGTTTTTTCCTTTTTTGTATATAAAAATAAAATTTGGAGCTTGGAACTCAACTTGTTCTATTAAAAGATGAACCAATCTTCAGCAAAGATAGAGTAGAAGGATTCTAAAAGCTGCAAGAGAGAGGGAAAAGGAGTGAGCGACTAAAGCCTTAAAAGGGCATAAGTGGACCCCACATTTTATAAAACTTGTCAGGAAAACTAACAATTTTTTTACAAAAAATTAAAAGAAAGGACATACAAACCAACTGCCCTCTCAGCTATGTTGCCTACTGCTAAACAAGGTCAGATTTGTCAAAGTTACTAGCTTAACACCAGTCCTTTATTCTTCACCGTCTATCTCAATAAAACGGGCCCAATTCACCAAATGTATGCGTAAGCCGAACGTACTCCAGACCTTTCCTATTTTTATATTACTATTATTATTATATAAAGAATGTATATTTTCACTCATATACATATATATACTAGAATATCTGTAGATATACATATACTAGAATATCTGTAGCAATAACATACAAAGTAACAAATGTAAGAAAAAATCCACACTAAGGAAGCTGGGAAACTTAGGAATAGAAAATTAAATTTTGAATTAATAAGTCAAGAACTAAGGGGAGACAAAACAAATTAATCTCATGATTTAAATCTTTTTATACTAAATTAGAAGCTTAAAAGTCAGGTATGACATAATACATGGTGAAAAAACTCCTATTTACTGAAATTGCCATCTATGTCATAGACTTCATCGGCTTCAGATATGCAAGAATATTATGAGTATATTTCGTTGTCCGAGTTTGGAGACAAGAGCTTGTCTTTTTTCCACCATTTGAAACAAGAAATATGCTCTAGTTTTTTTTTTTTTACTGTTGAGCCTTTCATTTCTGTTTTGGTTGAGTGTCATTTTCCATCTCTATTTTTAAAAGGCATGACTCATTCTGTTCTATGCTTATGCCCAGCACTGGACAAGTTATATTTCTCTTCACATATATGCTTAAATAAATTACCACTTGACCTATTGCCCGGGTCATTCATTGGTGTCGTTGTCTCGAAAGGTTATTTATTTATTTATATTGAGATCCCGCAAAGTACAATAATTCTGGTCCAAGTACTGTGTAGATAGATTTTGGGGGAGTGAAGATATTGTCTGTTTATGAAAGTTCAGTTTTTGATTGATTCAAACACATATATATATATATATATATATATCACACTTGTAGAATATATATTGACATATATATACATATTTCATGATGACGGTTAGAATTTTATCTTGATCTCAAATACAATATTGTTTATGTCCACTTCGTATGTTTGTCATATGAAAGTCGTTGCTTGAGATGGATAAATGAGCTTGCCAAAGTCAGCGCGCTATGAAAGTGTCAATTAGTGTTTTTTAACTAAGATTTACACAAGGTGGATAACCGATTGAATTTATTGCATGGGGTCATGTGTTGACCCGGTAATTGGAGGATTATTATTATGAAAATGTATGTATGTGTGTGTGTATATAATAGGATCGCTTTCCCATACAGCAGCCCAAAATTATCAGACACGATCAGCGGGGTAATTTTCACTGTTGGATAAAAAATGGACGGCTATTTTTTGCAGAAGTGAGAGAGGATGGGGGGTTGGTGGGGGTGGACTTCGCAACTGTCGGCGGCGAAAAGGCCAAGCCAGACGCCCGGCCCTCCCTCCTTGTCACCATTATCGTCGACGGCTCACTCTCTTGGATTGTAAAACGTACGGCGGTGACCGCCGTACAACTGAGCTTATGTATATGTATAGTATGAATATATAATATTAGTATGATACAAAAGTCGTTGGAGATAGAGTCATCTTTCTTTTTCCCACAGTAATTCCTCAAAAAAAAAAAAAAAATATTCTATTTTGAGCTTAGTAGACAGGAAGAAGCTATTCTTCAATATGAGCAACATTGGTAAGTTATATTTGTAATTATAGCTTTGAAACAAGAGTGAATAGTGCTCTTATTGTGTAATTATTTCTTGATCATTTCGTGTAATTACTTGTTGAGACAAAATTTAATATGGTTCCGGACCCGTGTTTGATTCAGTGTCATCTAATATTGAACTTGTAGGGAATTTGTAATTTCATATTCCATATAATACTAAACATTAAATTATATAATAATCATATAAAAATGAAAATAATGCAAATCCTATAAATGCTGTAGATGTAAATTTTTAAACTTATTTAACTACTAGTTGATTTAGATGTAATTTTATATAATTTTATGTGTGTCATGTTATATTTTAGAATTTTTACTACAACTGACAAATATCAATAAAAAAAATATTATATATTAACAAGTTAGTGTTACAAACTTAATTTAATATTACATATGTGCTAGATCGTACGGCCGTTAGACATGAGACTTTATCAGCACATGTTAAAAAAATTTGTATTCACGAATTGATTGCGGTCATATTTCATGGGTCCTTTTAAAAGTATTTTTAAAGTAAATGTTCATAGTTTTACTAAATTAAAAAGGAAAAAAACTTTTACTAAGTTTTTGGCAACTTGTTAATTGATATGCATAAATAACATTAAAAAATTAATAATTTATTTCTTAACTTATGTCTAACTTATCAATTTTAAAAATAGTTGTTAAAGTCGTTGCTTTGGCGCCTTTCGAGCAAAAGAGAGACCAAGTCTTGTCTCAGATACAATATTGTTTATGTCCACCTCGTATGTTTGTCACACTTGTAGAATATATATATATATATATATATATATTACGTTGACAGTTAGAATTTTATCTTGATCTCAAATACAATATTGTTTATGTCCACCTGGTATGTTTGTCACATGAAAGTCGTTGCTTGAGATGGATAAATGATATGTTTGTCACACGAAAGTCGTAGCTTGAGATAGATAAATGATCTTGCAAAAGTCAGCGGGCTATGAAAGTGTCAATTAGTGTTTTTTTAACTAAGATTTACACAAGGTGGATAAGCGATTGAATTTGTTGCATGCTGTAATGTGTAAAGGGAGGATTATTATTATGGAAATGTATGTATGTATGTATGTATGTGTGTGCGTGTGTCTCTCTCTCTATATATATATATATATATAGGATCGCTCTCGCATACAGCAGCCCAAAATTATCGGACATGAACAGCGGGGTAATTTTCGCTGTTGGATGAAAAATGGACGGCTATTTTTTGCAGATGTGAGAGAGCAGGGGCGGGAAGGGAGGACTTAGCAACTGTCGGCGGCGAAAAGGCCAAGCCAGAGGCTCTCGAGGATTTCACCAGCATTCGTAGCGATCGTCGCCAGCAACAAGTACAGAGAGGAAAACAGAGAAGAAGAAGGGTCCATAAATCGCCGCCATCATCGACGGTGAAAATGCCAAGCCGGACACCTGGTCCTCCCTCCTCATCGCTGTCATCATCGACGGCTCACTCTCTTGGATTGTAACGCAATACGTACGGCGGTGACCGCCGTAAATATAGTTGTGTGATGAACATATAATATTAGCATGACACAAAAGTCGTTGGAGATAGAGTTATCTTTCTTTTTCCCACAGTAATCCCTCAAAAGTCCAAAAAATAAAATAAAATAAAATAAAATAAAACCTCTAGTTTATTTTGAGCTTAGTAAACAGGAAGAAGCTATTCTTCAATGAGCAACATCGGCAAGTTACATTTGTAATTATGGCTTTGAAACAAGAGTGAAGAATGCTCATATTGTGTAATTATTTCTATATCATTTTGTGTAATTACTTCTTGAAGCAAAATTTAATATTGTTACTGACCCATGTTTGATTCATAGTTTGTTTGGTGTTCCAATTAAAACTCAAAATTTTCAACTCAATTTTTATCTTTTTCTAAAAAGTCAACAAAAATTATAACTAGTTTTTAAAAAGTCAACCAACTCCAACTTAAAAATTTCACCTCCAATTGACGAACCAAACAAACGCTCAATGTCATCTAATATTGAACTTGTAGGGGATTGTAATTTTGTTTTCCGTATTGTAACACCCGAATTTCTTCGGTTCATATTTTATAGAAATTTCGTGTAAATATTTACCGTAATCGGTATTTCATGAGGAAGTTCGTTTTAGAACTTAATTTGTAAAACAAGTTCTTAAGATTTATTAAGACTCAAAAACAAATTGCATGAACTTGCAAAAGACCTTTATGAGTGAAGGAGGTCGTATTTGCACATTTCAAGACAAGTCGACGTTGACCAATAAGTCAGTTAGACCAAAACGGTCGAAAACGTCAAACAAGATTTTTTTTTTTTAAGATCGCAGTATAAGTGAAATTACTGCTAAAAACTCATTTCTTGATCAAGATGAGTTTGAATAAGAATTAAAATCACCTTAGAAAAATCAAGCATACTAAGTTAGAGTTCAGGGCGAAAGGATTCGGAAAAATAAGAGAAAAGATTTTCCGATCGAGTTTTTCACAGATCGAAAATTTTAATGCAATGTAATTTTCGATACTGGGTATTTAAGCAACTCAGTATTAAAATTTATTGCAATGTGTTGAAATTACACAATTTTTTCAAAAAGATTGAACCAAACAAGCCTTTAAGCTTAATTACATCATAATTAAGCTAAGTTAGGACATAACCCTCCACACACATGGACCAATGAGCATGTGACACCTCACTATGAGTTGTCAACCACTCCCCCACTCCTCTCCCCTTATCAGCCGGCCACTCAAGCCCCCTTTGGGCAATGGCTTGCAAAAATTGGAGGACCAAATAGCAAGATTTGAACCAATTTGCCTTGGAAAAGAAAGCCTAGGATTTCCCTAGCTAGAGGCACTATTTCTAGGGATTTCAAACCCCAAAAAGTCAGCAGCCCTTAACCTATTCTTAGCCATACCAATTGGCATTTCCCCTCAAAAAAAAAAATCCGAGAGAGAGAGAGAGAGAGAGAGAGAGCTAGGGAAATCAAGAGTGTTCAAGCCAAAAATTTTGTGAAGAAACCCCTAAAGCCTTCGGTTTTCTTGTGAGTTCAAAGGAGAGATTTGTTCAAAATTCTTCCCCTCTCTTTCCCATCTTGCCGAGTGTTTGGGAGTTGAGAAAATCCAAGAAAAAAAATTTCGGGTTTTGGCTAGAAGCAAGGGTTGTATGAAGGTTTGATCTAGATCCAAGAGAAACCATCCTTTTTGTGAGTTGATACTTAAGGAGATTCAAGGAATTTTAAGTCCAAACCGTGCACTTTGGAGGCTAAATCTCGACTAGGAACAAGCTAGTGACACCCCGGATTTTTGAGGTAAAAAATCTGAACTTTACCCTAGTTTTTGGTTCAAATTTTTGGTTCATTTTCTCAAGGGTTTTACCGTGTATTTCGAGCACAAAAAGTTGTAAGAGCTTAAGCTCATAATTTTCGGTTTTAGCCCTAAATAGCTTAGGTTATATTTTTATGCTTGATTTAGGTTTTTGAGGTGATTATTTTGCATGTTTGGTTGGAGATATGCTCTATGATTTTGTGTGCTACAGATGCATGCTAGGGTTTCTATTTAAGGGTTTCATGTCTCTATTATGTTTATCAAATTTCTAAATGCATGTTCTAGAGTTTGTATGATGATATAGTTGAGTTTTGTTGTATGTACGTTTCTCTCTCAAAACCGTGGACCAAGGGGTCTCGGCCTTGAGTTGAATCCGAAAACACGGGATTTAAAATTTTATGTGTATGAGGGATGTTGGAAGACATGCATGTGTTAATAGGTCCCGCATTGGGCGATCGAGCTAGAGCGACGCATAGGGACGTAAAATTTGGACTAACACCAAAACTGCTCTCGGGTCCAACACCCGGCAGCTCGGAAAAGTGGGACTTACAGGTCCTTAGAGGCCGAATGGGTAAAAACTTAAAACACGAAAGTTGTTCTTTAGGGTATTTCCTAGGGGACAACGTGGACAGATTTTAAAAATAAGGCTTCAATGGCCTTTGTTTTGAAGAAAAACCGAGAACTGGTCAGGGTGACCAGGTTCCAACGATTCACATGTGTTCAAACAAAAACTGGTATCAATTGAGCCAGAATCAGAAAATATTCAAAACATGAAAGTTTTAGAGCTTTTTGTTAACTATAACTTTCGTGAAGAAAGCGTTCCCAAATTCGTTTTATATTTTAAGTTATGAATTTTCAAACAAAATCCGTGCAGTGAGCAAAATCTCATGCACGGGATTTTCTAGACCAATGACTAGGAAAAACGTTTTTCTAACTTGCAAACATCATTTTCAAACCCGAAAACCGTTCCAAAGGCGGTTTTCGATCCCCAAATGTTTTATAGAAATGTTTTCAAGTGTTTTGTAATTTTCAAGACAAGTTTGGGTGCTATTCACCAAACTTACTTAAATAAACAAGAAAATGATATTTTAAGCAAGTTCAAGGTTTTCAAGATTAAAATGAATAAGATACTGCGTTAGTAGCCGGAAAATTATTTCGAGTTACTAGGGCCTTGCCCAAGCCCAGAGTTAACCATGCGGATTGAGGTTTAAGTTAAGATTATGATTCTCTACATGAACCCTTAATTAATAATTCCGTTTGGGTTACGCCGTGTGACCCCTTCACATGTGTTAGTAGAGGGACATATAACCGAAAAATATATATGTTGGTTTAATCCGACATTAAACGATCTTAGAATAGAGACCTCACGTGTAAACGTCCATGGGCAGGAGGTGATCTGCGAGCGTGCTCAGGAAAGGAAATTCGATCACGCGAACAACGAAGACAAAGTAAGTACAACGCCGCCTACAGCATAGGCTAGAGTTGTATGTTTACTTAACATGTTTACTTTATACTGTTTAAGTGTTAATTGATGATTTGCTCGATGGTTGCAATATGCTTACTGTATGATGAATGTTTCAAGTATTGTTATTATGATTACATGAAAAAGTACGCCTGTCCATGCATTATAGAACATGAGATTAAGAGACATCATATAAGTATGCTCACTAATCTATCAAGTGAAAAGATGTCAAGAAAGACCTACAAACAGAACGTTTGAGAAAAGGCCACAAGAGCCAGTGTCGTGCCCCCTGATGACGATCGGGTCGAAAGCTTGGGTAATCTCCTTAAGCTGCGCGCCGGGTACATGCACATCAAGTTAACGGGCCCACAAGTAAAATCAACAAGATAAAGTGTGATACAAGAAAGCAAGCATAATTGGACATAAACGGTTCATGCATTTCACGATAGAATGTCATGTTTAAGATGAAGAAATCGATGATATGATGCCATGTTTATGTTTTCATGTTTAAGATGTCATGAAAAAGGTTATGTATGTTTCATGTAATTGGTTCGCGGTATAGGAGTTGTACTTGCTGAGCTTTCGCTCATTGTTTGAAGTTTATGCTGTAGGTAAACAGCCTGTCTTGAATTAACTGCATGGTGGAGGGTAAAGTCGGTGGCTGTGAAATGATGAACGGGTTGGGATTCACAACTCAAAAGGATTTAATTAACATATCTATTTTGAGAAAACAGACAGTTATTTTATTTGTGTATGAGTGTATGTAAATATTTTCTAAGTATAATGCTTCCGCTATTATAAAAAAAAAAATAAAAATCCCCACTATTTTCATGATGAAAAATGGGATTAAACAAGTTTAAGTTCAAGTAAGTTAAGTCAAGTGACGGCCTGTACAAGGCGGGTCGTCACAGATTGGTATCAGAGAGGTTCCCTGCGACATCATTTCACGGTCTGCCTGCCATCGCCGCCACCATATGTAAGTTTAGATTTACTTTATGTTTTATATATGTATGCTCATAGTTAAGCATTGCGTGTTAGATACGGTACGATGGACCCCATGATGACCGAAGAGGATAGAGATGCCGTTACGGTTTTCTTCCCCGCACACCCCCTATCCTTTGACAGCACGAGGCGTACTGTGCACGTCGAGGCGTGGCTCCACGATATGGAGCAAACATTCTTGATGTGTCACATCCCGGACTATCTGGAAATCATGCTCGCTGCTAAATGTCTTTACGGAGATGTGCGGCTATGATGGATCAACGCTGGTGAGCGTCAGGTGCCTAGTCGCACCTGGGCGCAGTTTCGTGCGGTGATGTTAGCGCGCTACGGACCACTCCCACCCAGAGATGAGGGTGCACCTGCTAGAGATCCGAATATTTACCGTGATATGCGTCATACACGGTACCAGATGTTATCCCAGGCCTGGCACGCATACCCGGGCGAGACGATGAGCCACTACTGGTGGAGGTTTGAGGAGATGATGCATCCCATATACCCCAGGATCTTCCAGAGCCCCAGTTGGAGGCAGTGACTCTACTAGTGAACGGAACGCCGCCTCACATCAGACAGCATGTTCCGCAGCCTACCCTCTACTTGACCATCGCTGGGACCCTCGACGATATTTTAGCGGCAGAGATCATTGCTCAAGACGCCGGGAATGATGCTCCAGTGAACCCTGAGCAGCCCCCAGTCGATGATGCTGATGAGCCCGAGCACAGTATGAGGTCGGACCACTTGAGGATGAGATGGAGCACGCCCAGGTTCCCCTCATCATCATATCCAGTGATGATGAAGATGAGGAGGACGAAGACGAAGACATGGAAGATCCCGAGGAGATCCCAGACGACGAGGAGGATCCCGAAGAGTTTCCCCTCGAGGACGAGCCACATCACATCGTTCCAGATGACGGGGACTGGGAAGACGATTTAGGGGATGACACGGATTCCGAGATATCCGCGCTTGAGATCGAAGTCATCCATTAGATTAGGGCCGTTTTGTTTTGTACCCCTTTCTTTGTACTAGAATTTCATTTATAATGTGTTATTACATTCGGACGTTAGGATGTACCTTATGTACGATGGAAGTGTTAGATCACTTCCATCTTGTTGTTTTAACCATGTGTATTTTTGGTAAAGTGACAAGTATTTTTTTGAAAATATTATATATTATATCAGTACCCGGCACCTTTTTGAAAAATGCCGAGGGAATCATGTATTTTGAAAAGCCTTGTATTTTGATTATGTACAAAGAGACCGTGCAGAGACGGGTTAAATGAAATCAAATGATATTTTCATTTCTCTTTACGAATTTCCTTTTTTTTTTTACAAGTAAATATGTCATTAAATATCTGCCTTTGAGTTATGGCAAGATACAAGTATATTATGATGTTACATGCATGTTGTGATATTTTATGATGTAATGATAATAATTATATGAAAGAAGAGATGTGATTAATATCTTTTCTTGCTATAGAGGTTACAAGATGGTACGTCCGAGAAGAACAATGCCGGTAAATCCTCCGGCACAGGATTTGACCGCCATATTAACAAATATTCAACGCCAGCTGCAAGAGCAGCAACAAGAGATGACTCTTATTCGGGAGCAGTTAGCTCAGCAGAATCTGGGACCCAGAGTCCAAGAGGTTCCACCACCGGCACAGCCAGTCCCTCCGGCAGTGCCGCCAGTGCAACCTATTCCTCCCGTAGCACCCCAAGTGCCGAATATTCCTCCGGTAGCCCAACCAGAGGTCAGGCAGGAAATTCCGCGGAACGCTGAGGTTCCAGTAGCCCCGGCTGAAGTACAGATGCAGCCACAGCCGGTGAGAGAGGACCTTCTGTATGAAAGGTTCAGAAGGATGAAGGCGCCCGAGTTCGAGGGGCCAATTGATCCGATTGCAGCCGACAACTGGCTGATCGACATGCAAGTCATTCTGGATTTTATGCGCCTGACCGAGCAAGAGAAAGTACTCTGTGCATCCTTTGCGCTGAAAAAGGACGCGAGACACTGGTGGATAACAGTGCAGATGAGAAGAAATGTGCTGACTATGTCCTGGCAAGACTTCGTGGACGAGTTCAGGGCTATGTACTACAACAAAGAAGTCCTGGCTGCCCAGCAGGACGAACTCACCAGCTTCACTCAAGGATCCATGACAGTGATGGAAGCTGTCAAGAAGTTCGAGCAATTGGCCCGGTTATGCCCGAACTTAATTACCAGTGAAACTGAGAAAGTGCGGTTGATGATGAAGATGTTCCGCACGGATATTGCCCGTCAAGTGAGTGCTGGAGACAGTTCCCCTGTAACAGTGTCGGACTGTATTGAGAGAGCCTTGAGAGCCGAGTATTGGGTCAACAGAGATAAGGAGGCCAGAGCCCAATTTTACAAGTCCAAGAAAGAAGAAAAAGCTCTAGTCAAGACGAAAACCATTCCAAAGGCGGTTTTCGATCTCCCAATGTTTTATAGAAATATTTTCAAGTGTTTGTAATTTTCAAGACAAGTTGGGTGCAATTCACCAAACTTATTTAAATAAACAAGAAAATGATATCTTAAACAAGTTCAAGGTTTTCAAGATTAAAATAAATAAGATACTGCGTTAGTAGCCGGAAAATTATTTCGAGTTACTAGGACCTTGCCCAAGCCCAGAGTTAACCATGCGGATTGAGGTTTAAGTTAAGATTATGATCCTCTACATGAACCCTTAATTAATATTTCCGTTGTGGGTTGCGCCGTGTGACCCCTTCACATGTGTTAGAAGAGGGTCTTATAACCGAAAAATATATATGTTGGTTTAATCCGACATTAAACGATCTTAGAATAGAGACCTCACGCGTAAACGTCCATGGGCAGGAGGTATCTGCGAGCGTACTCGGGAAAGGAAATTCGATCACGCGAACAACAAAGATAAAGTAAGTACAATGCCGCCTACAGCATAGGCTAGAGTTGTATGTTTACTTTACATGTTTACTTTACACTGTTTAAGTGTTAATTGATGATTTGCTCGATGGTTGCAATATGCTTATTGTATGATGAATGTTTCAAGTATTGTTACTATACTTACATGAAAAAGTACGACTGTCCATGCATTGATAGAACATGAGATTAGGAGGCATCGTATAAGTATGCTCACTAATCTATCAAGTGAAAAGATGTCAAGAAAGACATACAAACAGAATGTTTGAGAAAAGGCCACAAGAGCCAGTGTCGTGTCCCCTGATGACGATCGGGCCGAAAGCTTGGGTAATCTCCTTAGCTGCGCGCCGGGTACATGCACATCAAGTTAACGGGCCCACAAGTAAAATCAACAAGATAAAGTGTGATACAAGAAAGCAAGCATAATTTGACATAAACGGTTCATGCATTTCACGACAGAATTTCATGTTTAAGATGAAGAAATCGATGATATGATGCCATGTTATGCTTTCATGTTTAAGATGAAGAAATCGATGATATGATACCATGTTATGCTTTCATGTTTAAGATGATATGATGCCATGTTTATGATTCATGAAAAAGGTTATGTATGTTTCATGTAATCGGTTTGCGGTATAGGAGTTGTACTTGCTGAGCTTTCGCTCATTGTTTGAAGTTTATGCTGTAGGTAAACAGCCTGTCTTGAATTAACTGCATGGTGGAGGGTAAAGCCGGTGGCTGTGAAATGATGAACGGGTTGGGATTCACAACTCAAAAGGATTTAATTAATATATCTATTTTGAGAAAACAAACAGTTATTTATTTGTGTTTGAGTGTATGTAAATATTTCTAAGTATACTGCTTCCGCTAACTATAAAAAAAAAAAAAAAATCCCCACTATTTTATGATGAAAAATGGGATAAAACAAGTTTAAGTTCAAGTAAGTTAAGTAAGTCAAGTAGTGACGGCCTGTACAAGGCGGTCTTCACATCTTAGTAGTTAGTATATGGTCACATATTATTATTCAAAAAGTGTGAATAATAAAAAGTGACCAATTGATGTAAGTGTAGATAAAGTTTTCAAATTACCAAAGACAGTTTTTAAATAGTTTAGCAATATGAGTAGCAGTCTTAAAGTTTTCTTAGGATTTTTCTGCATATAAAATGTAATATCAAGGATTTGATATCAACTTTTTAGTAAGATAAAAATTAGACTATCTAACTTTTTATAAATAAAATTTAAACATATTACCTTTTTTAGTATGGGAATTTAGTGGATAAGTATTGATGTCAGATTGAGTTACTTTTTCAGTATGGGAACTTAGAGGATTAGTTTCGATGATAGATAAGATTTTTACTGAGTTGCTTTATTAGTTCAAAAACTTGGAGACCAAGTTTTCACAAATAAATAAGATTAGACTACATATCTTATTCAGTCCAAAAACTTGTGGGTAAGTTTTCTAACAGATAGAAATTATACTGATTAACTTTTTCGCAATAAAATACTTTGGGAATTGTGCTAGTGATAGATAAAGGAAACTATTGTTATGTTGAGTTAACAGTCAAAGAATTCATCTGTGAATATAATATCTAGAATTATCTTTAATTATTTATTTTGAGAAAAATAGGAATTTATGATCCAATGGTTAGAAATGGGTAGGTATCAAGGGATCAATGGCAAAGAAAAAGCCTTCTTGGACAAGGTTTTTAATCACCTTGATTAGAATTAATTAACAAATTAACCCCAAAGTCATTAGCCAAGGCCTTTAAATAGGCATCCTCCCTCCACCATTTCTTCACACCTCAAGATCCATTCTCTTCTCTCGTTCTAGAAACTCTCTCTAGAAATTTTTTTAGATAGTCTCAAGTTTTCTTAAGAAAATTTTCTTTAGTCTTCAAAAATTTTCCTTCCCATTTTCCCACCTTCCAAACACCATCCTAGCTTCATAAGAGTTTGAAGAAATCCTCCAAGCCCCTTCAAGAAGTTCTTTTCAAGGAGATTATAATTCAGTTTTCTAGTGGAATCTCCGATTGTTGAGGTAATTTTCCGACCAAGACCCTAGTTATTTTTCTTTTAGTTTAAATTTTTATAGGTTAATATTTAAGTAGAAATGTAGTCAAAATTTTTAAAATCAGTGATTTGACAATATAGAGTTTACGATTGTTCATATGAATATGTTCATGAATATGTTATGGGTAGTTCATGAATATGTTATGGGTAGTGTAGAATTTAGAAATCGAACTTAAATCGGAGATTTTGAACTTCAATCCATTTGTTAAGAGTTTTAGAAATTTTAATGAGTTTCTATTAGATGGAAACTGTTAAGATATTTAGAAAAACTATGGAACATTGAACTATGGTGTTTATACATGAATTTCAAAATTTTCCGAAAGTGAAATTTTAATTTTTTGATGAAAATTGTTAAAACTCTAGAGTTTCGGAGTTTTGAAAGAATGAAATATTTATGGTCAAAATTAGGCTTGGTCATAGACATAAAAAAAAATTAGATAACATGTAGATGAACATTTTTTCGATGTTTGTCAAATTCTCGATAGTTTGAGAGATAAGATTTTTCAAAGTCTTACAAAAATAGGGGAATTTTGGGGAGGGACTACATGCCACTGCAGGCCCGGGCAGTCCTTAGGCGCTACAACTCACTTGGGTTACGCAGTGGTCAGGCAGCGCCCAACTTGTTATAAATAATAAGATAAGTTTGGATTAAAAAACTTTAGATCCAATTTTTCTAAGTAAAAATATATGATTTAGATTTTGAACACACCATGGTCTCATCACCATAGCTTATGTAGATTAAGTCTTAAATTCTTTTTGAAAGGAATTTAGGATTAACCTTATCCAAAGAGTATATGATAAATGCCACAAAAATACATTTTTATTATATAATTTATTAAATAAATCACATTTTAAATAAGGATTTTCATAATATTAATTCATAATATTTTACTTTAGAAATATTTTTAATTTTATTTGTTTGATTATTTCCTCTTCTTTTCCTGTTCTTTTCCTTTTCCCTCCTTTCTCCGCAAGCGTAGCCTCAGCTGCTCCTCCCCAAGAATCCAGTCTATATCCTCCCACGAATCCACAGCCAACTCCAGCACCAAGCCCAGTGCGAATTTCGGGCCGAAACTCCAGCTCAGCAGCCTCAGCTGCTTCCTCCACGTGCACACAATCCAAGCCCGAATTCTCAGCCAAGCAGCCAAGCCCGCGAGAATCTCGGGCCAGATCCTTGCACCCAGCTGGTGTCCCACGAGTAACCGGCTGATCTACCAACCTGGGTAGCGGATTTGTTGGCCAAAAATCCTCCCTAGCATGTTGGATTCGAGCCTATATAATGAGGGCTCCTCAAGAGGATGAGGATATAGTTTTTCCATTGATTTTTAGCTGAGTTTTTAGTATTGTTTTTATTCTTTATCTCACATTTTCTTGTTAGAACTTTGTGAGATGAATTGCAAGCTAGGCTAGAGTTCTTTGGTGAGGCTAGAGATGATCCTAGATGTGTAATGAATTTGTTTGGGTTTTGATTCTCCAATGGTTTGCAAAGTTTATACATTTGAGTAAATAATTTTTCTTTCATCTTGTTTTTCTCTCATATCAATATATTTTATTGTCAATTTTTATATAAATTTAGTCAAGCTCTTTTTATGTGATTGTTGTAACTAATATATATTGATAGCATTATTTTATAAGTAGTCTTTTACTGCAATATTGCTTATGGTATATTGTCGCTTTTGGATTTCTTATAAGATAATTTTTATTAGTTCTTCACATAAGAATTTTATTCACTCAAATCAATTTTAATCAACAAGTTTTTCAAATCTTTATTTTCCGATTGGTTGTTTGGGATGTGAAACTTTCAATTGAGTTATTTTATGAATCAAAATCCAATTAGGTACATGAAACATATAGGGGATTCTCGATGCCTTACCACTTTTGATTATTGAGTTTTCTTCATTTTTAAATTACGTTGTCATTAAATTTGTTTCAAAATCATAAAAATACTTCTTCCTTTTTCTTATTTGATTGTTTACTTCTTTAACGTTTTTGTTCCACTAATCTTTCTTTGCTTGTTTTTATCACCTCATCGTGGGATCGACCATCCTAATTGTACTACAATCGACCGCTTGTTTTTGTACACATTTGGGCGAAATCAGCATACATAGATTAATACTCAACTTGCATAAATTTCAGGAAGAGAATTTATATTGTGGCCTTGAAGGAAGTGTTTTTGCTGTGAGCAAGACAAGTACAAACCTCGCATACAGTATGAAAAATATTATTGTTTTCAAGCTATGTGATAGGCACATGCCATGTCAGGAATGCTTTGTCTATGTTCATGAAGTGATAATATGTGTGTTATGAATAACGTGACTGCCGTGATATGTTATGACATGCCACAATCACATATATGCCACACCTATATTTATGTTATGGTTCACAAGTATGCCACATTTACATACTTGTCACACTTTTTATCAACTTATTATGTAAATGCCATACTTTATATTTATGCTACGATTTCAAGTTTATTTCATGTCATTGTATCATGACTAATAAGTTCATAATGAAAGAACATTTGTCTTAGACTTAGTCTTTGAATAAGACTTTAAGTTAGAGTATGATTTAGGCATACTCAAATTCAATTAAGTTAAAAGCTAAGACTAATTCAAGTCAAGTTAGGGTGTCGTACCAACCTTCCTTTAGATAGAGACAGTTCATATCATGCTATGTTATGTTCTAGTTTAAAGTTCTAAATTTATTCCCAAAACTGTTAAGCACCTTGTAAATCCTAACTTTCTGAGGAATGTGCGCATCTGGTACGTACACATAGGTGCCCACAAATAAAGATAACAAGTGTATAATGGAAAATAAGACATTCATAATTGAATATAATTAGATCATATCTTAGACTCTATAATTGGATCATACACCCACACATGTTATTCATGTTTTAAGCAATGTGAGATCTATGTTTGTACTTGCAGAACGAAAGCTTATTAGTTATATTCATACTGTAGGTAAGCAACAAGCAACATATTGCTTGGGGGCAAATGCAGATAGAGATGTTAAGCAAGCGAAGCCGGTATGAATACCACTACATAAATTATTCCATAAAAGCTATTTTTAAAATTATTATTACCGTTAAAAAATTTCAGATTATATTATAATAAAGTTTATGATATGTAAGGTCATATGATATGTAAGGTCATATGAAAAATTATTTAGAGTAGTGACAAAAGTTTTAATGATAAATTAAAATAATAAAAAAAATATTCCAAGATTTTCAGTACTCAAACCTAAGTATTTTTAATAATTATAAGTAAATTTAGGTTAAGCAATAATTTAATAGCCAACTTAGATGGCTCGTTACAGAATACCTTCAAGCCTTACCAGTTCAGTGTTGACAGCCGACTAGTGTAATTTGAAACTGAAACCAATCAAAATCGACGGTTAATACATCATGAGTATTTTTTGGATTTACTCATTGAACAATTAAGTTGGTTATTCATTTATTTATTGATAATGAGTTCTTAAATTTAAGAAGACCTTATTAATTACTAACAAAAAGAAAACTCATGAACACTTATAATTTAGTGAGGTCCATTTTTGAGTCCACATGATTTCCCTTTCTGAAGGCCTCGTGGGAAATTGTGTGTGATTACTTGTGTGTATATAACAAGAGTTTATTAATTATTTGTCTTGTAATTATATGATAATTGAAAAATAATCATCACTTTTATAATTAATTTGAGAATTGAAACATAAAGTTAAGAATTATTATTCTTTTCCTCATGAAAAAATTGCTCATTGAATTTTTAATTTTTAGTAGGACGTATAATTTTGGAGTTTAAGCACATAAGATAAGTAAGTACAAATTTCACCTACAACATAGAACAAAATATTTTTTTTGTTGATGCTCTACGTTTGCTATGATTTGACTTGATGATGTGATGAGTATATGAGTTATGT